>REGO01000054.1:5258327-5290256 GCA_010120015.1 Rhombomys opimus | reverse complement strand
TTTCTTTCTTTCTTTCTTTCTTTCTTTCTTTCTTTTTTTTTGTGACAGGGTTTCTCTGTGTGGCCCTGGCTGGCTGTCCTGGACTTGCTTTGTAGACCAGGCTAGCTTTGAACTCACAGCGATCCACCTGCCTCTGTCTTTCGGAGTACTGGAATTATGGTGTGCACCACCATCCTTGGCTTAATTTTGTTTTTTAAATGTGTACTTCCAGTTGTCTAAGTATCATTTTTTGAAAAGGCCATTCTTCACTGAATTGTGTTAACACCTCTATATAATTAGTTGACAGGATAGGTGGGTGTTTTTAGTCTCTTCTATTTCATTGGTCTAGGTATCTATCTTTGTGTCAGTGCTATCCTGTTTTGGTAACTGTTGCTTTCTTTATTCTGTGTTTTGAAATTGGAGTGTTTGAATTTTTCAAATTTGTTTTTTTATTGGTCAGTGTTGTTTTACCTGTTTTGGGACCCTTTCATTTAGGATCAGCTTCCTCGAGAATTCTAAATACAATTTTATTGGAAATTATTTCTATATATCAGTTGGAACATATTATCATACTAACAATATTTAAACCTTCTACTTCATTAACCGGGGAGGTCTTTACATTTATCTAGATTTCCTTTAATTTCTTTCATCCACACATAGACACCTTTCACTGAGTTTAAGTTCTACCTCTTTCAAGGAATACTGTAAAAATGTTAGCTCTAAGTTTTATGTTTCTTGGTTAAATTTACTCATAAGGATGGTGGTATTATTATTATTATTATTATTATTATTATTTTGATTTTTCAAGACAGGGTTTCTCTTTGTGGCTCTGGCAGTCTAGAACTCAATCTGTAGACCTGGCAAGACCAGGTTGGCCTGAAACTCAGAGATCCACCTCTCTCTGTCTTCTGAGTGCTGGGGTTAAAGGCATGCACCACCATTTCTGGCTAGAATTTAAAAATTTCTGATAACATTAATAAAAGTAGGATTTAGGGTCTAGAGCAGTGGTCTCAACCTGTGGGTCATGACCCCTTTGGGGTTAATGGACTCTCTCATAGGGTACATATCAGATAGCAAAATTACAGTTATAAAGTAGCAATGAAAGGAATTGATGCTTGAGAGTCACCACAACATGAAGGACTTTTTTAGAGGGTTGTAGCATTAGGAAGGTTGCAAACCACTGATATAGAGAGATGGTTCAGCAGATAAGAGCGTTTCCTGTTCTTATGGAGGACTCAGGTTTGGTTCTCATCACCTGTTCATAACTCCAGTTCCACAGGATCAGGCACACAAGCAGTATACATAAATACATGCAGGGAAAACAGTCAGACACAGACTTAAATAAATGTTTTTAAAAAGTAGAATTGTGGATGGAAAGATGACAGTAGTTAAGAGCATTGGCTGCTCTTCCAGGTGGCAATATCTTCTGGCCTTTGAGGCAGCAGGCACACAGTGATACACAGACATACATGCAGGCAAAACACCCACACACACTCTGGGTGGTAGTGGTGCACACCTTTAATTCCAGCATTTAATTCCAACAGAGGCACGGGGATCTCTGAGTTTGAGACTAGCCTGATCTATAGAGTAGTTCCAGGACAGCCACAGCTATACAGAGATACCCTGTCTTGAAAAACAAAACAAACAGGCTGGAGAGATGGCTCAGTGGTGAAGAACACTGGCTGTTCTTCCAAAGGTTCTGAGTTCAATTTCCAGCAACCACGTGGTGGCTCACAAACATCTGTAGTGAGATCTGGTACCTTCTTCTGGCATGTAGGTGCACATGCAGACAGAACATTGTATGCATAATAAATAAATAAATTCCAAAAAAAAAAAGCCGACCAAACAACAACAAAACCCTACCTGTGCACATAAAGTAAATACATAAAAATTCTGAAACAGGAAAACTAAATTTACGTGTATTTATTTATTTTGTGTGTATTACGTGCCACAGAGGCCCAGAAACGACTTGGGAGAGTTTACCATGTGTGTTCCAGGAACTGAACTCTCTGATCCTCAGGCTTGGTAGCAAGTGCCTTTACCTTGAAGGAACAGAAGGAAGAACTTAATTTTTTAAAAACATTCATTTTATGTGTGTAAGTGAATGTACGTCTGTGTGATGTGTGTGTGCCTGGTACTCAGGGAGGCTAGAAGAAGGCATGAACTGCCCTGGGGCTGATTTACAGATGGTTGTGAGCCATTCTTTTGAGTCATGATTTCACTGTTTTGCTTGTGTTGTTTCCACCTTGAATCCTCCTGCTTCAGCAAGTAAGCTGTTACCACAGGCACATAACACAGCCAAAGCAGACATGCTTGTCCTGTTAATTTGTCTTAAGAAAGAATTCAGTATTTTACCCTTAAATGTTGTCTTAGTGTTTCTATTGCTGTGAAGAGACACCATGACCATGGCAACTCTTATATAGGAAAACATTTAAATGTGGCTGGCTTACAGATTCAGAGGTTTAGTTCATTATCATCATGGCAGGAAGCATGGCGGCGTGCAGGCAGACTCAGTGCTGGAGAGGAGCTGAGAGTTCTACATCTGGATCAGCAGGCAGCAGGAACAGAGAGCGCTACTGGGCCTGGCTTGAGCATCTGAAACCTCAAAGCCTATCCCCTCCCCCAGCCCCCACTTCCTCCAGTATGGCCGCACCTACTCCAGCAAGGGCACACCTCCTAATAGTGCCATTTCCTATGAGCCTATTTGGACCATTTTCATTTAAACTATCACAGATGTGTTGCTATCTAAATTATTACATCAATATATAAACATTAACTGTGGGGTTTGGGGAGATTCTGGACATTTAGATTTTTTGCTTGTTTTGGTTTCTAAATTTTGGACACAGTAGTGACATTGGCTGGGTTGACTTCTACCTTATGATCTTCCTGCATCTGCTTCCTGATGTGCTGTGATCCACTGCACCTAATTAAGAGTACTAATATTATTTTAGAAAGATCTTTTAGGTAAATTGTTATTGTATACTTGATGAAACCACTTGTGTAAATTAATATATAAGGAACCAAGATAAATTGTTTTTAATACTATTGAAATTTTACTAGAGAGAGATGTGTGTGTGTATGGACACGCATATGTCCATCTCCTATGTAGAAATGTATTTATATACATGTATATATTCCTTTACAGAAAAAGTTAAAAAAGTAAAATTTTTAATGTAGGAAAGTTCTAAAGTCTAGATTTATATCTTTTAAATGTCTGTCATTTACTTGGAAACTTACTTTTTGAGTAAATTATTGAATTTGCATTTCAGGTAAAAAAGATGCCACGAAGAAAGAAAAAAGTTAAAGACGCCTCTGAGTGCCAGAACTTAGAGAAGAAGGACCCAGAAGGCAGCAGCGCTGTCAGTGTAAAGAAGCCGCGCAGGCTGGAGGACCTACTCATCGTGATATCTGACAGTGATGGAGAGGTCAGTAGACATGACATTGTAGGCCTCAGCCTAGGCCTCCTTACCCAGGTGTTTGTTATGACTGTACCTTCACACCAGCTTGCCGACTTCATGCAGTTTTTGATTTTATTTTGATTTCTAAGTAGAATTATGGATTATTTAAAAGAAAGTAGCCATGCTGTTTGGCTGGGGATGAATTATAGTTTTCCCTTCCTGTCATATGTTAAATCAATGTGATATTTTACAATTGTTAGAATAAATTAAACCAAATAGAAAGTGTAATTTTTCTGTGTTCGGAAAGTAAAAGAAAATGTGAATGCAGGCTTTGTACATGTTAGGGAAGCACACTACCAGCTGAACCAAGAAAATTATGTTATTGTGGAAAGGAGAGAGATTGTCTAGATTGTAAACCTTTTCTTGTATTTACCATTTTTCTTCCTATTTTGCCTGTGCACTGGATCAGATCTAGCACAGAACGAACCAAGCCTTTGTGTCTTACACCCCTCAGTTTACTCAGCAGGAGAAGCATTCATCTAAAGTTCAGAAGACCTTTCATTCTTCTTTTTTCTTCATCTTTTACACCTAATTGGTCACCGCAAGCTTTAGATTTAATCTCTCTCTTTTTTTTAAAAAAAAGGTTTATTTATTTTATGTATATGGTGCTCTATCTGCATGTATACCTGCAGGCCAGAAGAGAGCACCAGATCTCATTATAGATGGTTGTGAGTCACCATGTGGTTGCCAGGAATTGAACTCAGGTCCTTGAAAAGAGCAGCCAATGCTCTTAACTTCTGAGCCATCTCTCCAGCCTCTAGATTTAATCTCTTAGGTAACACTCAGGTTTGTTCTTCTGTTATGTAGATCTTTGGAGTAGACTCCCTGCAATATTTCTTGTGCCTTGTTTTTCCTTCCTACATTTCACTTCCCCTTTTGCAGCTATTTATTGAGATATGTGTCTGTCTGCATGGGTATGTGGGTGGGTGGCAGGGCTGTGTATGCCCCCATTCACATGTATGGGAGACATATCGTGAATATTTTGTACTTATCAGTGCATAAACTATCATATTTTAGAGTGTCCCTTTCCTATTGTTTCCCTTCCTTCCCATTGCTGTATTTGCTTTACTTTTTTTTTGTTTTCTTTTTAATTTTTATATTAAAAATAGATTTTTTTCACACAATATATTTTGATTTTGATTTTCACTCTCCCAACTTTCCTCAATCCTCCCCAACTCCCCACCCACTCAAATCCACACTTTTTGTCTCTCATTAGAATATAAGCTAGCATCTAAAAAATTATAACAAACAAATTGGAATAGGACATAACAAACAGAAGAACCAAGGAAAAAGCCCAAGAAACACATAGATGCTGAGACACCAGTTCACACACAGAACTCATAAACACACAACACCAGAATCCACAGTATACACCAAAACGACCTGTGAAGAGAAGAGAGTGCCCAGACCAAGCAGTATGAGACAGAGTACCTCCAAAGATGCCATTGAGTTTGTTTTGAGTCTTCTACTGCTGGGCATCGGGTCTGTTCTCAAAAGTAGTTTGTATACCGAGTGAGACTCCACTGGAGAAAACCCGTTTTCCCTTTGTGAGCAGGTATTAATTGGAGACAGCTTCTGGGTTAGGAATGGAGGCTTGTGTCCACTTCCTGAGCACTGGGACTTCATCTGGCCTAGACCTGTGCAGGCCTGTGCATGCTGCTGCCACAGTCTCTGTGAGTGTCTATGTATGGCAGTCCTGCTGTGTTTAGAGGCTTTGTTTTCTTGATGTCCTCTATCCGCTCTGGCTCTTACAGTCTTCCCTTCTCTTTTTGGGCAGGGGGTTCCCAGAGCTCTGAGGGAAGGGATTTGTTGAAACATCTCCTTCAGGACTGGGTGTTCTTGTTCTCTTGCTTTCTGCACATTGTCTCTTTGTGGGTCTCTGTTTTTTCCCCATCTACTGTAGAAGGAAGCTTCTCTGATGGTGGCTGATCTTGCTGGTGTGGTCCTTTTCCTTAGCTTATTTGTGTTTTTGTGAATGTATGCCATGTGAGTGCAGGCAGGCAGGCAGGCAAGAAGGAAGGAAGGGAGGGAGGGAGGGGAGGAAGGAAGGGAGGGAGGGAAGGAAGGAAGGTAAAAGGAAGGAGAAAGAAAGAACTTCCTGTCCTTCTATAGTTCAGTTCTCAGCACACACATCAGGTGGTTCACAACAGCCAACTCAGGGGGATCTGACACACCCTTGTGGCCTCCTCAGGTTCCTACCACGTGGGTTCATGGATGGGATTCAGATCATCTGGCTTGGTGGCAAGCATTGTTTACCTCTGAGCCATCATGGTGGCCCCTGTCATGAGGTGTTTTTTTTTTTTAAACCTTTGTTATTGGACTATGCTTTTCTGGAGGGCAGTAATTTTGTTATGTTAAGTACCTGTCAGTAGTGCTTAGCCTTTAGCATGCCTAGAAAACCCTGTTTTCTTTTCTTTTTTTTTCTCTGTGTAACCTTGGCTGTCCTGGACTGGCCTTGAACTCAGAGGGATCCACCTGCCTCTGCCTCCCTGAGTGCTGGGATTAAAGGCATGCATCACCACTTCTGGCTTAGGCTTTTCTTTTATTAAAACAACAACAACAACAAAAAAACATTATTTTATGTGTATATGTGTTCTTGCGTGAGTGTACGTGTACCACATGTATGCAGGTATCTATAGAGTCCGGATGGGGTCAGATCCCCTGAACCTGGAGTTACAGCACCTGTGAGCTACCTGATATAGTGCTGGGAATCAGTCTTGGTCCTTTGTAAGAACAGTAATTGTTCCTAGCTGCTGAGTTAACTCAGCCCTGGTTTTACTTTTATTTACTTTTAACGGTTCTTCCCTTCCCCTCTTTTTTTCTCTCAGTTTTCGAGACAGAGTCTCGCTGTGTAGACCAGACTGGCCTTGATTGAATTCACAGCCATCTTCCTGCCTTTGCCTTCCAAGTACTGAGATTGAAGGTATAAGCCACCATTTAACTATTTAAGAAAATGCCTTACCTGGGGTATAGCTCAGTGGTCAAACATTTGTCTAGCATGACTAATGGCTTCCTAGGTTTGATTGCCAGCATTGTAAAACACAAAACCACCAGGTGTGGTGCATACCTTAATCCCAACACTGGGAGGCAGAGGCAGGTATATCTCTGTGAGTTCAATGCCAGTCTGGTCTATATAATGAGTTCCAGGGCAGCCAGGGCTGCAGAAAGAGACTGTCTCAAAAAACAAAGCAAAGCAAAGCAAAACAAAAAGCAAATAATTTCTCCCCCCCCCCAATAAAACAAAACAAAAAATACCCAAGAAAATGTCCTGTTCTGATGTAAAAGACACCAGGTAATGTCTTCTTTTTAAAATGTAAAGGTGATAACATAAGTTATATTATAGTCATAAGTCGGGCTTCAGTTATAATTTGTTCTGTTGCCCTCAGCACATATTCTCTCCTGGGTTGGCTGCATTCCATACTTCAGCTCTCTTCAGCACAGGTCCTATGGTCCTGGCACCTCCAGTACCCTGGGGTTTCCATTGCAGCACAGGCCTCACCTTTAGAGCTTCACACATGGCTCATAGTCGCCTGTCTATTGCCTGGCCTCAGCTGCTCTCAGAAAACATGGAACACAAGACTGACTTCTTTACTCCTGATTCTTCCTTGCTTGCAAGATGAGTACCAAAGGAAGGCATGGCCAAGTCATGTTGCCAGGTCAGGATGTGGCCTGGCCCTGTTGGAACACAGCTGTGTCAGGTTTTGCATGCTGTGGCCTGGCCCTGTTGGAACACAGCTGTGTCAGGTTTTGCATGCTGTGGCCTGGCCCTGTTGGAACACAGCTGTGTCAGGTTTTGTGCGCTGACCTGAAGAAACTTTCCTAAGTGCTTACTTTGAGGAGCAGGAAATCTCTGCAGTTTCGTTTTCTTCTTTTAAATGAATTTTGATTGTCACAGGACAGCCTTCAATGGATTTTGCCCTGTAGTGTCCACTGTAGCAGTTTTCAGTGCTAGATACAATCCTGTCTTGACATTTTTACTGCCTAACAGATTAGGTTATTGTTTTTAAATTCAACTTTACTTCAGTTCTCAGGACACAGGCAGAATGAAGCCAGACTCCTGATCAAAAAGTGACATAAATGACTTCTATTCCGGTTCCTGATCGTCACTGTTCTCTGAGAACTCACGAGCTGAGCCCCCACTGCTCATGCTTTCTCAGCATTCTTGTCTTACAGGTTCCCGTTAGAATAGTTCATTAAGCTCTGCTTACAGCACTCAAGTGCTTTGCTAATCCAGAGTTCCAAACACATTCACATTTCTCCCCCAAACTAGCTCCAAAGGCCTAAGAGCCATGTGGACAGACTTACCATGGCAGTAAGTGTGTCTTACTCCTTTAACTCACTCCTTAGCACCAACCTCTGTTGCTTTTCTGTTGTGACAAAAGCAATTTATGGGGGAGAGAGCTTACTCTGCCATATAGTCCACCATGACAGAGGACAGGCCAGCAGGCATGGAAGCCATGGCAGGAGCAGGAAGCCGCTGCTTACATCGTATCTACACCCAGGGAACACAGTGTGAAGTAGGGCAGACTGCCGAACCTTCTCCCGGTGACCCGCTTCTCCCGGTGAGGCTGTCGCTAAGGACGCTACAACCCTGCCAAGTGAGGCTGTCAGCTGGGAAACAAGCTGGGAGACATGTGAGCACGTGGCAGCACATTCACAGTCAAGCCATATCCACTCATGGTTTCTTTTACTCTCACGATATTCACTGTACCTGGTGATGTGAAATTCCAAATCTCAGTGTTTGCCCTTAATTTTGTACTTTCTAAGGGTGATTTTGTCTATGTTGTAAGTTCTTTAATCTGTTTTTTGTTTGAGATAGGGTCTCACTTTCTGGACCTGGCTAGCCTGGAACTTACAGCCTAATCTATAATAATTTGCCTGTCTCTGTCTTCTAACTGCTGTCTACACTATTATTATTATTACTATTATTGTTTTATCTCATTTTCTGACGTTCTTTGTTCTTACAGCTTATAGTAGCAGTGGGAATACTGATAGTTTTTTTTTTTTTTGATATGTTGTTCTAATGATACCTTTATAGCTTTATAGTATGTGTCTTGGTTAGGGTTTCTATTGCTATGAGGAGACCATGACCATGACAAGTCTTTTTTTTTTTTTTAAATATTTATTTATTGTCTATACAATGTTCTGTCTGCATGAACACCTGCGCGCCAGAAGAGGGCACTATAGATGGTTGTGAGCCACCATGTGGTTGCTGGGAATTGAACTCTGGACCTCTGGAAGAGCAGCTAGTGCTCTTAACCTCTGAGCCACCTCTTCAGCCCCCCATGACAAGTCTTATAAAGGAAAATGTTTCATGGGGCCTGGCTTACAGTTTAGAGGTTTAGTCCTTTGTGATCGTGTCAGGAAGCAGACAGTTCTACTTTTGCATCAACAGGCAGCAGGACATGAAGCTAGCCACTAAGCCTGGCTTGAGCTTCTGAGATGTCAAAGCCCACACCCTAGTGATACACCTCCAACAAAGCCACGCCTACTACAACAAGACTATACTTAATAGTGCTCCTCCCCTGTGGGCCAAGCATTTAAACACATGAGTCTATGGGGCCCTTCCTATTGAAACCACCACAGTGTGCTTTTTATAATTTCTTTTTTTGTCTTTTCTTAGTTTTTGCTACTGTCTGGGTTTTCAGTTTTGATTGGTATGACTTGACTTTTACTTTTAATCTGTACCGTAGTTGTGGATTTATTTTACTTTATGCTTGATTTTTTAATTATTAGTAACATAATTTCTGAATTATTAGAAGATAGAATTGGAAGCAGAAAAAAAAAAAAGAAGATAGAATTGGAGGAGTGGATGCGGGGGAGAGGAGAGGTATGGGGGATGGGACAGACTGGGGAGAGTGAAGGGAAGAGAAACTGCAGTTGGAATATATTGAAAACGATATAAAAAGCTAGAACATATGTGTATATTATATTTCATATATATGTATATGCATATACATATGAGTGTATATATATACATATATAGATACACATATACATATATATACATACATACATTCATATATACATATATATATATTTCAATGTAAAAAAACAATTCTCACCCAAAAAATATGAGTTTATTCTGAAACCATATATGTGTGGTTATGCACTGGGAACACAGATTGTGCTTACTCTAAGTTCCCTGTTCCAATGTGGTAGCAGCTTCATGACATTTGTATGATAACAGAGCAAAGAAAGTCACATATCAAGGAGTTTTAAAAATATATTGGTAAACACATTAATTAGGTGGTTAAAGCAAAGTAGAAAAATAACAGTTATAGGTCTTAGATGCTATGTAATGGCTCTTAGCCTTTTGGTTGGTGAAAATGAGGGTTTTGTTATGTTAGTACATTCCAAAAGGATTTTTATTTGTTAACCATAGAATGTTAGGTCCAACACAGAGGGAGGCATGGAATGGGTCTTTAAGGAGTAAAGATAGTCCAAGATAAATTATATTTAGGATCCAAAACATTCCAAATTTTAATCAGTTAATCAGCCTTTTCAGACAGCTTCTTTCCAGGAATTTTCATTCATGTTTTATTGTTTATTTATTAGTGTTTGTGGAATGTGTATGTAGGTTAGAGGGCAGCTTTGTGGGTCGGCTCTTTCTTCTACTTTTACATGTTCCAGAGATCTAACACAGGCCATTAGGCTTGCATGACAAGGGCTTTCCTTGCTCGGCCATCTCACTGGCCCCTTTTGTATTTGTCTCTAATTTTGTTTTATTCTTAGCTCTTATTCTTATATATATTTATTGTCAGCTCTTTTCCCAATGTTTTTCTAGTCACTTTTTGTTGGATGATGCTTGTCTACTATATTTGTTAAAAAGGTGTTAAAGGTATAACACTTCCTGAGTTCTTGAATGTTTTATGCTATTTTTCTGTAGTCTTGGTACCTATTTTTGCCTTGTAATTCTTTAGTATACTGCCTTTGGTTCTTTTGTTTTTGCTTTTGTAAGCTGATTTTAGGATATCTAATCTCTCCCCAGCCTCTCCCCGTACCACCCCCCACCCCCCACACACCCTGAGACAGAGATTCTTGGTGTAGCCTTAGATGCCCTGGAACTCACTCTGTAGACCAGGCTGGCCTTGAACTTAGAGAGATCCACCTGCTTCTGCCTCCTGAGTGCCGGGATTAAAGTTGTGTACCACCACTGCCCAGCTTAACTTTCATTTTTGAGGGTCAGTTATTATGTTTGTCAGTCTGAACATTTTAGGACTTTTTCTTTTATTTGCTTAGCATTTACTGTAGGATGTTTCTGGAATTGATTGTTTAGGCCATTAAGGAATGGTAGGCACTTTTATGATTTTTCATCCCTCTCCCCACCTGAAAATTTTCTTGGGCTACAGTTTAATATTTTGTTTTCTTCTTCATGATCCCTAACTATGCATATATTAAGTCATCTTTGCCTGTGTTTTCTCTCATCTGCTTTCTCCTAGATTTTTTTTTAATTGCTTTTTTAATTTCTTTTTTGGTTATCTTGATTATTGTTTGGTCTATTTTTAGTGCTACTTATTAAGTTTTGTTGTCATTGTTTTAAGTCAGGATCTCTCCACAGAGCTCTGGCTGTCTTGAAATTCACTGTATAGACCAGGCTGTCTCTAAACTCCTAGAAACCCACCTGTTCTGCCTCTCAAGTGCTCCTTGTTAAGTTTTGAGGTGGAGTGGGGTTGGTGTATATATATTTTTTCTTTTTTTTAAATGACTTTGTAGACTTCTTTTTCTTTCTTTTACCAACCAACCAGTGGCCAAAGAATGATTTATAATAAATGAATATATTGGATTCAAACAGTTCCTGATTCATGTGTCTCTGATCTTGGGTGGATGTCAACTAGTATTTTGGAGATTGGCCAATTTGTACATGATTCTGTGTATCTGATAGGTGATCATGTCAATGTATTATACATTTTTATTTTTATGGTTTGATTGGTTCTAGATCTTGCACGGTTTTATTTGTTTGTTTATGTTTGTTGTTGTTTTCAATACAGGGTTTCTCTGCATAGCTCTGGCTGTCCTGGACTCATTTTGTAGACCAGGCTGGCCTGGAAACTCATAGAGATCCATGTGCCTCTGCCTCCCTAAGTGCTGGGATTACAGGCATGTGCCACCATGCCTGGATGGATGTTTTTTTTTTTTTTTTTTTTTAATTGAGAAAAGGATCTTCTGTGTTATCTTATGTATAGCATTATTAACAATCACTGATAATTCAAAGGCTTCTACTAACCAAAAGGAAATATAGAAGAAATGGTGAAATTATACTTTTAATGTCATTTACTCTGATCATATTTCTTATTTATAACAGGAAACAAAAGAGGAGAATGGATTACAGAAAATGAAGGCAAAACAGCCAAACAGATCAAAGTGTTTGGCTAAAAGAAAAATTGCACGTACGTTTTCATTTTTTAATTGAATTGATGGAGTGTTTTTATTAGGAAAACATAATTCTCTAAGGGTGTGTATGCTTCCTGTTCTGAATTGTTTTAAACGTTTTCAAGTTTCTTAGAGAGTTACTTTCTGCGTAGACATTTGACTTGCTAGTGTTAGACTGTTGAAATTATAAGTGTGATCCTCATGGCTAGGTACGCCTATTAGAGCACTTGAATTGCTACCCACCCCTGAAAGATTTTGTTTTATGTGTCTAAGTGCTTGCTTGAATGTGACTGGTACCAGAAGAGGGAGTTAGTCTCCTGGAACTGGAGGTACAAATGATTTTTACTACTGTTTGAGTGTGGGACTGAGCCCAGGTGCTCTGTAGGGGCAGCACGTGCTCTTACCCATCAAGCCATCTTTCCATCCCTCTTTTCTCCCTTTACTTTGTCGGTCTTAAACAAATTGCAGCTTTCTGCTGACCTCTGTTCTTCAGTTAAAGGCATGGTTGAGAGATGATGTGAACTTTTGTGTTGAGAAAAACTTGAAGTTTAATGTGCACTGGTCAGAATTATTAGTGTTAGCTTAGATAGGTAATTCTGCCATGGGCGGTGGCAGGGCTTTGTCAAGACAAAGAGCTTAAATCTGTGCGTGGTGTCACAGTGCAGGAATGACTGGGCTGGAGCAATACAAATGGATGGTGTCACAGAAGTGGAGGCTGGAGACTAAGAGTTCAGAATCATCCCCAGCTACATAATGAATGGCCCAGGTTGGCTGCACTACAGTTCCAGATGTTTCCCCACCTTGGAGCACAGGACGTTCTTTGCTTTGATTAGAGAGTTAGGTGTGCAGTAGGGTGTCTGAGATGTATTGATACGAGAAACTGATTTGTTCATGCCTCATGTCTGGAGCCCTGTGCTTCAGCTCATGAACAGAAGTGGGGCCAGAGGTTTGGGCTTTTGGTTGACCATCTAAACGTATTGGGTAGTTCTTGGCAAGGGCATCCTTAAGTAGTTGCACAGATGTATAATTCAGATTATTAATTTCTAGTAAAATTGTATCTTTAGAAAACTCATTTGAAAAGGGAAAGTCTCAGCCATTTTTCTGTGATGAAATTTGTTTCTGTAGCAGGTTGTGATGGCGCACACCTTCAATCCCAGCACTCAGGGAGCAGAGGCAGTCAGATCACTGTGAGTTCCGAGGCCAACCTGGTCTACAAAATGAGTCCAGGACAGCCAAGGTTACACAGAGAAACCCTGTCCCAAGACCCCGCCTCCAGCCCCCCAAAAGAAATTTGTTTCTGAAAACAAAATCGATGACACAAACTACATTCCCCAAATTAAAGAGCTTGAAGACTGGCTTCTAGGGAATGTTTTCTGATTCAAATTTGATAAAAATGAATGAATACTGTTCACCTTTCTCAGTAAATATTGTGGGAGAGAAGAGTTGCAGGTGGAACTGCAAGGGAACACGCAGTGAGAACCAAGTAAGATGTCACTAGAAACGCTTAATTCTACAAATATCTTGAGAATGGTTATCTGGACTATAAAAACCATTGTAGGTGATTTTGTGCATGTTTGGAAGTATGTAGATTTGTGAGCAGTTATTTTTCTGTTATGAGACTAAGTAAAACTGTTAGTGGTCCTGATTAAAGGACTCAAAGGGAGAGTTCTTTGCTGTGCATTGCTGCACAAAGATTCACAGCCTAAAATCTCTTATACTTCTGGATATGAGCAAGAGATGTCAGATTTCAACTTTAAGGAGTGAAAAATGATGAAATTGAGGTTATTATTTTTTTTTTTAAGTTACAGTTTTTCTGTTTTTTTATTTGGAGCACAATCTGCCATTGTATATGTGTGATATACCTTATATCATTGTCCTGCTTAGGTTTATTTTATTGTGACAAACACCATGGCCAAAAACAACTTGAAGAGAAAAATGGGTTTACTTGACTTATACTTCCATATCATGGTCCATCATTGAAGGAAGTCAGGGCAGGAACTCAAGCAGGATAATGGAAACAGGCACTGGAAGCCGACTGTGGAGGAATGCTGCTTTCTGTCTCCTGATGGCTTGCTTATCTTGCTGTTTTATACTCGACCACCTGCCTAGGAGTCATTAATTAGGAAAATGCTGCATAGACTTGCTTATAAGCAAATCTGATGCAGGGATCTTCTCAGTTGAGGTTCTCTCCTTTAGATGACTGTTGGCTTGTATCAAATTAACAAAAGAACCAACCAGCACAACCATATAAAATAAATTGAATTATACTTCAAAATAAAGTCAAGAACAGAAAAGAGAAATTGTATTTAAGGAAAGAATATGAGAAAGTATATGCAAATAAAATAGGTAATTTGAACTTTGTGGATAAATTCTTAGGAAGACACAAAAACTGACTCAAAAAGTAGAAAATTAAAATACAAATAATATAATAAAAAATCGAATTAACAAAAACAGCTGTAAACAAAAAGACAGGTTTGATGGCTTCATGGTTGAACTCTGTTAAAAATAAATATTAGTAGTAGTTCTTCTTAAACTCCTACAGATGTTAGGTGACGAGAAGATGCTGCCCAATATATTCCTGAAGTCTGATACCAACTCCATGGGAGATATCACAAGAAAACTAAAGACTGAAACATATTTTTTAAAGATTTATTATTTGTATAGTGTTCAGCCTGCATGTATGCCATCAGGCCAGAAGAGGGCACCACATCTCATTATAGATGGTTGTGAGCCACCATATGGGTGCTGGGAATTGAATTTAGGACTTTTGGAAGATCAGCCAGTGCCCTTAACCTCTGAGCCGTCTCTCCAGCTTCCATAAGACTGATAAGAATGTAGAAGCAGCCTGGGCATGGAGGTGCACACCTTTAATCCCAGCATTCAGGGAGGCAGAGGCAGGCAGATCAAGGCCAGCTTGGTGTACGTAGTCCAGGGAAACCTAAGCTACACAGAGAAAGCCTGTCTCGAATCCCACCGCCAAACAGCAGCAACAGCAAAAGAAGAATGTAGAAGCAGGTGAAGACATGGGTGCTAGCCTCTCACAGGCTGCAGGACTTGAAAGTGGGCCCTGCATTTTGACTGGGCAGTACATTGGAGCTGGCCCTGGAAGCATGCGTGCCAGTGAGCTACCCTGAGAGCACGAGAGCAGGAGACCCTGTCTCCTGCTGTTGGTGGCATTGGATGCCTTAGCAGGAGCAGTGCAGGAGAGCTCACCTTGGTGGTGGATAAAGAGGAGCTGGAGCTCTGACCAGCTCAGCTACCACCCAGGGCCACCCCCGAATCTATATCAACTTCTGTTGGGACATGTGAAAGGGCCAGTCCTACAGATCCAAAGGTGCAGGATCTCCACACACAGGGCAACAACAGGATAACTGGGAGGAGGCCCAGTGAGCATCCAATATTGATGGGGTCACAGAAGCCAGAGACCTTGAACCAGACCCATGACTCATTGGTTTGAACATTTCCAAGTGAAGATGTGTGGACGGAAGGATGCTGTGGACACACTGTGACACAGTCCAGCTTCCACGATGGGATGTTTTCTGTGCTTTGTTTTTCATTTGGTAGGGGTAGGTTGCAAGAGTGAAGGGCAGATATGAGGGGATGGGGTGCATGATATGAAACTAACAAGGAATCAATACAAAGTTAAAAGGATGTAGATGCAAAAATTGCGTTATTGCTTGGAATTGAACTCAAGGCTTTATGTTAAGTAAGCACTCTGCCAACTGAGCTATATCTTTTATCTTTTTTCATATAAGCATTACACACTCATAAATTTTGCTGTAAAAATTCCTTTAGCTTTACCTCTTAAGTTTTGAAAATAGTATCTTCACTTTCATTCATCTCCAGAGTTTCTTCTCTTTATTTTATTTTATTTTATTTATTTATTTTGTGTGTGTGTGTGTGTGTTTTGAGGCAGGGTTTCTCTGTACCAGAGCGAGCCCTGGGTGTTCAGGACTTGCTTTGTAGACCAGGTTGGCCTGGAACTCACAGATATCTCCTGCCTCTGCGTCCTGAGTGCTGGGATCAAAGATGTGTACCACTCTGCCTTGCCAACTTCAGAGTTTCTTAATAGTTCTCTTATGTTCTTTATTTATGGCATCCTGAGTGTGTTCAGTGTCCAAAGTCTTATTTCCTGAGGATACTAATAATTATTAGTATTTTTTGTTATTTTTCACATTTTACTTCAGATTTTAGACCTTCATATTAAAAGATTTTCCTTTGATATCTGGTAGGTTGTCTTTTGATTGCTTAGATTTAAAAGGAGGAAATCTAAACTGATTGAAATGCTGTGTGTATCTATTGGGGTACCTGTGTGTATATCTTTGACTGGCTGCCCTTGTGTGACTGTGTGAGGGTGTCTAGACCATCCACCTAACATGTTAAGATCGTTTTTGGAGATTTTTTTTTTTTTTTTTTTGAAGACACAAAACTTAATTTAATAGAAATTTTGTTTGTAGTTCTTACGGAGGGCATGCGATAGGTATCTAGAGTCACCAAAGCCGCCGGCGCCCGCCCCCACGGCCGGAGCCGGGAGGGAGCTGACCGGGTTGGTTTTGATCTGATAAATGCACGTATCTCTCTCCCCCCGCCCCCGGGAGGGGGGTTCGGGGCCGTTTGGCTTTTTTTGGTTTTAAATTTCCCCCGTTTTTCCAGTTGGGAGGGGGGGGGGGGCCCAAAGCAGGGGGGGTTTTTTTTTTAAGATTTATTTTTTTATTTATTTACCACATATACAGTGTTCTGCCTGCATGTACACATGTGCGCCAGCAGAGGGCACCAGATCTCATAGATGGTTGTAAGCCACCATGTGGTTGCTGGGACTAGAACTCAGGACCTTTGGAAGAGCAGCCAGTGCTTCTAACCTCTGAGCCGTCTTTCCAGCCCAGTTTTTGGAGATTTTTTTGCAGCATTTTAAAATTTATTTACTTTTGACAATTTCATACATGTATATAATGCATTCTTATCATCTTAACTTGTACTTCTCTTTTTCCTGTCCAACTCATCCATCCTGCTTTCTCTCTACAAATCCCTTTCCTGTTTTCATGTCTTTTGTTTTGTGACTATGTTAGTCAGGGCTTTCTAGAGGAGCAGAACTAATAGAACGAATGTGTGTGTGTGTGTGTGTATGTGTGTGTGTGTGTGTGTGTACGTGTGTACGCGTATAGCGTTTATTAGAGTGGTGGTGGTCCAGCTAGTCTAACAGTGGCTGTCTCCCAATAGAAAGTGCAAGAATGTAGTAGTTGTTCAGTTGCCTAGATCTAGACAGGTCCTTCCTACCTCAAATGATCCAGTTAACTAAAAATCCCGCACAGCTATGCCTAGCTGCTTATTTTTAGATATAGTCAAGTTGATAACCAAGACTAGCTATTGTGGAGACCTGCTGAGTGCAGCTAGGGTTGTCCTTGTGAGGATGGTGCAGAGCTGTCCACTGGAGCACAGTCTGGTTATGTGACTCAAGACGTAACTCGTCCAGCATGTGTCAGGTCTCCTTATGTTGAAGGCATGGAATGGGGGGTTGGGAATGCGCTTGCTGTGTTTTAATCAATAGGACAGTGCAGTTATCAATAAGGATATTACAGTGGATTCCAGTTCAATTTTAAACCAGTAATTTTGCTTTCCAAATTTGCTACTAAATCTTTTTCTATGACCCTAGGAGTGTATGATAGTTTCTTTGCTAACTCTTCTAGGAAGTATTCTAGCTTATCTTGCACATTTCATGATCTAGACTTGGAATCAGCCATTTCTCCAGTGTACTACAGTTACCGTTAGTGGAAAATAATGTTTGACCATCAGAATTTGATAACTAAGGATTTGTTAAATTGAATAAATGAGAAGATTCTGAGATCTGGGGATGTATGTGGTTCAGTTGATAAGAATGTGTGCTGGCATGAAGTCTTGGTTGGATTAACCATCACCATAGAAAGTAGGTGGTACACATCTATAGTTCTAGTGTAACTCGAGGCAGAAGTCAGGGTCATCCTCAAGGCCAGCCTGGGCTCAGACCCATCTTAAAAACACAAAGAATACAATCATTCTTGTTAAACGTTGAGCATAAAGCAGTGGGGTATCAGCAGTGCATCAAAGCAGAATCTGAGACTCATAACCAAGTGTAGAGTACAGGGAATCATATGAAAGAAGGGGGGGTTAACATGGGAGAGGACAGGAGCTCCACAAGGACTAAATACATCTGGGCAGAACAGTCTTTTCTGAGACTGATTCTCAACCAAGGACCATGCATGGAGATAACCTAGAACCCGTGCTCGGACATAGCCCATGACAGCTCAGTATCCAAGTGGGCACCCTAGTAAGGGGAACAAGGACTGTCTCTGACATGAACTTAGTGGCTGGCTCTTTGACCTCCCCACCCTCTATGGGAGGAGCAGCCTAGCTAGGCCACAGAGGAGGACATTGCAGCCAGTCCTGATGAGACCTGATAAGCTAGGGTAAGTGGGAGGAGAGGAGGAGGACCTCTCCTATCAGTGGAGAGGGGCAGGGAGGAGATGAAAGAGGGAGGGTGGGATTGGGAGGAAATGAGGGAGGGGGCTACAGCGGGGATACAAAGTAAATAAAATATAATATTAAAAAAATAAAAATTTAAAAAAGATTTATAAAAAAAAGCAGTGGGGTATTTAGTGGAAAAAAAAAAGGCTCTAAAGTGGTGTCTCACTCAACAGATACTGATTGCCAGGCACTCTTATGTGCTGGAGCTACAATAATGAACAGTATAGGCTAACACTTTGCCTTCATGAGGCCTTAGGCCCAGTTAACCCAGAGTTATTGTAACTGAATATACATATATATGTGTGTGTGTGTGTGTATCAGAATTTTATTTATTTATTTATTTTGGGGGGGGGGTCAAGACAGACTTTCTCTGTGTTGCCTTGGCTGTCCTGGGACTTTATAGACCAGGCTGCCTCAAAATTCACAGAGATCTGCCTGTCTCTGCCTCCTGAATGCTAGCATTAAAGGCGTGTGTCACCACTGCCCAGCATGCTACTAATGATCTTGACCACACTTTGCCTTATATGACTTTCCTTATTAGAATACAAATCATAGTAAATGGGTTACGGTATTATCAGTTGGTAGCTTAATGGTTCTGTTTTTTTGCCTTTGTGCTAATTTGCTGTTTGTGGTATTCTTCTCTTCCCTACACTTTAACAGAGATGTCAGAAGAAGAACAATTTGCTTTGGCTCTCCAAATGAGTGAGCAGGAAGCTAGGGAGGTGAACAGCCAGGAGGAGAAAGAAGAGGAGCTCTTGAGGAAAGCCATTGCTGAAAGTCTGAATGTAAATATGCTACACTGAAAGTTTGTGGGGTTTATTAATAATGTTTTTGGTTACTTAGTGGGTGGTATAGTTGTATTAGAAACAAGTTGTGGTTTATAGGGTTTTCAACTAGTAACTGTCAGTATTTTTTTTAATTCCCTGTTGTTGAGTTACTGGTTAATCCAGTTTGAAGTGTTTTTGTTACCATATGAATTTGCTTCCACTCATCAGATTTTTCAATCAGTAGCTTAAAAGGATCATAGAAAGTGGGTAGTTTCTGAAGGGTTATAGAATACCAAGAGTTTTGAAAGTTTCAGGGTCAGCTGTTTACCTCCCTCATTTGTAGGGACAGCAAGGAAAATGAGAGAAAGAATGGGCAGTTTTAAAAATAATCAAAAACCTGGGGTGGTGGTGGTGCACGCCTGTAATCCCAACACTCAGAAGGCAGAGGCAGGCAGATCTCTGAGTTTGAGGTCAGCCCGGTCTATTGAACAAGTTCCAGGACAGCCAGGGCTACATAGAGAAACCCTGTCTCAAAAATCCAAAGCCAAACCAAACAGATAAATCCAAATAATATTAAATTATGATGTAAAAATATGCAATAAAAATTATTCTAAATAATAATGATACTTGCCAGTGGCAGATTCTGAGCCATCCTTGATTCTATTTGCTTAGCTTGTTTGTTTGAGCTGGAGTCTCCTAGAATTGAACTTGCAACTTGGAAGTTCAAGTAGTCCCCTCACCGCACCCTTCTGAAAAGTTTACGACTACAGGCGTATATCACCGTGTGAAGGAATATATCTAATCCGGACCATTCTTCACACTGTGCATCCTCCATATTAGGAACAGTGTGGTAAATGTATATCGGTGTTCACTTTGCGCTAGGGACCCATTTGAATTGAGCACCTGTCTTCTGAAGAGGAGAGACTCCCAGGGAGAGGCCTCCCGTCTCTGTCCTCCCTGTGACTCTTCATACACAGCTGTGTTAATAACAAACCTGCTCTGCTATGGGATCACTTGTTTCAGAGTTGCTGGTCTTCTGAGGCTTCTATCAGATGTCGACCTCTGGCTGCTGGACCATCTTCACATTCCCATCAAGAAAGCACCAAAGACTCTGGAGCCGCTGAAGGCATGTCTCCTGTTCTGACTCTTCCTCCTCATCAAGTGTCATGTGTCACAGGGACCTTCTGCTGAGAGTAGAGTCAGAGATGCCCCAAATCCTTGCTATGATGTTAAAGAGGTTCAAACAGAAATAGTTGAAATTTCTTTAATTTAAGTCAACATACTCTTATCTCCAAGGAAAAACCACCCTTTGGCTAAAGCCAAAGAAGGGCTTTTCATAACCACATTTTGTAATTCTTGGTAAGTGATAGCTTACCAAACTGTCTTAATTAAAAAAAAAAAAAAAATTTTTTTTTTTGTCCTTAGTCCTACTTTTTCTCAAATACCTACAGGCACATGGCAGCTGGCACCTCCATCACTGTTTAAAGGCTCACATGTCAGTCAGGGAAACGAGGCTGAGAAAGGAGAGGAGCCCTGGGACCACAGTGAAAACACTGAAGAGGAGCCGGTCTCTGGCAGCTCAGGAAGCTGGGACCAGTCAAGCCAGCCAGTGTTTGAGAATGAGAACGTTAAATGTTTTGACAGATGTACTGGCCACTTGGCTGAGCACACACAGTGTGGGAAGCCACAGGAAAGTACTGGGAGCGGTTGTGCTTTTTCCAAAGCTGTCCAGGGTCGGGGGGACACATCTAGGCAATGTCTTCCCATCCCAGCAGACTCCACAGCTCTCCAGGACGTTGGGGGCACTGTGCACTACTACTGGGGCATTCCATTCTGCCCGGCTGGAGTGGACCCTGATCAGTACACCAGGGCCATTCTCTGCCAGCTGGAGGTTTATCAGAAGAGCCTGAAAATGGCCCAGAGGAAGCTTTTGAAAAAAAGAGGGTTTGGGGAACCAGTGTTACCTAGACCTCCTTTTCTGATTCAGAGTGAATGTGGCCAAGAAGATCAGACTAGTGAAAAAAATGAAGGCATCTCGGAAGATATGGGAGATGAAGCCAAAGAGGAAAGGCAGGAATCTAGGGCATCTGTCTGGCACTCAAAAACCAAGGATTTTCAAAAAAGTCCAATTAAAAGCTTGAAACAGAAACTTTTGCTGGAGGAGGAACCAACAACCAGTCATGGTCAGGTAAGGGTCAGCGGTGCTGTAACTTAAGGGCCGTTTATTCACAGGCAAACTTTTGTGGTCTTTCCCTCTACCTGCTTCAGGATAGCACATGCTTACTAAGATGAGAGTGACAGAGAAAGGCAACTCCAGCACTGCAGAGGCGAGGCAGCCTGGCCAGCCGTGGCTACACTGTGAGACCTTGGATCAGAAAAAGAAAATTATAATCATTATCTGCAAAAGGCTATTACTACCAAAAGGCAATCATCACTTCTATACACACAGAACACATTTCTAAAACTTTGTTAGCAAAATGGAAATTCTTCTGCACAAACTTTGTTCATTTCTTTTACTTTATAATTTATCAGAGATTATTCTCTCCTTATCAGATACACATCAAAACATCATTATTCCATCTTGTGCATGCATACTATATTTTTTTCAAACTTTGTATGTTTAAAACGTTTTTCTGCAGATAATGTTTTAAAATATTCAAGGAAATGCAAATTTAAAATAAATTTATCTTTCAGCTATACCTTCTAGCCAGACATTTTTTCCTTTCTGGTTTCAATCCATGCTACTAATCTTTAGTGTATCCTTTCATGATATTTTATGTAATATAAAAAAAATACATACTTTTTTCCCCATTTTTTTTTTTTTTTTTGACAAGTGTTAATGCAAAAACCACTTCTCTTAGCTGGTCAGTGGTGGCACATGTCTTTAATTCCAGCACTCTGGAGGCAGAGGCAGGGGGTGGTCTCTGTGAGTTCGAGGCCAGCCTGGTCTACAGAGTGAGTTCTAGGACAGCCAAGGCCATTTAGAGAAACCCTGTCTTGAAAAACCAAACTAGACCAAACCAAAAACAGCTCTCATCTCAGAAGGCATAAGTATTAGTTTATTCTGCAGCCAAAATGATTTGCTACAGCCCAGGAACACAGATTTAGGTAACCCTAAATTCATGCTCCAGCAAGGTATCAGTTTTATGAAGGTTTTACAGTAACTGAGAAAATAAAATTACAGATCAAAACACTCTTCAAGGGACCTAGAGAGATGGCTTAGTGGTTAAGAGCACTTGCTGTTTTCCCAGGGGACCTGGGTATTATCCCCAGCTCTTCTAGCTTCATCCATGTGATTGAACACTTGTGTCTTCTGAGGACACCAGTACTCAGTGTACACACACCCACATGCAGACACACCTTTACACGATTAAAAATGAGGAAAATAAATATATTTTTAAAAAATTCAAATTTTCAAATACATTGGTGGGAACATCGGTAGATAGATTCCACTAAAATGGGGAAACCTCTGTATAGGTCTCAGACACTGTCTGATAGCATTCTTAGCTTTTGGGTTGGTGGAAGCTAGGGGTCTGCTTATAATATTCCATTGCCTAATAGTCACAAGAATGTTGAGTCACACACATAAGTAAGCAATAAATGGCCGCTTTGGAGCTAAGAACATTTGGTTCTGGGCATGCAGCATTGCAGTGTGTCCACAGTCGTTGAGGTTATTGTCAGCGCAGGTGTAGCTTTTCTGGGAACTTAGTTCTTAGAGGTTCCGTGTGGCCCGGGCTGGCCTCAGATGGCCTTGAACTTGTGATCCTTCTTGCCTCTATCTCACTGGGGTTACAGGCAAGTATTGTTATGTTGTGCTTTATGTAGTGCAGGGGATGGCATCCAGACTTCATGCATGCTAGGCGAGCATTGCCAACTGAGATATGCCCGTAGCTCCCTGCCTTTCATTTATACAAATGATAGTTTACTACACATATTACTTTGCCCTGTTTTATATGGTAACTCTGAAGTCATTCTATAAGGATACTCAATTTGCAGCCCCTTCCTTACTTGGAGATATGGGGTACACTGTATTGGGTAAACCATAGCTTACTCAGCCGACAGATGGACATGTAAGTTGTCTCTAACATTTCCCTACCCCACGTAGTGCTGTATTCTTGAGCAGAGAACACTTCATCCACATGGGAGATACTTGTAGGATAATTTTCTGTAGAGACACTGGGTGGACCAGAGGATGCTTACATGTACAGTTCTGTTAGCTATTACCAAATTGTCACCTGTAGAAGATACATACATGTGCATTCCCATCAGAGGTGTTTTTGAACACGAGTTCCTCAAGCCTGCACCAGCACGGTGTTCAGACTGACTGATATTTCCTGATACAAGAGCAGAAAACAAATCTCTGTGTTGTGTTTTTAAATTACAGTTTGTTTTTGTGTGCACGCACGCTCCGCTGGGAGCACAAATGCGGTAGTGTGTGCGCTGTGTCAGGCTGAGGACGGAGTCTGTGACATGCTTCACACAGTTTCCCCACTTACTCTTTTTCATCATGACACTTTTCTAATTTTACTTCTGCTGACTCACTCTCTCTCTTTTTTTTTTTTCTTGGTTTTTTGAGACAGGGTTTCCCTGTGTAGTCTTGTCAGTCCTGAACTCACTTTGTAGACCAGGCTGGCCTTGAACTCAGAGCTCTGCCAGCCTCTGTCTCATAAGTGCTGGGATTAAAGGCATGCGCCACCACTGCCCGGTTTGGTGGCCTTACCTGATGAAAGCAATTTCCATTTTGAGACATTTATGTTGTCTTCATTTATTTCTGATATGGCTATAGATAGTGTTAGTATGGGCATGTGTATTTTGTTTCTTTTTCTTCCTTTAAAACTATTTAAAGGTAGAAATTGTTATTCCCGTTTTTATATCTGTTAAAATCGAGATGAAATGGCTGGCTAAAGACTCACAATTACTAAACTATAAAAGTCAAAACTGTGCTGTTAAGAAAACTTCTAAGAGCTACCTTTATTGTGAGGAAAACCAAATGAGTACAGTAACAAGAGAAACTAAAAAATTCAGAAGTCGAAAATAGAAATAGCAATAAGAACACTTTAGTTAGAAAACAGGATACTCCAAAAATTGTACTTGATAATGAGTTTGTAGTTACTTGACGCTTTGTAATATTCAGAAGGAAGTTAGGGCTGGTTGTGAGCTGCCATGTTGGTGCTGAGAACTTAATCTGGGTCCTTTGCAAGGGCAGCCAGTGTTGTTAATTGTTGAGCTGTCTCCTCAGCCTCATGTTTCTGTAGTGGTAAGAGTTAAAGTGAATTTGTGTAAAGTGCCTAGTGCAGCACTTAGGGGCTGCCCACAGGGACCTTCCTTCTTTAACAGTACTTTTCCTGGTTCTGGTACATATGTATGTGTGCATGGTAGAGGTCGGAGGCCAGGGGTGGACATTGTCTTTGTTGCTTTCCATTACTTAAAAAAAAAAAAAAAAATTATGTATTTAAGGGGGGTGCCACAACAGGTGAGTGAAAGTCAGAGAACTTTTGGGGATCAGTTCCTGGTCAGTTGGTTGACTTGGGGTAGTGAACTCTGGGTCTCTAGCAGTACAAGCTCTTAACTTGTGAGCCCTAGTTAGTTCCCTATTGCAACAAAAGTCTGTTTGCAGGACACTAGGTGTCACTGTTCCCCTTTTTTTTTCCAAAGGAAAAAAATTCATTAGTTCAGAGAGTTGGGTGCATTATTTTATTTTCCTGTGTTTTAACGAAAAGGTTTTTTAAGAAATTTTTATTTTATTTTATTTTATTTTATTTTATTTTATTTTTTTGTGTGTGTAGGTCAAATGATAACTTGTGGGGAGTCACTTCTCTCCTTTTGCTATATGAGTCCCAGGGAT
Organism: Rhombomys opimus; assembly: GCA_010120015.1. Classification (NCBI taxonomy): domain Eukaryota; kingdom Metazoa; phylum Chordata; class Mammalia; order Rodentia; family Muridae; genus Rhombomys; species Rhombomys opimus. The sequence goes on along the minus strand of REGO01000054.1, from coordinate 5,265,336 downwards.
GGAACTCAGATTGTCAGGCTTAGTAGCCAAGTGCCCTTTTCTGCTGAGCCATTTTGCTGGCCTCCTGCTGCTGTATTTTAGTTCATACAGTATTGTTCAACTTTGATTTGTCATGCCTACATTTCCAGTCATTATACAAATTTCCTTTTGATTATAGGTTCAGTTTTCCTCCCTTTTCTTTCTCCTCTCATTTCTTTTAAATTTCATCATTTATTAGAATCATAGAGGGATGCCTAACTTTAGGTATTGATAACATGTTCAGAAACCCTGAGAACTTTATTGAATAACCAAAGAAGCTTTTCCTAGAAGAGGCTTCAAGCCAGGGTTCCGTATCAGAAAGCCCACTTAGGGTAGCATTAGCTGCTTTCTTCATGGAACTCACTATTAGACCAGGCTGGCCGCAAACTCACAGAAATCTACCTGCCTCTGCTTCCCAAGTGCTAGGATAAAAGGCATGCTCCACCATGCCTGCTCTTTGTTTTAGTCTTATTACTAACTGTTAAATGACAATTTTGAATAGTTAATTTTTTGGAGGAAGAACGAGGGCTGAGGAGAACACTTAGTTGGAACTGATTGGCGTGCAAGCACGAGGATCTGGGTTTCAGTTCTAGAACCCATGTATGAAAAAGGCTGAGTGTGGTGCCTGACACACTCAAGTCCAGCACTGGAGGGCTGGAGATATGTGGATGGATACTTGGGCTAACCAGCCAGCTTAGATAGTGAGGAAGGCTGTCTTAAGAGACAAGGTTGCCAGGCGTGGTGACAAACGCCTTTAATCCCAGCACTCAGGGAGGCAGAGGCAGGCACATTGTTGAGAGTTTGAGGCCAGGACAGCCAAGGCTACAGAGAAACCCTGTCTTGAAAAATAAAACAAAGAAACAAACAAAAACCAAAACAAAAGATAAGGAAGGAAGGAAAGAAGGAAGGAAGGAAGGAAGGAAGGAAGGAAGGAAGGAAGGAAGGAAGGAAGGAAGGAAGGAAGGAAGGTGCTTGTTCCCACCAAGAGAGAGGAGCTGATGACCTATGTGGTCTTCAGATCCCACGTGGTAGAAACTGAGAACTGACTCCCACAGCTTGTCCTTGACCTCCACATGTGCGCCAGTGACGTGTGCACCCTTCCCCCAAATGCACACTAACAAGTGTGAAACAGCAGAGAACCAAGGTGGGTATGGCTTAGTGTGGTGGGTCTGTGAACGCAAGCTCAGCCTGCTCTCCACACAGTGAGACTGTTACAAGGAAACATGGCTTCTGAGGAACCATACCCAGCTGGTCTTTGGTTGCCACCTGCACATATGAAACATGCAACAGAGGAAGGAGTAAGCTCACGTGTGTGTTCAGGGTGTTTCCTGTTTCTTTACAGCCTTCCCAAGGTCTGTTTGTTGAAGAAACTTGTGAAGAAGTTCTGAAGAGTTCTGAAGGCAGTGACTCTGTGCCTGCCTCACAAAGGTGAGGCTGTGTTCTGCTGTGGGTCTCAGGTGTCTTCCTCCCGTGTGAGCCAAAGGAAGATGAAGCCCTTGAAAGGCACTGTATACAGGGAAAACTTGCCAGGGAACTTTTATTTCCTTTATGTGAGGAGGCTGGAAGTCATTTTTAGCTGTAAGTTTGCAAATGTGCATCCCTTAGAAGCCTAAAATATTAAGTGTGGAGGAGATCATAAAGGTTTCCTTACCCACTCCAGTCATCCTGGCCTAGATCTCACAGTTTATTACTTACTGTTCTCTAATCTGTCCTAACTTCTGGACTGTTTCTTTCTGGCTTGTCTTCCTGTCTTCTTTCTGTGTTTCTTTCTAGTTATGTGACCTTTTTTCTTTCAGATTAGCCAACAGAATAATAGGTTTCAATGTCATCTTCATATATTTCTTGCACTGTTCTCATTCATTTGCCTCCCTCAGTGTCTTCTCTGTGTCCCCTCCCCTGTCCAGCTATTTCCTCTTTCTTCGGGTTAGTCCGTAATTCTATTTCTTCCCTCTCTTCTCCCCCTCAACGCCCTCTTTTTTTTTTTTTTTTTTTTTTTTTGAGACAGGGCTTTTCTCTGCAGGCCTGGCTGTCCTGGAAACCGCTCCTTGAACTCTCAGAGCTCTGCCTGCCTTGCCTCTGTTCTCCTCTCTCCTAAAGTCTCTTCTCCTCTCATAATCCCCCTTACTACTTTCCAGATGTACAAGTAGACATTACATGTATTTGTTACATGTCAGATGTAGACACTAGGCGTCTAAATTTATGCTGTAGACGTTTATATACTGTGTGCATAAACCTAGGCTTCGCATAGGAGAGAGAACATGATGTGATCTTTGTTTTCTGAATCTGGCGTATTTTAACAATGACCTTGCATACATTTTTTTTCCTGCAAATGTTATGATTTTATTTTTTAATAGCTGTATAGTATTCCACTGTGTCTATGTACCATGATTACCCATACACTGATGGAAGTCTAGGCTGACTCCGTTTCCTGGTTATTGTGAATACTGAGACTTTAAACATGGTATGCAAGAACTTCTGTGGTGTGTTGACTTGGAATTCTCCAGATGCGTACCCAGGTGTGGTGTAATGTAGCTAGGCTGTATGTAATTCTGTTGTCCTTTTTCTCTCTCCCTTCTTCCCTCCTCCCTCCCTCCCTCTTCTCTTTCCATCTTTCTTTCTTGAGATCTCCATCCTGATAGTGGCTATAAATTTTAAATTTTCCTCTGTTTTACCAGCATTTGTTTTTTTGCTTTCTTGGTAGCCATTCTGGCTGGAGTGAGATAGAAATGAAAGAAATGAAAGATAATTTTCTTTTTTCTCCCCCCGCCCCCCGACAGATTCTCTGTACATAGCTCTGTCTGTTCGGGTACTTACTCCATAGGCCAGGCTAACCTTGAACTCAGGGAGAGCCATCTGCCTTTGCCTCCCAAGTGCTGGGACTAAAGACTGAGCTACCATGCCCAGTAAATTGTTCCTTTTAACAGATAACCTTTTATGTCTTCTGAATAATTGTGGTTTGAAGTATGCTTTGTCAACAATCAGAATAGCTCTACCACCTTGTTTTGGTTTCTGATTGCTTGAGTTTTCCATCTCTTGGCTTTCCCTGGAGACAACAGAAGGTTGGAATAAGTCAGACAATCCGTATTTCTTTATTAGTGAATCGAGGCCATTTATATTTAAAGTTATAATGAGATATTTATTAATTCCTGTAATTTTGTTGGTTGTTTTATGGTTTGTTGGATTGCTATTTGTTTTTGCTTCCCTATTAGTATCATGAGCTTGCTGGTTTACAGTGTTGGACATGATGGGTTTTTTCCTAGATCTTCTTTGTTTAACCATTCCTCTCCTAAAATTTATTCTTTCCTGTGCTCTTGTCATTGAGACTGCTTTTCTTTTGTTTGTGTGTAGTGTTCATTTAAATATCCTCCGCAGTGCTGGCTTGATGGTCATGGAACTGCCTCAGTTTGGGCTCTCCTTGAAATGTTGTTATTTTTTCTTCCGTTTTATTTATTTATATTCACTTTTAAAAGGTAGTTTTGCTGGATATAACATTCTTCGTGGCAGTTATTTACTTTCAGTGCTTAAAATATTGTCTTTTCATGTTCACCTGGCTTTGAACAGTGCTAATGAGAAACTGATATTATTTTGATGTTTTTGCTTTCGTAGGTGAGTTGGTGTTTTTCCTTTATAGTTTTTAAATGTTTTTTGCTCTGTATTTTTTCATGTATGTGTATGTTCATGTTTTTACATGTGTGTGGGTATGTGCCAAGGTGGATGTGTAACATCTTTCTTGATCACTTTCCACCTTATTCATTGAGGCAGAGTGTCTTGAAACCGTGTAGATCAGGCTGGCCTTGTACTCACAGAGATCCACTTGCCTCTATGCTGGGACTAAAGGTTTGTACCACCATATCTGGTTATCCCAGAATTCTTAGATGTTGTGGTAATGCTCAGTTATTTTTCCTCCCTAAGAAGTGTAGTATTTGTTTCACTTTATCCTCTATCTTTGATATTCTTTCTTCTGCATGTATTGGTGATGCTCTCTACTTTACTTAAATTTTTTAAAATTTTATTGTATGTGTGTGTGCGCCTGGTTTCATATGGTGATTGCAGTCTGTGTGGGCGCTGGGAACCTAACCCAACTCCTCTGAAGGCCAGTAAGTGCTCTTTAACTACTGAGCCATCTTTCCAGCATCTCTACTTTGTTTTATATTCATTAAACTTTTCAATTCCTTCCTCCTTCTCTTCCTCCTCTTTTCTTTCTTTCACTCCCTTGTTTCCTCCTTCCTTTACTTCCTCTCTTCCTTTCACAAATCTCAATTTTCTTTCTGATTTTTTTTCTGTGTTGCCTTTTCATCTATATTGCTGTGTTTTTTGTTTTTTTCATCAATTTTTGTTGACTTTTACATCTCTGTGTTTACTTTCTATTCTTGGATTAAATCTGCTTTGTTTGTGTGTTACGTTAGATATGTCATTTTTATCAGAAAACACTTGAGAGCTTCATCTTCATTTTATTTTAGAGCTTCTGAGTTTCATAGTTGAGGATTGTGGTCTTTTAGATGAGTTGTGCTGTCCTGACTTTTTATATCTCTTGCATTTTTGTGATTTATGATCTGTTGGTATGGCTAGCGTCTCAGGATTTTGGAAGTAGATATATTGTTGAAGGTGTGTACACAGGAGGAAACACTGCTATAGCAGCAGTGACATCAAGCCGTATGAGATATAGAAATATACATAAAGTCAATTACAGCTCAGTAATATAGAACCACCAACAATGAGATAAGCGAAAGTGCCAGACTGCAGTAGAATGTGATTTGGAGTTAAGTATGTTTTAAAGTAAGTGTGGAAGGAGACTGGGGAAGGGGAGAAAAGTGGGGAGCAAAGTTAAATAGATGAAAGGAAAAATAAGAAGTGAAGTAGAAGAAACATTTGAGAGATAAGAAAAGGCAAGTAAGAAAGCATCATGAAACAGAAAATGTTCTGTTTTGTTCAAAATGTTCTTTTTGTTCAAAAGCAAAATGTAATAAATATAGGACAGGGAAATAAAAGAACCAAATTTAAGAATGTTAAAAGTCAATAAGGTAAACATGACATTAAAGTTAGAGAGCAGGGAGAAAAGAAGGAATCATGGGGAAAAAAGTGAAAAAGAGAGCTGAGTGCTCACGGCACATGCCTGTAATGGTAGCTCTTCCCAGGCAGGCGCCTGGTCTGCATAATGAGCTCCAGCCAGCTAGGGCTGCGCGAGGTCCTGTCTTAAGAAACTAGGAAAAAGTTTTTCCCTAAATGGACAAAATTAGATAAATGTTTGAAGATAAATAACAAGTAAAAACATTTGAAAATATAAGTACAATACCTCTCACCCCTCCAAAAAAGAAAAAAAAAAACTTTTTTACTAGGGTGGCAGAGACAGGAAGGTCTTTTGCGTGTGAGTCCAGCTGGATTTGCATAGTGAGCATTAGGGCATCTAGGCCTACATAGAGAGACCCTATCTCAAAAAGCAAACAAGTCGTGGAAATGGAGCTCAGTGGGCAGAGGTGCTTGCTGCCCAAGTCTGATGATTTGAGTTTGAGTCTCACACCTTGTGGTTAAAGGAGAGTGCTGTTGAAAATATTGTCCTCTGGTCCCTGTGCGTACACACACACACACACACACACACACACACACACACACAAACACACACAAATAAGTAAGTAAGTAAAAGCCCTTTTAAGCATGGAGGGAAAAAAAATCACACACGTAAATACAAATTAAAAAATGTAAATAGACAACAAAAGCAAAAACACAGCAGCTTCTTTCTGGATCCAGGAGAAGGAGGGTCAGTTTTACTGTGGACTGTTGATGTGTCTTCCCTTTGGTTTATGCTGTTACTAAGTCTGTTGCCATCTACCAGAGCTTTCTTCACAACCATTTTCTTTCTTTGTATGTCAGGTTCTGTTGGTCATTCTGTGGGTTGGGCAGAGTTACTCATCGTCCTTAGCCTGCCTATATTGTATCTTCCCTGAGTGCCTGTTTATCTAAGCAGTGTCTCCCAAGTGAGTTGGGAGTGTGGAGGTTGTATCATAGCACTGAGATTGGTACAGGCAAAGACCTGCCTTCATATTTTCATGTTCTCCTGTGTGTTATTAATCACCCTGCTGGAGTGACGCCTTTTGGGGTCATTAGACCACAGGAACTTCAGAGTTCTTGGGCTTAGCAGTAGTGAATGTAGGCAGGTGGTTGCAGAGGTTGATCTGCTCGCTGGCCTAAGCTCAGAGCTGTTAAACGCCGGCATAGATCCTGGTTGAGAAGCTCTGTCCCTAACCACTGAGCGGGATGTTGTCTCTCCTTATATGTAACCCAGTCTAAGCTGGCCTCTTATTGCCTATACCCTTTGGCCAGAGTCTAACCCTGCTGCTGCACACAACTGCTTTTTGGAGGCTTCCTTGACTAAAGCTTTGTGGAAGGGAGACCAAATTCAGGTTTCCCATCCTGTGGCTGTTCCTCAATCTCAGGCCCCTAGGGTATTTATTTATTTTTATGTATATGGGTGCACTAACTGCATGTATGTTTGTGTCTGGTACTCCTGGATGCCAGAAGAAAGCATCAGATTTCCAGGAATTACAGTTTTGAGCTGCCATGTGGGTGCTGGGATTGAACCCAGGTCCTTAAGAGGAACAATTAGTGTTCTTAACCATTGAGCCATCTCTCCAGCCTCAGTTCAGTTTTTAACAATAGTTTTTTGTTTGTTTGTTTGTTTGTTTTTTCTCAAAATGGTTCCTGTCCACTGCCTTCCAAGCCATATGATATAACAAAAATGGGATTTGTTTCCACTCAGATCTGTCTATTGGAGTAATTGGTGCCTCATGGAAACTGAAACTGGACTTATGGCTAATAAGGACTAGGGTTTACCCTTGGGTAGACCTACCTTGCATTTACCTAGCTTGCTGTTTTGAATGGCTGCTGCGTCTCCTCCATGGCTAAGGGACTGTGTAGCTGGTGTGCTCAGCTTGAGGTGTACTTGGTATGCTTCTGTTCTTGCTTGTCTACAGTGTGCTTTCACTTTCAAAGCTTT
>REGO01000054.1:5244993-5257922 GCA_010120015.1 Rhombomys opimus | reverse complement strand
GACCATTATGAGTTGCCATTGAACTCAGGTCCTTTGGAAGAGCAACCAGTGTTCTTAACTGCTGAGCCATCTCTCCAGCCCCCCAAATCTTATTTCTTAAAACTGACTGTCACCTCTCCTGTGGAGGGTAAGGCCCAGTTGCCACTGCTGTAATTTAGGTAGCAGCTTCCTTAAGCTTTCGTTGGTAGCACTAGGTGTCTGTCCCTATGCTGGAGAGTGTGCTGATGATGGGACTTTCTACTGTTGAGACACCCGGGGAAATGTTTTAAACTGTCGTGGGTCTTAGGCTCCCCACAGGCCTCTGTTTTATTGTGGTGAGTCTTTGCAGAGCAGATGTACGTTTTAATAAATGATTACATGCTTTGTCACCAGGAGAGAGTTGAAATCACATACAATGTGGTTTGACTTCAAATTGATTAGCCCATTTTATAAATGTCAGCAAATTGTCTTGTGACAGACTTTTTGAATAGAGCCCTAATGTTACATGCAAAGTAAACTGTGGCTGTCTTGGGTTTATAACAAATGCTCTGAAATGCTTTATTTAGAGGGAGAAATCATTTGTGGTTTCCTGTCATGATTTAGTTATTTATCATGAGTCTCAGTGGTGGCTAGTCTCTCTTCACTTTGGCTCTTGGTTGACAGAGGATTTGTGTTTTAAAGTGTCTTCTTGCATACTTGATCAAACTAATTGTAAAACTCTGTGAAGCAGGAGGGGACTATTTCAGATGTTCAGATCTCTCAGCCATGTATTCTGGTGTCAGGAAGAGATCATACTCCATGAACAAACAGTCAGGGAAAACCAGAAGGTTGAATAAGGGAAGTCATTCATAATTAAATTTTTTTCTGAGAAGAGGTATTCAACTTGTGTGGACAGATTTTTGCTATTGGACAGTTTGGGATTTTACTTTGTTTTACTTGGAAAGCTATATTTCAAGATAAAGGAAAACTTTAACCATAAGGTGAGGAAAAACTACTGTGCTTTCAGGAGAATTTCCATGTTTTCTGAGTTTATGTGTGTCTTACCTTCAGAAGGCTCTACTGGCAGCAAACTGCAAAACACCTTTGACATTTTTATATTGTAGTGTAATTTTTGTGTTCTCTGATAGTCCCTGGTAGTTCTTACTCTTTAACTTTCCTTTGTGACGACTACAAAAGGGAACTTCTTTTTATTCAGTGGTTTCTCTGGAACCCAAGTCGTAAGCATGCATATTTTCTCTCTTTCTGTTCTACTTGTCCTATAGATGCCTTGCTTCCTGGTTGTGACACTGTACACAATACTGAGAGTACACTTTACTTAGAGCTTTGTAAATGACCCATCATTGCTTGTGGACCTGGGCTCTGCTTTATTCTATGAGGAGTTCACTTGTTGTGTGATTCTGTTTTTAGCATTGCAGCTTTGACCAGTAAGAGAAGCTTAGTCCTTATGCCAGAAAGTTCTTCAGAAGAAATCACTGTTTGCCCTGGTAAGTACCCCATGGCTTTATTGAATTTCTGATGTTCCTTATCTATCTTTTCATTCCTATTAAATTTTCTGACTATTCAAATCATTCTCAGGAGAGTTGTATGTGTGTGTGTGTCTGTCTGTCTGTGTGTCTGTGTTTATTGCTAGTACACAAACACACTCAACATACTTGTTTCTAGAGGACACAGGTTCTGATTATCAACCCTATTTTCTGTTTAGAGGTAATTTGGTTTGAAATTAACATGGCTCTTTGCTTGGTTGTCTACCAGTGTGATTTAAAGAAGCAATAAAGAATCGAGAATTATCCTTGCCTGGGTGCGGTGGCTAGAGCTAATGTCAGCACTCGGGGAGGCAGAAGCAGGTGGATCTCTGTGAGTTTAAAGCCAGCCTGGTCTACAAAGCCAGTCCAGGACAGCCAAGGCTACGCAGAGAAATCTTCTGTCTTGAAAAAACCACCAGCACTACCACTACCACCAAAAAAAAAAAATAAATAAATAAAATAAAATAAAATAAATTATCCTTACTTAACAGTGAATTCAGAGCCAAGGGGACTTAAATGTTTATGTGTTGGGCTGTTCTCAGTTATCTTCATTGTTAAGCAGAACCCTTTACTAGTTAGTTTTGATACTGCTGTTCATTGAGGTTTTATGAATTTAGGAACTGAATTTTTGTGCAGTTTTGTGACTAGCATAGTTTTAATCAAAGACAAACCTGGATAAATGCTTTAGTTTGTCTCTATAAGGATGGAGCTGTATACCTCGATTACACATGAGACGTAGTAATGGAGAGTTTCATGTGGGCGGACTTAGATACATAAAATCACTAAGGTAGCCGCCGAGTAAGGGGGCTCTTTGATGAGTCATTGTGTATAATGGGAAGAATTATTTTGCTAGATGGATCACTTTTATTTTCTAAGGAATTTGCTTTAGCTTATCTTTTTTTTTTTTATTTTTAAAAGAAGATCCCATTTTATTTGTCAGAAATGTCACTCATGTGAGGTTAAGGAATAATAAGTACTGTATAAATGTTAGTCAAAGTCATATTTGGGTTTCTTGTAGAAAAAATATAGACTGAGTATTCATAGTTTTCTTATTTTAATTTCTTTCTATTTTTTTCCACAAAGACTAAAACTTAGTTAACATGTACTCTAGGAAAAGTTCTATAAATACTTTAAAACACTTGGCAACCTATCAAAAAGGTTTTTATTGTTTTAAGAATGTAAGTAATGTTGGTTTTTAATGAAAGTGGTTTCTTAATATATTTGAAATGTATTTGGTTTACTGCCTAATGATACCTACTAAGAGACTCCATTACCAGAGCACTCTGGCAATGGCACTTAAGAATGTGATGCTGTCTTTGTGAGAAGAAAGTGTTATCTCCGTTGTCTGGAACTGATGAATTTTGACCCTTCTGGGAAGTCCCTCAGTCTACCTATTGAGGTGATGGCGTATGATGTCACTGTGACAGCTTTCAGGAAGAACATGCAAAGTCTCAGCTAATAGATTTTAATTTTTACATGTGTGTGGGGGGGTATGGGATAGGTCCTAAGACTAAACGGGGACCATGGAAAGGCAAAAATATTTCCTAGGGAAAAATAAGGTAATAGAATACACGTGACCTGAGCATGCAAAGAGGACTTCCTGGGGATGGAAGAACTAGGGAGGAGGGGTGTGGGGAGCGAGGAGGAAAAGGTCATAAAAACAAGTGTGTGTGAAATGTGACAACGCAAGCCATTGTTTTGTATGCCAATTTAAAAATAAAGTCCTAGGGGCTGGAGACATGGCTTGGCAGTAATGTCTACTCTTCTAGAGAACTCAGGTTTGAGTCCCAGCACCCACATGGAAGTGGATTTAATCTGTTGGCTAATGATAGAGGTTACCTACCCTCAGTTAGGAGGGGCTTACTTTCCCCTCTCTCATTACCCAGCCTCAGTTAGGAAGCGCTTACTTTCCCCTCTCATTAGCTGGCACTATTTGTTTGTATGTGTACAGTATTCTGCACGAAGTTCCCATGGAGGCTAGATATAACGGCACTGATCATGTCTTCTTTATTTCTCCACCCTTTTTCTTTCTTTCTTTCTTTCTTTCTTTCTTTCTTTCTTTTGTTTGTTTTTCAAGTCAGGGTTTCTCTGTATAGCTTTGGCTGTCCTGGAACCTGCTCTGTAAACCAGGCTGGCCTCAAACTCAGAGGTCCACCTTCGTCTGCTTCCCAAGTACTGGGACCAAAGGCATATGCCACCCCAGCTTATTTCTTCATTCTTTTGACCTAATTACTTACTAAAGGCCTCTCACTTCCTATTACCACCATTGGGATTTTGATTTTATCATAAGGTTTGAATGGGACATAGGCATTGAGTCTGTAACATTGCTTGAGCAGATTCGCTGTCATTTTTAATACAATTATCATTCTTTTGTTATATTGCTGGGACTCTAGAGCTTCTGCTTAGCAAACTCCAAGAAATATTCTTACTAATTCGCCAAACCTTCCCCCAACTTTTTCTTTTAAGATTAGTAAATATTTTAGGCTCTTAGGCTAGATATTTGGTTAAAGCTACTCATCTCTGTTTTACTGCAGAAGCAGCCATAGAAAATATATAGCTGGCTGTGCAGTGGTGCACACCTGTAATCCCACACGCAGGGAGGCAGAGGCAGCAGATCACTGAGTTCAAGGTCAGACTGGTCCTCAAAGCCCAGGACAGCCAAAGCTATACAGAGAAACTCTGTCTCGAAAACCCGAAAAAAAAAAGAAAAGAAAAGAAAGAAAAGAAAATACATAGCTAACTGAATATGGCTTTGTTTCAATAGGCCTTGTTAACAAAACTGGGGAGCCAGCCAGATTGGGCACAGAGGGAGACTATAGTTTTCTGCCCCTGATCTATACTCTATCTTTGTGTTAGTAGTAGGTAGCCTGGGATTTGTTATTCCATTAATATTTGTTGAACTAATAGACATTGCTTAAAGAACATATTAAAGAATGTCATATCTCTCTATAGAATGCATATTCTTATTTTTTATTCTATTTTCTGTTTTTCCTGTTTATCCCTTTAATATTAGAGTTTTTGGTTTCTGTCAAAATCAATAGATTTTGAAACTAGGACTGCAGGGAAATAAGCCAAGTGGATTACCTGGTAAATAGATAAGCAAACTGTGATGTATTCGTTCAGCAGACTACTGCTTTCCAGAAAACAGGGTGACCCATTGATATGTCTGATAAGATGGCTGCCTCTCAGTTACATGATACTAAGATGACGCCAAAGACTGTGTGATAGTTTACATATTTGAAAAACAGGTCTCTCTGTCTTGCCCCAGGCTTGGACTTGACTTCTGTCTCAGTCTCCTGAATAGCTAGGATTACAGGTGTGTGCCACCATATCTGGCTGATTCCATTTAGGTAGTATTCTGGGAAAGACAAAATGGCAGGAGCATGTAGTAGGTGTGTACTGTTGACTTCAGAAGGGTACAGGGGGGTTTTAATGGGATCCTGGAAACATTTTTCTTTTGTGATGGTATGGAGTAGCCAAAACCCATCAAATCACAAACTAGAAAAAAAAAAAAAAAATGAATTCTGTTACATGTAAATTATGTCACAGTAAAGCTTCAAGAAGAGACAAACTAGGTTTATATTGTCAGTGTAGAGGGAAATATGCAAAGTGAAAATTATTGGTATTTATTTTAATTACAGAGACACAATTAAGTTCCCCTGAGCCCCTTGACCTCAATAAAGAAGACTCTCTAGATAGCAGAGAGATCCCCATCGAAGTAAGAACAAGAGCGGGCGATGGGCAGGTGAGTACTCTTCATGATTGTTCTCCCTCACTTGTTAATGCTCTTGGTCTTCTGTATGATGCAGTGTTCACCTTGGCATAAAAAGTTTTGGTGTTATAGGGTTTTAACTTTGGGGCACTTATTTAAGAAACTTTTACAGTTAGATTATCAGTTCAGCACTGTTTATAAAAACATCACCATTTCTTTTTTATTTTGTTTTTGAGACAGGGTCTCTCTATATAACCCCGGTTGTCCTGGAACTCACTCTGTAGAGCAGGCTGACCTCCAACTTATAGGGATCTGCCTCCCTCTGCCTCCCCAGTGCTGGGATTAAAGGTGTGTACCACCACTGCCCAGCCACTTAATATTTCTTGAGTACTATTATTATTTCTGTTAGAAATGGGAAAAAAAGATTTAGAATGTTTACATGATTTGCTATTATGTGTTACTATTAATGATAGAATTAGAACCTGAACATGGATTTGCCTCTAAAGCTACACAGACATTTTCTGTTACATACAGGTTAAGTAGCAGAAATGAACAAGGGGGGGTGGCGATCATTGACTAACAAACATTTTCAACCTTAATTTAGAAATGTTATCAGAAATACAAAGGATGACAAGTACATGAATCTCAGTTTGCATCATTAACTATCCCTGACCACATATGCCTGATCATAGCCATAAAGTTGAGATTCTTGGAGAAACCTAGGCATGGTGGCACAGCCCTTTATTCCTAGCGCTGGGGAGACAGAGGCAGATGGATCTTGGGAGTTCAAGGTTAGTCTGGTTTATACAGTGAGTTCCAGGACAGCCAGGGCTACATAGGAGAGAGGGGAAAAAAGATTTTGAGAGAGAGAGAGAGAATTTTTGAAGTGCATTCACTTGTTTGTGCAGATTAATATCTTCCTTGGTTAGTTTCCTCCACCTTACTTTTTGAGGCAGGATCTGTCTCTCACTGTATCTGAATTCTGGCTAATCTGGCTGCCCGGTAACCCCGTGTCCTTCCCACCTCTGCGTCCCCTCCCTGTCCCTAGTGCAGGAGCCACAGGTGTGCACTACTGACTTTTCTGTGACTGCTGAAGATTCACACTCAGTTCCTCAGACTCGAATAGGAAGTACCTTACCCCCTTAGCCTTCTCTGCAGTTCCTTTACTGTATATTTTTTATGTTGGATTTGACTAATTCTGTTGCTGTAAAAAGCAGTTTGAGGACTGAATAAATTCTTCTATAGAAATAAAAAATTTATTTATATTTCCTTGTGGTTCTGAACACTTTAAAAGAAACTTAATTTTCTTCATCCCTTTTTATACTGTAAAGGGATTTTTGGAAACAATTTTCACAGTAGATGTTAGATCCCTTTCCTAGTCTTTGCACTGCAGGTAATTGGTTAGAAAACTCTGCTTTCATGAATCATTATACAGATTTCTTGGAACCTGGTGTGTCACAAGTAACAGACTGGGATTGCCTTACGCTAGTGCAGGTAAAATTAGCTTCTGGAGCATTTCTACTGAGGATAGAGCCTGCTAGATAACATCAAAATGGCCTCTGGGTTTTTCGCAGGGACAGCAGAGACCTTCTAAACGGGACTCAGAACAGAGGATTGGTATTATAGTTATCCTAACATATGAAGAAGCCCTACAAGCTTTAGTTCTCAGGCTGCTCTCTTACCCATTTGTAACTACAAAAGATGCTGTTCTTTGAGCCAAAGAACATAAACCCTATTTAGACTTTATAGTATGCATGTCTGCACTGTTGCGTATCAAATGGGAGCTTTTCACTGTTGCTGTTTGATTGTGTCTGTTAAACCTCTAAGTAATCTTGGGAGTTCCCGTTAAAGGAAGTTGAAGGGGGGGGCCTTGAAGTTACTATGCTCCCCCTGCCTGTCTCCTGAGTGCTGGGATTCAAGGAGCCATGTACCATACCTTGTTTTTTGAGACAAATTCTTTTGTTTGTTTGTTTGTTATTTCATACAAACTCTGAACTCACTTTGGAACTCACTCTGAGGCCTGGAACCCTGAGATCAGTCTGCCACTGCCTCCTGAGTGCTGCAATTAAAGGTGTGTGCCACCACTGCCTACCTCCCCAAATACATTTTTAAAAAAACTGAGTTTCTTAAAATATTTAATTAGACAGAGTATAAAACATACACAGCTGGGAACCTGGGCGTGGTCACACGCCTGTAATCCCAGCACTCCAGGAGGCAGAGGCAGGTGAGTTAGAGGCCAGCATGATTTACAGAGTTAGTCCAGGGCAGCCAAGGCTACATAGAGAAACCCTGTCTCAGAAAAAAGCAAAATAACAACAAACTATAAAGCTGATTTGGTACAAGTAGGAGTGTGCATATAGAACTAGTTTTTCTGCTTTGGAAGTTTTTTGATTGTCCAGTGATACTAGCTGTTAGTAGGGTGGTAACTGCTTGGTAGTGCTGGCTTTTGGAGAGCGTCCTCATTATTGCTGTAGTCTCTCTTGATTTCATTTCTTCCTTTTCTTTGGAAATAATGGAAGAAGAATGTTTTTTCAGTATTGTGCCTGAGAATTTTGTTTGTTTGTTTTGGTTTTTTGAGACAGGGTTTCTCTTTGTAGCCCTGGAGCTCTCTTTGTAGACCAAGCTGACCTCCAACTCAACAAAGATCCATCTGCTTCTGCCTTCCTAGTGCTGGGATTAAAGGCACCTCCTGGCTCCTGAGAATTTTCTTGAGGCACATTGTCATATAGACACTCTGTTTTCAGATGAGTTGAGAGGAGTTGTTCCAAGCCAAACCAATAGTTTAGTCAGCGTTTATGTGAATTAAGAGTCGTATAGAGTCAGATGTGGTGATGCACACACACCTGTAATCCCAGCACTCAGGAGGCAGAGGCAGGTGGATCTCTGAGTTTGAGGCCAGCCTAGTCTACAGAGTAGGTTCTGGGACAACCAAGGTTATACAGAGAAACCCTGTCTTGAAAGAAAAAACACCCCCCCCCAAAAAAAAAATAGAGGTTTTCAGTTTTTTGACATAGTGATATAATAGTGTCATCTCTAAGTGTAGTAGGTGGAATTCACAGCTCTCCTGGGATGTGGCCAAAGATTGTATATACCTACAAGGGATTCTGTGTCTGAGTGCCATTTTTGATATTTCATTGTGTAGTATTTTATTTATTTATTCTATGCATGTGTGTGTAAGTTAGAAGACAATTCACAGGAGATAGTTTTCTCTATCCGTGCAGGTTCTAGGGATTGAACTCAAGTCATCAGAGTTGGTGTCAAACACCCTTACCCACTGAGCCATCTTGTCTGTATGGTATTTTAAAACAAGAAACAGCTCCAAAGAGACCAAATCTGATCAGCTGCATAGTCCTAATAAAAGTGCTTTGCTCATGTTTTCTGCCTTGTAATTCCTTTCTAGTAGTTAATATTAAAATACACCTTTTCAGTGGTATGAAGAGAAAATGTCTTTATTTTTAAGATAAGGATTTTCAAAAACGTTCTGAGTTTTGTATAACGTAGTTAGAAGTCATTTCAGTGAGACAATAGAAAGACTCCTTTTTTTAAAATGACATTAATAGTATGAGTACACTCACTGTATTTTATAGAATGACAGATGAGTACAAAGCAATGTAGTAGTTGTGTAAGCATGGGTAGTGTTCCTTTTGTATCACATTTTTGTGCTTAGTGAACTTTAGAATGCCAAGTAGCTTCTCAGTAACCACTAACTTCAGTAACTCAAGACTGCTTGCCATTTTAGGGTGTATTTGCTTCCTTCCTCTCTTTGCTCAAAAAAGGTTTGCATGCACAATATAGTGTTTTCTTGTAAGGTCTGAACAGTAGAACCTAGATTTGTAAGAAGCTCAGTGACTAACCTTGGAATAATATAATCTAGAACGTTTTTAGGTTTAAAGTTTCAACTTTAAAGTTTATTTTAAAGTTCACTTTAATCTCCTGACTTCTATGGAATAATTAGTTTGGGCCAGCAAAATGGCTCAGCAGGTATAAACTTGATGACCTGAGTTTGATTCCTGATACCTCTATTAAAAGATGGATGATACACATCCATAATCCCAGTACTCCCATGGCAAGATAGGGGTTGGAGGCAGGAGAATTTTCTGGAAGCTTGAGAGCTGGCTACTTTCATGTCAGCTGATACAAGCTATAGGCATCTGAGAGGAGGAAACCCTAATTAAAAAAATATCTCCATAGGCTGGGCTCAGTGGCCCACACCTGTAATCACAGGCAGAGGCAGAGGCAGGTGGATTGCTGTGCTTTTGAGGCCAGGCTGGTCTACAAAGCAAGTCCAGAACATCCGGGGCTACACAGAGAAACCCTGTCTTGAAAACAAAACAGCAAGACAAAACAAAAAGTAAATACCTCCAGGAGACTGGGCTGAGGGCAAAGCCTGTAGGGTATTTTCTTAATTAGTAGTTGATGGGAGAGGACCCAACCTATTATGGGTGGTTTGAGCTCTAGGCTGATGGTCCTGGGATCTGTGAGAAAGGCGGCTGAGCAAGCCATGAGAACAAACCAGTAAGCAAGAACCCCTCCATGGCCTCCGCCTTAGTTCCTGCTTCCAGGTTCCTGCCCTGTTTGAGTTCCTGCCCCGACTCTCTTCCATGATGAACTGTGATAAGGAATTATAAGCAAAATAAATTCTTTCCTCCCTAAGTTTTTTGGTCATACATAGAGTTTATCACAGCAATAGAAACTCTTAACTAAGACAGCCAGCCAACCTGGAATACAAAGTATGGAAGAAATAAGGTGGAAGGTGGAAGAAGAGAACCAACTCCCAAACTTCCACATGTATACTATGTGGCATTCACACACACACACACACACACACACACACACACACACACACACACACACACCAAACAAATAAAACTAACCTACATATGTACAAAATAAACAGAATTTGAAAACTACTTATGTGAGATACTGGCAACTATAGGAGCAAGAGAGAAGACTTAAGAGGCTTCAGTAAAATTGATTGTCTTTAACTAAGGACTTCATCTTTTGTAGATATTTATTTATTTGTACAGTATTCTGTCAGCGTGCCAGAAGAGAACACCAGATTTCACTGTTGATGGTTGTGAGCCACCAAATGGTTGCTGCGAATTGAGCTCAGGACCTTTGGAAGGACAGCCAGTGTTCTTAATCTCTGAGCCACCTCTCCAGCCCCCTTCATTTTTTTGTTAAAGATTTATGTATTTTGTTCATATTAGTGCTCTGTTTTCATGCACACCAGAAGAGGGAATCAGATTTCATTATAGATGGTTGTGAACTACCATGTAGTTGCTGGGAATTGAACTCAGGACCTCTGGAAGAGCAGCCAGTGCTCTTAACTGCTGAGCCATCTCTCCAGCCCTGACTAATGACTTCTTTAGGTCTTTAAATACTTAAGGTTTTGCTTTCAATTCTTGGTCTTGAATCTGGTATAAGCTGATAGGTATTTTTTCTTTGAAAGTAAATGTGTCTTGTTCTTTGGGGGAAAAAACATAAACTAAAGCTGTTACTTACAGTTGCCGTTTGTCACGATCTTTAGGTTGATGATAGGGAAGATGGTGAGAAAGAAAGTCCTGTTCCTGCATTCTCGTCTAGTGCCCGGGTGCCCTGCCCGCTGTGTGACCACGACTTTCCTCCCACAAAGATTGAACACCATGCCATGTACTGCAATGGTCTGACGGAGCAGGACACAGGTAAAACTCAACAGGGTGGCCTGACTGTGGTGGTGTTATTGACAGGGTTTCTCTGTGTAGCCCTGGCTGGCCTGGAACTCAGAGAACTCCTTCTGCCTCTATGTCCTAATCCTGGGGTTAAAGGTGTACAGCACCATACATAGCCGACAGCAGAACTCTTTAACTTTTTGCATGCTGCTTTTGTGACCCTGTATAATGCAGCACAGGGGAAATGATTCTTTAAAGATGCTGTTGTTCCCGTCTAGTTAGTGTTCCAGCACGTGCGTGTTCCTGTCTTCAGAATTTACCTTGTACCAAGTTCCTTGGGAGAAGGTAGAAGGAAAAGCCTTTTCTTTTAATGTTCCATTTGCTTTTACTGTGAACAGCTAAATAGCCAATACAGTGCAGTAGACCATACATTTCACCTTCCATATTTCAATATTGAGACTTCGAAAGGAACTTAAGAAACTTAAGTTCTACAGTGGTCCATTTTTTACTTAAAATATATGTCTTGTGGTTTAGTTTAGCAGACATTCTCCTTAGAGACAGGTGTTAAAAACATCCCGAATTTCTATTTCTGTCCTGTGTGTATCTGCTGAGTTACACCGAAACTATTGGGTTACCTTTCTAAGAGTATACTAAAGCCATAGGTTTTTGATATAGTGAGATATTGACCAAGAAAAAGGTTTTTGTTAATCAGATCCCTTGATATACCATCCAGAGTCTGCCTTTCTGTCTATAGTTTTACCTTCTAACTCAGTAAGATAGTGTCAGCATAGCTAGCTCTCTGTGAGCAACATAGAAATGACATGAAAACCCTAGGTACTTGGAAGTGTTGCAACCTTCATGCTGCCTTGTTTTTATAATTTATATGTATTTCAATTTGAAATTGTGTATTTGTGAAGTATTTTTTAAGTTAAAATTGTAAGAGAGGACCACCTGGTTCACCCACAGTGGTGGTACATGAGTTGGCAGTTTAGTCATCCATGCCCCTGAAAGGTTCAGGATTGCCCATTCCTAAAGATAATTGGAGCAGCTGGGCGTGGTGGCCATGGCTTTTATCCCAGCACTCAGAAGGAAGGAGTTCAAGGGCAGTGTGGTCCAAGGACAGCCAGGGCTCTGTTACACAGGCGGGGGGGCGGGGGAAGGTAACTAGTGTAGACTAGTATTCTGTTGGATTTCTCTGCTTACCACCATGTCATATCTGTCAGAGATCCCAGGGCAGGTGGGTAAGGGCTTCTGCCACCTAACCTGGTAACCTCCGAATCCCACGTGTGGGGCTAGAAGAGGGCACTGAGTGTGCTCCTCTAGGACTTTCCACCTGCTCCTTTGGGCAGGACGTCTCTCTGCACATGGAGCTCACATTTTCTCAGCTAGACCAGCTTTAGCAAGCTTCACTGATCCTCCTGTCTTCACCCTGGTCAGAGATGGCTTTACCTGCATGTGTTGATGCCCAATTTGCTACATGGGTACTATGTGCTGGTCTTCAAATACTATGTGCTGCACCAGGTACTTTTAATCACAAGCCATCTCCAGCCCCTGGAACACTTAAAGAAATCGGTGGTAAGCCTTTTATGTGAGTGACTAGATAAGCTGTAAAACAAGGTTTCTGCTACCAACGGGTTTGTGGTCTTACTGGGAAAGGAAATTTTTACTCAGGAAAGTAATTACAGTTGTTTAGAGTAAATGTCCCTGCAAAAAGAAGAGAGAGACAAGAGCAGTGAATTGGGATCATGTCCCAGAGACACTGGGGTTTAGCCTGGACCAGGAAAGCTGGTATTTTAAGCCTTTTAGGAGATTTTGGAGCGGGGAATTCTCAATGGAACCATCCTAGGGTCTGCTCTGCTTACTCCTGTGTTTTCTTGGGAACTGTTTGGGGATCTAGGTAGGCTGGGGAAGTCAGGAATTATGTGAAACACTTTTTAGTGTGTGTGGCCTTTACTTGTTCTCAGCAAATCTGATCTCTTAGTTTTCTATCAGTTTACCTGTGCTCACATCTTTCTTGTTAGGGATGGAAATTAGTGAATTTTTTTTTTTTTTTTTTTTTTTTTT
>REGO01000054.1:5165828-5244873 GCA_010120015.1 Rhombomys opimus | reverse complement strand
CCCGCGCTTCTGTGACTCTCTCAATCTGATCCTAGACATGCTTGGTTTGGCTGTGTAACAGGAATAGTAATTAGCATCATTTACATGGAATGTCTGCCATTTATGCCTAGTTACCATGCAGCACAATAACAATTATGCATGTCATTAAAGATGTGTCTGATTAACTTTGCTGTAAGTTTTATTTGATTACAATACTACATTGTGGTTAAGCTGGCTTCTGTGCTCAGTTTATTCAGTGATAAGGCTATCTGATCAAAACCATAAAAAATAGAAAGTTCTTTAAAGGGATTGTTTGTGAAGGATAAGATTCAATACATTGTCCTAGACTATAACAAAAACAGACTGCCTTTGTATTTTCTGGGAAATAATTGAAGATCATTTTTATGTAAACACTTAGGAAAAATAAAGCTTCCTCCTTACTTGCTGAGAAAGTGTGTATTAATACCTATTTTATTCAGACACATTGAATTAACATAAAAACTCACTACTCTCCTGGAGTGCACATTCTAGTTGTGGAAGGTGCAAACCACAAAAAAGTAAGTGGAAAAACCCTGAAAAGTAGGTGTCAGTTGATGAATTTTAAAATTCATCTTGTGTGGGTGTCCATGTGCACATGTGTGTGTGCTTATGCATGGAAGCTACAGGTTAACCTCAGCTGTTATTCCTTGGGAGCCATCCACTTTGTTTTTTGAGTCAAGGGCTCTCACTGGGATCTGGGGCTTGGTAGTTAAGGCTAGCCTGACTAGCCAGTGAACTCCAGGAATCCTCCTGTCTCTACCTCCCTAGTACTAGGATCACAAGCATATACCATCATGCTCAACTTTTTATGGGTTCTGGGGATTAAACTCATGTTCTCAGGCTTGTTGGCACTTAACTGCCTAAATGGCTTCTCCTGCCTGGTGATAATAATTTAGGGGGGAAAGTACAAAGCACAAGAAGGGAATAGAGAGCAATGATGTGACAATTTAGAATAGTTGTCAGAAAGGTTTCCTTTAAGATGTTGACATTTACCCAGCACTCAGGAAGGCAGAGGCAGGCAGATCTCTGCAAGTTCAAGGCCACCTGGACTACAAAGTAGTCCAGGACAGCCAAGAGTACACAGAGAAATCCTGTCTTGAAAAAAAGAAAACAAAAAGATGGTGACATTTGGGGCTGGGGAGGTAGCTCAACAGTTAAGAGCATGTGTTGCTCCTGCAGATGACCTCTGATTGATTCCTGGCACCCACGTGGTGGCTCATAACCATCTATAGCTCCAGTTCCAGGGGATTCAACACTGCTTGACCTCTGGAGTCACAGACATACATTCAGGCAACACTCATTCACATAAAATAAAAAATAATATAAAAAAGAAGGTGGCTTTTGAGTGGAGACCTAAAGGAAGTGAGGGAATTTTAAGGTGAGTAACAAACAGAACTTATAGAATGAACTTCTCTATAAAAGGGATTTATTGAAATGACTTATGGCTTGTAGTCCAGCTAACCTAACAGTAGCTGGCTGTGAATGGAAAGTCCAAGAATCTAGTATTTTCTCAGTTCATAAGGATGGGTGTCTCAACTGGTCTTCAGTATATGCTGGAGCCTGAAAAAGTAGGCTCTAATGCCAGTGAAGAAA
Source organism: Rhombomys opimus (assembly GCA_010120015.1). Lineage (NCBI taxonomy): Eukaryota > Metazoa > Chordata > Mammalia > Rodentia > Muridae > Rhombomys > Rhombomys opimus. Next base: position 5,243,262 of record REGO01000054.1, on the reverse strand, counting down.
TGGGTGTGCTAGCAAAGGGAGGGCAAGCAGGCAAATATCAAAAACTTCCTTCTATGTCCTAACAAAACTAGTAGACTCTTGCAGGAGAAGGTATGTCCCAGATTAAAGGATTATCTTCCCTCCTCAAGACCCAGATTAAAGGCATGTGTCTTCTTTCCTCAAGATTTGGATCAAAGACCTACCTCATTAGATCCAGACTAGAAGTGGATTCACTCTCTTTAAAGCAAGCAAAAATTCTCCCACAGGTGTGCCCTCCATTTCTGGATTGTAGTTCATTCCAGATGTAGTCAAGTTGACAACTAATAGTAGCCACCACAGAAAGAGAATATGTTACCATGGTAGCTAGCTTTATGTCAGCTTGAAAAAACTAAAGTCATTTGGGAAGAGGGAACCTTAGTTGAGAAAATGTTCCCACCAGATAGGGCTGTGGACAAGTTTGTGGTGCATTTTCTTGATTGATGTGGGAGGGCCGGCACACTGTGAGCAGTGCCAGCTGTCGGCTGGTGGTCCTAGGTGCTATAAGAAAGGAGGCCATGAAGAGTAACTGATTAAGTAACTCCATGCCTTTGCACCAGCTCCTGCCACCAGGATCATGCCCTGACTTCCTTCAGTGCTGTGCAACTATAAGCTGAAATAAATCCTTTCCTCCCCAAGTTGCTTCAGGTCATGGTGTCACAGCAATAGAAGCCCTTTCAGACAGTTGGAGATAGGAAGAAACGGTAGCTTCAAAGTGTATAGCTGGAGTGGAGCAAATGAGAGCGGAAGATAAACAAGAGGCTAGAGACATAATTGGGAAGGGCAGGTGGATAGATCACAGTGCTCTTAGCTATGAAAAGGACTTTGACTTTTCCTCTTGAGAGTAATCATTGGAAAGACTTGAGCAAAGACTGAATGTTTAAGCAGAGGATGGCAATTTTAAGAAAAGGGTCATGGAGGTTGCTATAGGATAATCGATTATTAGAATGGGGACAAGGGTAGAATGGGAGAACAGAGTTAACATTTTGTGTATCAGTAATATTTGCCAGTTGAGTAATATTTACCTCCTTCAGAATCAGGCTCCTCATCTATAAAATTAGTCCAATGGTAGGATCATGAGAATCTGAGGCGCTTTATAATATGCATGGGTAGATAATATAAGGCGTTATGCTTAGCATATTTAATAAATAATAGCTGCAGTTATAAAGTACTTTTTGTCTTGTAGTGTTTCTAGGGTTGGTGTTTCTAATAAGTAGACAAGCTGCAGTACAATTATCAGTAAGGGGAAGGTGGCTATCAAGGCCTAAAAGGCAAAGTGGTAAGAGTAAGTTGAACCAGTAGTGGTGTAGCACACCTTTAATCCCTTGGGAAGGAGAGACAGGTGGATCTCTGTTGAGTTCAAAGCCAGCGTGGTCTACATAGGATAATTAGGTTTCCCAGGAAAACCGGGGCTACATAGACCTCAAAAATAAAACAGACAAACAAAAAGAGTACATAAGGAATACATAGTAGCAGGGGTTAGGAAGCTATGGGCATTAACTATTTACTTTTTGCTTAGGTAGAAGGTTATAACATAAGAGTCATACATGATCCCGCTTAGAGTTAATTTTCTTTTGAGGGATATTTCCAGAAAAATAATGATAAATAGGTAGATGGATTGAAGGATGTGGAGATCTCTCTTACGCTAATAAAGATAGTAAAGGACTTGGAGACAATAAAGGACTGAGGCTTAAAGCAGGCTTGACTTGGGTGCCATCAGCATGAACCAGCAAGGCCTCAGCATCTCTAAGACGATTTTTCAGTTTAGACAAAGTTGGACCTCTTCTGTTTCATATCCCTCTTAGAGACCGGATGTATTTGTAAAGCTCTCCCGTCATTTTCTGGTATTATCGCAGTGTCTGTAGCACTCAAGACTCCTTGATTAGCTCTCGTACTATCAGTTCCTGTTGTAGTGTTAGCAGTTGTGACATGGGACAGGTTTAATAGGAAAAAACTGGATTTAGGAGACAGCGTAGAATCGACACAGGCTGTGGTCTCACGGGGATCCTGGGTTAGCTAGCTGGGAAAGAAGTGCATCTTAGCTGCGACACAAAGAAATCCCTGTGTTGTTTCAGGGAACATGTCATTGGAGTCTTAAAAGGGCACTACTGTAAGATAATGTAAATCACCTAAAAATATGTTCAGAAAAGAGCAACAATTAAATATGTAGTAAACTGTGTGCAGTTGCTCATGCCTGTAATCTCAGCACTCAGAGAGGCAGAGGCAGGCGGATTTCTGTGAGTTCGAGGCCAGCCTGGTATACAGAGTGGGTCAAGGACATCCAAGGCTACACAGAGAAATCCTGTCTCAAAAAACAAAAATAAACAAGCAACAACAACAAAAAACAAAACGATGGGCATTGTAGAAGGCAATAGGAGAGTGCAACTTGAGCTAATGGATTCCTAACAGGAGAAGTTTTTTCAGCTTCAAAAGATATTTCTATGTTTATTTCTCTTCTGTATGTTGTTCTCTTTAGCTACAAGTGTTAAAAATACATTTTAGCTTAGTGGGGAGGCTGAGGCAGGAGGTTTGAAGCCTGGCTGGCCTTGAACCTGTGGCAGTCCTCCTTTCTCAGCTTTTGGAGCGCTAGGATAATTGGCTTGTGCCACGTCATAGTTTAAAGTTGGTGTTTGAGTGGTATATGGAATGATTGTCTGGCCAGGTGTGGTAGTGAGCACATGTAATAGTGGCCCTTGGGAGGTAGAGGCAAGAGGTTCAAGAATTAATAGTCATTCTTGACTACCTAGAGAGATTGAGCCTGGGCTGCAAGAGGGGGGAAATATATATATAATACATACATGTATAATATGTATACATATGTGTGTACTGCAAAATACACAGTTGTCACTGCAGCCATAGCCGCTTGGGATGGGAAGCAGCTTTGCTCTTCTCATCTGAATTCAATATGAGGTTCTGTTACGGTTTTTGTAGATGTTGTTGTAGCTGACCCATTTTGTTGTGGTTATTCCTGCTCACTGTGCCTTCATGTTGAAGAGCCAGTGTTGGGTGGGTTTTTTTTTTTTTTTTTCTTGGAGAGATGTTTTACCTCAGATAGGACACTAACAACAGACCAAAGAAATGATCCCACTCAAGTCTAGTTGGTGAACCAGTGAGTTTGAGGGTTACTTAGTAGGTGCCTGGGTGACTGGTAGGCAGTTGTGTCATGGAACATTCCAGCCTCAGATGGATGACCTTCATCTTTGGTGCTCTCTAACAGTTTCTCCTGGCTCACTGTTATCTAACTTCTGAAGTGCCAGTTAAGTCCTGTACTTCCGAGCTTCCCTCCTCCTCCAAGAGAGACCAGCTCCACAGTGGCCAGGCCTTAGCAGCTCCACAGCGGCCAGGCCTCGGGATCGCTCTGAGCTTTTCCTCTGCCAGATGTGCTTCATCCTCCCCATGTGCGCACAAGTGTCAGAACTCTGTGCAGAACAAGGAAAACTTCAGGGTCTGCTCACACTTTCTATGCTAGTGAAGCTGTAGAAATGTCTTAGTCCAAAAAATACCCACTCATCCCTGGCTTAAACTTTTATGTCACGGTTATTTACTAGGAAGAGTAAGGGCCACTGACTGCCACAGTGCAGGTGTGGAGGTCAGAGGACAGCTGGTGCCGCTCCTTCTCCCGCCCACGTGGGTGCTGAGGAGTTACTACCCAGTGGTTTCTCACTGTGGTACTCCTGCCACTTCTGCATTGATTCCCTGACCTTCTGTAAAGACTCTTCCCCCCCCCCCCCATTTACTGTTTCTTTTTAATATAGTACGGGCTTATGGTTCTATTTTTTGATTTAGTGTTTCATTCTTTTGAAATCAGTACATCTTCATTATAGAAAATTTGGGGAAACTTAGAAGTCTGATGTGTATTGGTTTGATGTGTATCCTTTTCTTTTTTCTTTGTTTTTAGTTAGGTTTTAAACAAATTTTATCTAGATCATTTAACTTTATCTTCTTAGGAGTGTGATGAAGGCATGTAAACACACCCTCTAACTTAAGCAATTATCAACATAAGGCCAATCTATTTTATATGTCCTCTGACCTCTCACCCTTCTCCACTAAAGCATTTTGAAGTGCTTTTCTGGAGTTATTTTCATCTGCAAACATTTCAGTGTTCATGTCTAGAAGATAAAGGAGTATTTATAAAAATACAGCCTGTGGTAGTGCACACTTTTAATCCCAGCACTTGAGAGGCAGAAATTCAGCCTGGTCTAAAGAGTTTTAGGTCAGCCAAGGTGACATAATGAGAACTTTTCTCAAAAAACCCAGCAACATCAACAAACCCAGCTACATTTGCAATTTGCTGTTATTGTTATCACCGGAGTACCAGTCATCCAGTATCCAAACATAGGTCGCACATTAGATTAGGTTGACATCTCTTTTAAGTGTTTTTTAAATTCTCTTACTCCCTCCTTTTTCCAGTGTACTTCATTTGTTAAGTAAAGTTAATTGTGTTTTAGAACATCCTCCCTGGGATCAGTTCAAGGTCAATCTCATGCATAGTGAACTTAAGGCCATCTTGGGATATATGAGACCGTGATTCCAAACAAAAAAAGTGATATTTTTTTATCACTGTATTTTGCTAATTGTATTTTAATGTTTCTTTGTTCGAGAGTATACTTTCTGAAAACTGTTAATTGGATTTGAGGCTTGGTCAGATTTACCTCAGGTGTTTTTGTTTTCTTTCAAGTATGTTTCATAGGTGATATTGTGAATCTCATATTGAATTAAGGTTTGAAGCACACAACTGTCTGGTTGTCTCTTTATGATGTTAAGATGAACTGGTACTTGCTGGTGGTGGTGCATGCCTTAAATTCCAGCCCTCGGGAGGCAGAGGCAGTCGGACCTCTGTGAGTTTGAGGGCAGCCTGCTCTATAGAGCTGGTTCTAGGACAGCCAGGGCTATACAGAGAACCCCTGTCTCAGAAAACAGAAACAGAAAACAAAAAAATGGAATAGTTCTGATAGTAGTGCTTAAGTAATGGCCTTGGAGTGTATCATCCTCCAGAGGAGTAATTTGCAAACTTGAGACCTCTAAGCTTTTAAAATGTGCTCATTGCTAAAATGGACCCAGTGATGTCTGGTTTTCTTTGTTTGTTTGTTTTGTTTTGTTTTCTGGTTATAAGGACTTACATTTTAGGAACTATCAACATAATTATGTGTTTTGAGTTAGAAGTTATCAATAAAATAAAATTATTGAGGTTAGCATCTGAGAGAACAAGAATTATTAATTAAATGAGAGTCTTCTGGTGAGAAAAATCACTTTGTGAATGAATGAATGTGGATCTTGTGGTAGATTCTGGGCTCCAACTCAGGTCTTCAGGATTGTTGGCAGGCCCCTTTATCCACTGAGCTGTCTCTCCTCTCCCTTCCCCCTTTCCTTCCCTTTCCCCTTCCCTTCTTCCCTCCCCCTTCCTCTCCCTCCCGCCCTTCTCTCTCTCTCTCTCTCTGTCTCTGTCTCTGTCTCTGTCTCTGTCTCTGTCTCTCTCTCTCTCTCTCTCTCTCTCTCTCTCTTCTTTCTTTCTTTGAGGTAGACTTTCTCATTGGGACCCAGAAGAGGTTGGCTGGTCAGCAAGCCTCAGAGCTTTTGTCTCTGTCTCTCTATCCGTGAGATAACAAAAGTTTGCCACCATATCCTGTTTTTACATGGGTATTAGGATCAAACTCGGGTCCTTAGGCTTGTGTTGCAAATACTTTTAACTGCAACCTAACTGAAATTTATTCAAATCCTGGTATAACCCGGATTGTACAAGCTGAAGATTCAAGTAATTCACAGGATAGGTTATTTCATGAACTAGTAACTTTTCTAAATTTTCTATGTTAAGTGTAAGGAAGGCATGTTTTGAAGAGACATCTTTAGCTTTTGTTATGGCAAAAATTAGAAAAAACTTGATTATATAACCTGTAAGATCATTAAGAGGGACTATGATTTTATAAGCAGATACCTTTTGATATGAGACAAATATTTACATCACCTGTGCTAAAACCAATTTATACCTATACAAGTTGGAGGTGGTCCTCATGCAGTGGAAGACGCCACTGTGCTCACTGTGCTCACTGTCCTCACTTACAAACTAGAACCCTCAAGACTGTAGAGATGGCACTTACGTAGCTACTCGCCTTTACTGCATCTCGTTAGAGTACTTTATTGGAATATGTCTTGTACCAAATAGACTTGTGGTAGAGCAGGTGTATGTTTTTGATTGCTTCAAGTACAGGTGAACACAGAAACCTTCCTTGGAATGAACTAGATTTTTAAATCTCATGGGTTGGCAGCGAACAGGGAATGTCTTCTGGGTGGCAGTTTTGGTCACAAGTGTTATTTTCAGGGTTAGAAAGGTTGTGGTTTCCCAGCCAGTGGACTCCTTCTCTGCAGAACAGTTTTTAACTGCTGCTTCTTATTAATGTTGTCCTTTTTTTTTTTTTTTTTCTTTTTTTTTTTTTTTTTTTTTGGAAATGGGGAAGTGTTGACTCGGAGACAAAGAGAGGCCAAGAACAAACGTGACAGTTGGAGAGCTACACAGTCTGCCCTGGACACCAGCAAGTAAGTAGACACGCTGCCTTCCTCAGATTCTCTTCTAACACACCACCATCACTTGGATCAAGTGAAGAGACTAGTATATGCCCCTCTATTTCTTCGGTTGCCCAGCCTGTCTTTGTTGTTTGAAAGCCTGAATTTCTTTTTCTTATGGATAGTTTATTTCAGTGTTCATCATCCATCTGTTCCTTTTCAGTACATTAAAAATGGTCCTGCTTCTGCATTGTTCTTCATTTCTGTTTTCTTTGAGCTTATAAATTGGTGTGGTGCTATGGGGAAGTAGTGAACATTTTGCAGTGTCATGATCTAGAAGGTGAGTTGCAAGAGGTTGAGCAATAAAGAAGACTTCCTTGGGATGTGGGTTATAGCTTGGCTAAGAGAGCACATTCGGAGGAAGGGGTCGGGTATAGACACTGCCTTCTAAAAACAAGGCCAACAGTGTGGTAGAACAGTGAGTTAGGTTCCTGCAGTGGGCACATGCTGCCCAGATGGTAGCATTCTACCCTAAGTTAGAGACCCAGTTGATAGAGGTACGGTTATTTGGTGTTGTAGGCAGTATTATTTCTGTCTATTGATTTTTCACTTGCTTGAGCACTTACAACATGAAGCCAGTTGGCAATTGAAGTGACCAGACAGTGACACAGTGTTCCAGATATTTCCACTTCACAGATGTCTAGCCAGACCTCCTCAGTACACAACTAATCAGCTTAGTGTATGCACTCTGTCCCCTGTTGATGCTCTTGGTCAGTGGGACAGCAGAGATGTACTGTGCAAATGCAACTGAGCTTCTCTTAGGCTGTTTGAGGAGCTCAGTGGCAGAACAAGCATTTTTGGGGGGCAGTAAGTTTATTTGTTCACTTTATATCCTGAATGCAGCTTCCCTCCCTCCTTCCACTAAAACTTTATTTTCATTAAAATATAATTACATAATTTCTCCCTCTCTTTCCTTCTTCTAACCTCTCCCATGTCCCCTTTTGTTGCTTCTCAAACTCATGTCCTCTTTTCTCTATTAGTGTGCATGTAAGCATACTAACATAGTACACACACAAATACAACCTACTGAGTATGTTTGAGTGTTACTTTCATGTATATGATATCTGAGCTGACCACTGGTCTTAGACAGCCAGTTAGGGGGCTTACCCTGGGAGAGATTACGTCTTCATCGCTCAGTGGTCACTAGTTGTTTAGTTCTTTGTCTGGGGGCCTAGGACTCTGAGATTTCCCATTCCCACTTTAACATGTCTGGTGGTGTCATATTTTTGAGATATCATCCATGTAGCTTCTAGGAGACGTATTGTCAGAGCAAACGTCTTTCCTCTGGCTCTTAAAATCTTTCTGCCCCTCTTCCATGGTATTCCTTGAGCCTTAGGTTCAGGAGTTTTATTGTAGATATATTCTTTGGGGCTGGGCTCCCACAACTCAGTTCTTCCCGGTATTTTACTAGTTGTGATTTTTCTGTAGTGATCTCCATTTTAAACACTAATGTGTACGTACAAACCTGAAGCTTGTACATATTAATGGACACCCATATAATGCTTGACTTGTGTACATTGTGTAATGTTTAACTCATGTTAAACATCTGTTCATCATTTCTTCATGGTAAAAACATTAAAAACCCTTTCTCTAGCATGTTAAAATGTAATCACCCTGCTACATGGTAGTAAACCAGAACTCTCCCTACTCCTATCCAGCTGTAACTGAATAACAACTAACAGCCTTTTCCTGTCCTTCCTTCTCTGTGATCTTTAGTGCAGACCTTCCTCCTGGACTGTGTCCCTCACATTGCTGCAGCTTGTCTCAACATTTCTGTATTCGTGGACAAGCTCTTAAGGTGCAGACACTTGTTTTCATTTTGTTTGTGCTCAGCATCTACGAAGCTGTGTGTGAGACAGCTGGCAGTATGAGCTAGATAGTGAGCACCTGATAGCATGTGCCAGCCACCATTGTTGGGACTCCACCCACTTTGGAGTAGTGGAGGGGCAGCATTCTTTTTCTCTCTTCTGCCCCCACCCCTTCAAGTACTGGGATTTGAATCCAGTACCTTGTCTTGTTAAGCAAGCAGTTAACAACCAAATTATACCCTCAGCCTCTTTTCATTTTCTTTCTTTTTTCCAAATAAAGGTAAATTATGTATAACTAAGTCATGTAGCCAACAGTAACAAAGTCAAACTCTGCCTGACTTTAAATGTCCAGGCCTTCCTTAGTGCTGCCATGTCTCATATAGTAGGTTAGTTCAAAGGTTTTAGACTATGAATTCTAAATCATGACTAGCTTCAAATACACTTTATTACTCAAAATAGGAACAATTATAGTCAGTGCATTCATGCTGATGAAAAATGTTTATTCCTATAGTATAAAAATAACACTTCAGGATTTGGGGAACTGTAGAAGATATCTCTATTCTCTTCCCCCTCCCAACTCCCAGATACTCAATGCATTGTGTGTGGAGGTCAGCGGACAACTGGTAGGAGTTGATTCTCTCTTCTATCATATGAGTTCCAGGGATTGAACTCAGGTCATCAGGCTTTGTCACATGTACCTTTTACCCACTGAGCCAGCTCACTGACTTCGGTATTTCTGCATGTGCTGGTTATAGAGTATTTTCCTTCAAAAAAAGTTGTCATGATGCTTCAGAAATGGTGGGTCATTGGTAGGAGGTCAGATAAATAAATAAAGCAGAATTTCGTAGCCCAGTTTGTTCAACTTTTGAAGTGTTGGTTGTACAGTGTGTGGTCTGCTGTTGTAAAGGTAAATTTGGGCTCTTTCCATTAACCAGTGCTGGCTGCAGGCATCCCAGGTTGCAGCACTGCATCTCATTAATTTGCTGAGCACAAAATCTCAGACATAGTGATTTCACTGCATTCAGAAGCTACAGTGGGTAAGACCAACAGCAGACTACCAAAGAGTGACCATGACCTTGTTTTGGTAAAACTTGGCTTTGGGAAATGCTTTGGAACCATTGGTCTAGCCACTGAGCTGGTCATCACTCATTGTCATGTGCAACTGACTTTTTGTTACATGTTAAGTCTTAATGTTTTGTTGGGAGCTGAAATGGTTTGCTGGGGGCTGGAGAGATGGATTAGTTGTTAATAGCACTGTCTGCTCTTCCAGAGGTCCTGAGTTCAATTTCCAGCAACCACTCAGTGGCTCACAATCATCAGGCATATATGCAGGCAGAGTACTGTATAAATAATGAATAAATAAATCGTTAAAAAAAAAGAAATGGTTGTTTTATAGAGTAAGAAGAGTGATGATTTAGAACAACTAACTTTTTTTTCCGACTCAGTTATGAGGCACTTATCAAGCTTAATTTGGCTTCAAATGCTTCAACAACTTACATGGTTCATATTTAGTTCTTTGGCGACTTGTTGAGTCAAATAAGAGAGTCAGCTTCAGTGAGTGCTCTCTGTTGCTCATTGTCAGCTTCCTGTGGCTGGCCACTAACCTCCTTACCTTCAAGGCTCTTGTCTTCTTTCAGACCACTTTGAACCACCATGGCACTACGTACTCCTTATCAGTTTCTGTTGATGTTGCAAAGTGCTGTTTTACCAAATTAAAAAACTGTTTAGGCTAGAGAGATAGCTCAGAGGTTAAGAGCACTGGCTGCTCTTCCAGAGGTCATGAGTTCAATTCCCAGCAACCACATGGTGGCTCACAACCATCTATAATGAAATCTGGTGCCCTCTTCTGGCGTGCAGGTGTACATGCAAACACACATTGTATATATAATAAATAAATAAATATTTTTAAAAAACTGTTCAAATTTGCTTTTTGTTTCATATCATTTCCATATTATAAAGTAAATATAAACAGCAAATAATATGTCATTACCAAAAAAACATAAAGTGAAAAATGTACATTAAAATGATGTATATAGCATAGCAACCTTCAGTTAAAGTATTTTAGTATCAAATGACAAATTTCAACACTGCAGAAAAAATTACTTTTGTCCTAATCTAGTACTAAGAATTAGTAATGCTTTTGCATTAATTGAACACATACTAATCTAACTTCTCTCTTAAGGTAGCGTTTTACTTGCATTCTAGCAGATAATTGAGTAGTATGAGATATTATTTTTGTTAATTTAATGTCCTTTAAAGAAAATCTTCCACAGAGCTGTTTGTTTGTTTTTTGTTTTTTTTAAACATAGTTCCTGAGTAGTAATGGTCAGAAAAGGAAGTTTAAGATAGCATGTTTCAGCAAGTTTACGATGAGTCTGCTGTGAGTTTTGATATTAATTAGCTGTCAGCAGCTTGGGGCTGAAGAACTGAGACGTTATGTGGAAAGGTGCTGGCCACAGAAAAGGTAGTTAACAAGCGTTCTTCACCAACTCCTAAAGTTCTCATCGATACTTTCTCCAAATGATTTTGTCATAAAAAGATGAAAATAACTATGTTATATGCAAAAGCTTCTGGCAGAGCCACATGTTTTAGTAACTTCATAGTTCATGTGTCAGGTTATAGAGTTAAGGGAGTTAGCATATAGACAGATTTGATTTACTATCAAACAAATTCATCCACTATGATAAAACTGTCATTATTGATTTAATGCTTTCAGTGCTCCCTTTTCTGTCGAAATTTTAACTTGCCTTTGAAGAAATGATGACACTTAATTTCAGAAGGGTTTGACAGACTGTTTATGTCTGAGGAGCCATCAGAATTGTTTGAGATAGTTAGAAGAGCTGATTTCATTACCTTCCCACTGCTGCAACAGCAGGGTACAAGGAAACAGCGGGGAAACTGCTAATCACTTAGTCCATGGGATTGGCATAGGCTTAGTTTTATTGGTGATCCCACTGAGTGAATCTGCATTGGTTGACAAGTCTCCTCTGCAGACATTTTTGAGATATAAAAAGACAATTTGAAACATTCCAAGAGCCCAGAGGCAAAAACAAATCTTAAAATTGCCTCTCCACCCCCCTCCCCATCTTCTGATTACCCAGGAAGGAAAAGTGTTATCTGTGTAAGTCCCTGGTCCCGCTTGGAGAGTACCAGAGTCATGTAGAGGCCTGTCTCCAGCTTGCAAGGGTGAATGGAGGAGACGGGACTGAAGAAAGTAGGAGGCCAGGAGTGTGTGCAGCTGTGGAGGGCAAACAGCAGCAGCGACTAAGGAAGTCAAAGGTATGTGTGCCAGGTTTGAGGAAAAGCCACAGTTCCGTTCTGGCCTTTCCCCTTCCCTCACCCTCCTTCCCTCTTTAATGTTTATCTTGATATAAAGTTTGTGCTTGTAAGTGAGGTTTGTGTGTATGTGTGTATGCATAGTTGTATTATATGGATGGAGGCCAGAGGTCAGACTTGGGCGTTATTCCTCGGGAGTCATCCACCTATTTTGAGACAGGATCTCTCGCTGGATTTAGGGCTTGTAGATCAAGCATACCATCTGAAACACCTCTATTCAGATCCAAGACTATGGAAGTTATTAATTACTATGCTTTTTACAGGACATATAAAGATTTTTACTCTGATAGAAACATAATGGTTTATGGAAACCATAACTTTTAATATTGTCTTACCATCCAAGTAACCATGCAAATGTCAGGTGCCCAACTTATCTTTTGGGACAAGATCTCTCACCAAACCTGGTGTTCACTGACCAGCTAGACTGGCTGGCCAGTTAGCTCTGGGAATCTGCCTCTATCTCTTCCCACCCTCATGCTAGGGCTATAGCTATTTGGGATCATGCCACCTTTTTTACGTTTGTCTTGGGATCCAAACTCAGGCCCTGGTTTTGCACAGCAGTCACTTTTGTGACAGCCAGCTCCAAATTAGTATATCTTTTGGTTGTGTTCTGTGAGGATGTTTGATTTTAAAAATTGTTATTTGAGTTGCTGATGTGAGTTATCTAAAAAATTAGTAATAAATTTTGGCTTGGGATTAGGACAGAAATTTCTAACAATTTCTGAAAGGGCCCTAAACATATACCTGCCAATTTGTAGTATGCATTTATGTGAAGCAGTGTTCTCAGCACTGATGATAATAAAATATCAGCCAACTCTGAGAAGCACTAAAGATGCTCTGCTCCTCGCAGTGCCAAATACTCGTCTAGGATTTAATTCTTATGTAAAAATAAACAAGTGTGGGCGAGAGGTTTGGCTTAGAAGGTGCAATGATTGCCTAGCACGAATGAAGCCCTTGCACTATATAGCACTGAGCATGGTGATGCACACTTCTAATTTTAGCACGTGGGAGGTAGAAACAGGAGAGGATCAGAAGCTCAGCATTCCCAGCTTGTACCAAGTTCAAGGCCACGTTGGGTTACAGGAGACCCTATCTCAAAAACCAAAAAAACAAAAACTAAACCATACCACAGACATACCTATTTCATTAGTATGCACATTTGCTTTTATATTTCAAAGACTTGCTCTTCAGTAATTCTCATTATGATTTATTGTCAGTGAATGTTTGACTTCATTGATTCTATATACCTATATACCCAGGGTCATGTAAAAGTTCCTCAGATGAGAAGGGGTCCCAAGTGGTATAAGAAGCCCTGCTGTATTGGTAAACATCTCTGGCTTTCTTTTTAGACTTGTAAAACATTCCTGTGAGCTGGGTGTAATTGAGCATGCCCTAAGGAAGCAGGAGGAGGATCACAAGTGTGAGGCCATCCTAATCTACATAGCAACTCTAAGCCCTGCCTCCTTATTAATGTTTGTGTCATATAGAGGTATGCTAGTGACTTGACCATTATCTTATTATTATTTTTTAAAGATTTATTTATTTATTATACATACAATGTTGTGTTTTGCATGTACACCTGTATGCCAAAGAGGGCATCAGATTTCATTATAGATGGTTATGAGCCACCATGTAGTTGCTAGGAATTGAATTCAGGACCTCTGGAAGAGCAGCCAATGCTCTTAACCTCTGTGCCATCTCTCCAGCCCCATTATCTTATTATTGACATTTAGATTTTTTTTCCCTAATCTTTCTGTATTTCTAAGACTGTTTAGGCAAGCTCCTGTACTCCCGAGGTGTGAGAATTTGAGGACCAGTGCTGGGTACATAGTGAGTTTAGACAAACTTGAGCTAGGTAGTGAGACCCTATCTAAAAAATAAAACTACAGTACTCCAATAAAACAATAAAAACAAACCAGAATGACAACAATTTAAAAATGGGGAAAAATACCATTAATGTCTTTGAACTACCAGTTATTTCCTGAAGTGTAAGTGAACATTTCAACATCTTTTGAAATATTACATCAAATTGCTTTTCAGAAAATGTAGGGAATTCATGTCCCCACTACTAGGAACACTTGTGAAATAAGTTCTGAATTTCTTCCGTGTCTAGGTTTTAGAAACTGCAGGGTGTGGTTCCTGGTCTGTAGAGAAATGGATCTGAAGTGGTTTCTGAACTTTGTGATGAGAGATGAGGAAGAGCAAGTCTTGGTTTAGTGGCCAAGAAGCAACAGTGTGTTCAAGAACTTTTAGTGTACTGAACTTACACACAGTAGGGCAGGGAAGCCAAGCCACCTCTGCCATGCTGGAAGGAAGTGATGCCTGAATCAGATGATATAAAAACTTTATTTCTCTGGGTGTGGCGGTGCTCATCTGTAATCCTAGCGTTCTGGGAGGCTGAGGCAGGGAGATCTCTGAGCTCAAGATCAGCCTGGTCTGCAGAATGAGACCAGGACAGCCAGGGCTACACAGAGAAACCCTGTCTTGAGCCTCCCCCCCACCAAAAAAAAATGTATGCATGTGGGCGTTTTGCACAGTTATAAAAATGTATGCATGTGGGCGTTTTGCACAGTTATGCTTCTCTACCACATGTGTACTTGGTGCCCATGCACTTCCAGAGGGCACCAGACCCTGAAACTGGGATTCTAGGCAGTTGCGAGCCCCACTGTGGATGAGGGGACTTGAACCGGGGCTCTGTGGAAGAGCAACTAGTGCTCTGCATTAAGGCACCAGTTTATTTATCTTAACATTGCTACCTGTAGAGTTGCCTTAAAACTGCTTTTCTTTCCTTCTTTCTTTCTTTCTTTCTTTCTTTCTTTCTTTCTTTCTTTCTTTCTTTTTCTTTCTTTCTTCTTTCTTTTGTCTGTTTTTGTTTTTAAAAATCTCAAATTTAAGATATAGAACAAAAACTTTTATTTTAGATTTACTTTTATTAATTTTAGCTATGTCTGTATGAGAGCATGTGTATGAGTGCAGTGCCCTAGGAGGCCAGAGGCTAGAGGCCTAAAACCCCTGGAACTGGAATTACAGCCAGTTGTGAGCTGCCATGTGGGTGTTGGGAATTGATCTCCAGTCCTCTGGAAGAGCAGCATGTCCTTAACCACCAAACGGTCCCTTAGCCCAGCGGCTCTCCTGCAATGTCATTTGTGGACTGATTTTATTTGATGCTGAAATTCATCCTTGAGTTTCTTTCTATTTCTCTTCTTCCTTCTTTCTTATAGGGTCTCCCTTTGTAGCGTTGACTGGTTTGGACCTTTCTATGTAGCCCAGGCTGCCCTTGAACTTAGAGATGTACCTGCTTCTGCATGCTGAATACTGGGGTTAAAGGTGTGCACCACCACGCCTGGACAGTTGTGTTTCTGATACGCTTTGCTCTTCATTACAGTTTGCTGTTTTTCTCATTTACTCTCATTTGTTACAAAGCAAAAGACTAACCTAGTCCCAGCTCTGTCACCACATTTCTCTTCTGGGAAAGATTTGATTTGTCCTAAGTCAGTTTTGTTTTAAATTTTTTCATGATGTAATCCTTCTTGTCCATTTCTCTCTATTGCAGGGAAAAGGCCACAGTCAAGGCCGACTCCTCAGCCTCTTGGAGCAGTCTGAGCACAAGACCACAGGTGAGGACTCCAAGACCAGTTTTCAGGGTTTCTGTCTAAACCTTCCCGTGACTAAAGCAACTGCTGACCTTCAGCTCACTGTTGGGGATAGAGGAGTAGATTTTTTGGAGTCAGTTAGCCTTTGAGATTTACTCTAGATCATCTCTTCCTAAGGAAGGGTGGGGAGATAGCCTGTCTTTCCTCGTGATGTGTTCAGTGTGATGCTTTGTGAGGCCTAGAGTCAGGGCTGCCTGCTACACTAGGGAGCGGCTCCAAACTGCAGAACGTAACACTTGCCACAAAGTGGATCTTCAAAGGACAGTCATGGCGATCAGACATACAGCTGTTGCTGCCTCTTCTGGATGTTTGCAGTCCATTCCTATGTTACCTTTAGCTTTGTGTCTCAACTTCACTCCTAAGGAATTGTAGGAATTGATTCCTTTTTGTGTCTCTAGTATTTAGGGAACATTAAAGTAGATTCATCAACAACATAAATACAAAATAACCTTAGAGATTGCAAGGATTGTATCTAGTAACTCCCTGAACATATTCCCTGGCTTTTGGTGGGTGTGAGGTGCTGTCCATACCATTGTTCCTGTTAGTTGCTATTGTTAAAATTTACCAAGTGCAAATGGAATAGTAACTTTTTGTTTATTGTCTAGTTATAATAGTTTATTGCTACCAAGCAAATCTGTTTTGCTTTGTGATGACTGTAAAATGAGCCTGTGTTATATCCTGCTTCTAGACCACCAGGTTGTGACTCTGTTGGGTGACAGACTTCTTCCCCTGGCAGTCCTTGCTGCCTGAGTCTAGATCTGAAGTAGATTTAGTCAGAAAGGACTCATTCATAAGTGCTCACCTGCAGCTGAGCCTTTTGGATGCTGATGCCACCTTCCATTGGTCTGAGGATTGGAGATGTGAGCTACTTGAATAGGCCTGATGAGAAGCACCAGGCAGCACTAACACCCGACTGCTAATGTTAGTGCTTTTCTCTCTCCAGGCGTGGAGAAAAACCCCAACTCTTCAGAAGCAAGATCCCTCAGGTAAGATGAGCTGTGCCCTGAAGTGGAGCCCTCAGCAGCTCTGGCAATTGTGAGCCAGTGCGCAACTCTGTGTAGAGTGAGAGTTAAACTGCTAAGGTGGAGAGCACTGTGAACTAATGCGGTTCCCTAACTCGATGATCCTCCTAGAGCCGGGCTAAGCGTTGGGTGGATAGCTGTATTACTGTTAAAGTAAGCAGAGTCATGTGTTGTTTCTTCTTTTCTATTTCCATCCAAACCTGAATTCTAGCAGATTCTGGGCAGTTTGGGAATTTGGATCTTACTCCACAGTTTCTTCATGTCTCCATGGCTTTAGGGTACATGATTTACTCAGTACACTTATCTGTGGAAGCAGAATGGTTGTACTTACACGGCTAGAATAGTAGAGAAACTATTTGTACTAATATAATGTAAAGCCCCCGCTATATATATAGTGCAGGATAGCTTATACTTGGTGCTTAGCAGGTTAATATTGAAGCCATGCATGGCGGGACACTTTAATTCCAGTACACATGAGGCAGAGGTGAATTGATCTCTGAGTTCATGGCCAGCTGGGTCTACATAGAGAACTTGGTTTTTAACTAAAGGCTGGGAACTGGAGAGATGGCTCAGTGGTGAAGAGCACTTGGATACTCTTCCACAGGACCCAGGCTCAATTCTCAGCATCCCCAGAACACACACAATATATGTATCTCACTTGAGTTTCTCTTTCTGTCTAGGATGCCCTCACCAGAGATGGAAGAGGCCGGCTGCAGCAGAGAGATGCAGAGTCCCCGCTCACAGCTCAGCTTAACTGAGTCTCCCATCAAGTCTTTTGTTCCTGTTTCAGAAGCTACAAATTGTTTAGTGGACTTTAAAGACCAGTTCACTTTCCGGTCGCGGACCAAATCAGGCCGAGGAAGAAGGAGAAAATCTTAAATTTCTTGGGATTGGTGGTTGACCAGAACCATTATTGTTGGGTTGGTCATGTTCATTAATCGTAGTGGTCTCTAGTTTGTGGTGAGAGTTTGGCCCTGCTGTTTTCACCACCATTCAGCACCTATTCAGCAGCTTGGTTTTCATGTTTTATAAGATCTATTCAGACAACTATGAGTAGTATTCTGTTTTACAAAGTCTGTTTGAATTTTCATATACTTAAAATTTAAATATATTTATCTATCTTTGTATAAAATCTTATTTCAATAAATGGAGTTTTTGTTGTTTTTTTTTTTTTTTTAATTCTGTCAAAAGATTTGGGGTGGAGATATTTTAATTGAAAGAGGTAGTTTTTCACTTGCAAGCTCTGTGTTCCTGAGTGAATTTCATTCCTAATCTTTGACATACTAAGCCAGGCAGTGGTGGCACATGCTTTTGATCCCAGCACTCTGGAGGTAGAGACAAGTGGATCTCTGAATTAAGGCTGGCCTGGTTTATAGAGTGAGTTCCAGAACGCCAAGGCTACAGAGAGAAACCCTGTCTTGAAAAACCAACCAACCAACCAACCAATCTTTGACATACTATTTCCGATCATTTAAATTTCATTGTCCAGTTCTGAACATTGACTGAACCCAGCGTCATTGGATGCGCCAAAGGTACCGAGACCCACTACTTTCATTCAGTGTAAATGCATCTTGCTGTATTCACCCAGTTAAGGATTTTCAGCGAGGACCTATGACCTCCTACGACCTTATAGAAATGTGACCTGCCATTCTTCCCCTGGAATTTCAAGGTGAACATCGTTGTATTAGTTTCTATGCATTATTTTTTTCTTCAAAGTAGATTTGCCAGTGGATGTAGCAGGCAGAGTTATCGGTTTAAACCAGAAGTGTCTCCTTTGATGCTGAGGGCCGTGTGGCGGCAGCAGCTCCGGTGTGGTGGCAGCACTAGAGTAGTGCACACTCTCTAGTGTTCCCACTTGTACAATGCAGAGCAGCCATGTGGCTTATCCGTGTTGCCCAGGTGGTCTCCAAGGGAGAGACCCAGGTAGCAGAGTAACTACCCAAGGAAGCAGTTAAGCCATGGTGCAAAAGAGCCAGCTTTAGCCCTAGCTGACAGTTCAGTGAAAGAGGCCGTAAGAGGTGGATGTTGACCAGTATTCTTAGACCAGGATAAGTTAATATACAACTTGGATGACTAACTTCTGATTTAACCTAAAGCTGTCTTATCTTTTTGTTGTAAAATGAAAATGAGATGTGTATCACGCTGGGACATTCATAGGCAGCTTGGTTAGAAGACCAGTGTAGTCATTAAGGCACTACGTCATGCCCTTTGTACAGAATCTCTTGAGTTAGCAGCAGGAAGGAAAATACCTGTACTTCACCACAGATAATGTCTTGCTTTTGGAGAAGTCGACACTGTGACCAGCAGCATATATAATGTCTCTTATTTTTTTATCAATCACCATAGTCCAGCCAATACTTGTACCATCATTTGAGCCTCATAAAAACTTGTTATAACCAACTTTCAGATACGGAAACAGATCAAGAGGAACGTGTAAAAAGCATTCTGTCCATGGCAGTGAGACCACAGCCATGGAATCTTCATTTCTAAGGAAAATGTTACACTTTTGACATCAGTATTGACGATTTTTTTTTCCTTCCGAAGAAATTGTACCAGATATATTCCATCAGTATAACCCTCTCTCATTACGTGGCCATTTGGGAGGTAGATCTCTATAAATGGTATGGTTTGTATTTCTATATATGATGTCAAGGGAAAAAACGGCATCTAAAGAGAGACTAGCTTAAAACAGCAGCTCTGGAGAATGGAGGCCATCCGCTAAGGGTATGGATTAGCTAGACCAGGAATTCTCAGCCTGAATGGGGCTCAAGAAAGGGAAGACTCAAAACTCCTACAGCTGCCTTCAGTGGGCGCTGTTGCTTGTCCAGTCTTAGTCTGTCTTTGTTGTCTGACAGGAGGTGCATTAGTCACCTAAGAGATAAGTGAAGATGATATCGGACCAACCCAGGTGTGTACCCTGCTTCTGACCCAGGTTGGCCTCTCTGCAACTTAGCTTGCTTGTCTGTAAAAAGAAAAAAAAGTATTTTAAAGGATCGACAAAATGTTTCTCTAAACACATTTGCTGCGAATATGTAGTGGCAGCAACTGTTGCTGATGTTACAGCATTTTTGTGTGTTGTAGTATTGCAGTGAGGGGTGGAAGGGCCAGAGAGGCGGTCTTCAGCTGCAAGAGGAGGCGTGTGTCTGAGGAGTGAGCACACTGGATATCTACCTGAGACCCACGAGCCACAGCCAGCCTGGTCTTAGACAGTTAGCTCTCCTGGGGCCTTTGGGCAGTTCGAAAGGATTGCCAGCTCACGGAGAATTTTAAAGCTCCATGAACTTAAACTATTGCTGTAAGCTGGAGGAGGGAGAGACCTCTGTCTAACAACATGATAGCTGTGAACCTTCTTTTGTCCTTCCCAGGGCCCTTTGTCAGATTCCGTGCCTGTCCAGCTTCCCTGGGCACTTGCCCTCTCTAGGCTGCTCAGAGGGCTTTGTTGCAAATGTTTGTAACTGTGAGGAGGTGCCCCTTGACTTACGTTGGCACAAGCTGGGAATGCCGAGAACCAGTACTTTGGTACAGCACCTGGCCAAGGGAAATAGAAGCTGGAGTATGCAAGTAACCCATTTTCTTCAGTCTTGGGTAGAACACCTGATACACACTACCATTTTCTCAGGGATCCTTTTGTAGAGCTAGAACCATCGCACCCATAATCGCCTAAACACGTACTGTGCCAGCTGCTTTCTTACTATCTGGCTTTCGAACCCCTCATGACTAGGCGTGAGCTCAGGCTCATGTACATAAGTGCAGGGCTAGCACGTTCATGAGCCTGAGAGGACTCTACACCCAGCAGTCTGTCTGCCTCATTCTCAGCACCCTAATCCCAGCCCCATTTGGAACCTTCTGAAATATAGTATGTGGTTAGGTCTAACTGGGGAATCCACCCAGGAAGTAGACATCTTGAGTCTACTTAAAAAGATAAAAACCTGAGGCTGTTGGCACAAACCTTTAATCCCAGCACTGGGGAGGCAGAGGCAGGTGGGTGTCAGAAGTTCAAGGTCAGCCTGATCACCACAGTTGAGTTCCAGGACATCCAGGGCTGAGTAGAGAGAAACCGTCTCAGGAAAGATAAACACTGACTCACCCGGAAGTAGACCCGGGGAGTCTGGGAGCATTTATCATAAGCATGAAATAAAGGGGAACTTTCACATCCTGTTCCATATTTACTTCAACAAAACAACTGAGAGACTAACTCCTGGCTGGCAGGATGCCCGGTCCAGCATCATCTACTTTTTTGTCCTTTACTGCCTGTATGGCTGGTAGGTATCCTATAAACTTACAGCAAGGCTGATCTCTTCCATGTTTACAGGGCTAAAGCAAATCCTGTGGAGAAACTGTATGTTTTCTGTTTGTTTTTCCAAGACAGGGTTTCTCTGTGTAGCCTTGGCTGTCCTGGACTCATTTTGTAGACCAGGCTGGTCTAGAACTCATAGAGAACTGCCTGCCTGCCTCTGCCTCCCCAAGTGCCGGGATTCCAGGTGCGCACCACTGCATCTGGTGAAATTACGTGTTTTATACACAAATTTCAGGGCCAGAAGATGGCCCAGCAGGTAAAGTGCGTGCTGCACAAGTACAATGACCTAGGTCCAATCCACAAAGTCCTCCGATCTCACCGTGTTCACCGTGCCATAGATCAGCCCCTATACCCTCAACACATACACAGTAATAAAGAACAACAAAAACCTGCCTGAACCTTAGACTCAGAAAAGTGGATGTTTCACAAGTCAGTTGGGAAAATGGGTTGAGTTTGAACACAGGTCTTTTGGATACCAAAGTTTAGGCTGCCTGTACTATCTCTGCTCTCCCATTGAGCCACAAACAGATGGCTTCCCACCCGTGAGGCAAGGCAGCTTTGGCCTTGGGTTGATTTTAGCCAATGGGCATTGGGGAGAGAAGAAGGCAGGAAGTAAATCAATAGAAAGTTGGTGATCACCAGTAGGAAGATGGAGTATCATGGATGCTCCAGAAGAGTGCTGAAAGCACGTGCACCAGAAGTAGTGCAGAAGGTTCTTTCTTGCTGTTTGAAAAGCCCTAGACTGTTGAGGTTGAGGGAGGGCCCTCCAGTTTAGCAAAAATTAACTGATACTTCCTCCATCTCAGATCTAGAACATAGTTCCAAGGCTCTGAGGGTGTGTAAGAAATGTGAGCGTTCACAGCAGCTGAGGTAAACACAGGGTTTAATGACTACAGTAGGCTGGCTCCCCTTTGGGGCCAGAGTTTTGGGGGTGGGGGGAGGTGTCCCACTGTTGTTGATAACTGCAATTTAAAGATGAGGGAGGAGTAGATAAAGGTTGGAGAGGCCACTGGCATCAGTACGTCTTTATGACACATGAATAGGAACAGAGACACAACTGAAGCAGTGCAGCACCTGTGAGAGAACATAAAAGGTACGGGTGATGATGGGGGAGCTGGCTGAGGTACCGAAGGCTGAGAGGAGCAAGCTCAAGTAGGGAGCACCTGGCCTTCCGGTCCAGCAGTGGCTGTCTAGTTTTGACATGCTCGGCTCCCCCATTCTGTAGTCCTTCCTGGATGGCTACAGACAGCACTAAGAGGTGCTGAGGGAACCTTGTCAGGATTGGCCAGCGGCCATGGTGTCTGCCAAGTGCTCTGCCTCAGCCACAGACAGGACTGGACCAAACGTTTGCAGACCTCAGATCCAGCAGCTCCTCTTTCACTGGCTTGACTTAGAAGGTCAATGCGAGTAGAGCCAGGCCACTCACTTCCTGGTGAAACGAAGGCAGGACTTTCAGAATCACAAACACGGAGTCATGAAAACAACTTCCGGGAGCACAGGCTCATGCTGACTCTAGAACGGCAGCTGTCATGAGTCACAGCTCATGTTAAGAATTGCCACACGGAGAACACCACTCACATAAGCAATTGACAAGCCTGCATGCAGGGGTGGGCCACTTGTTAAAAAGAATGGTGACCCACCCCAAAGGCACACAGACCTTTTCTAGGAAACTAGAATTCTAGTGAGAATCTAAAAGCTCATTGGTGGGTGTCGGGAAGTTACAAGGGTCAACTCCTGACTGGCCTGCATCCAGATGGTCAGTGGGCAGCAGTCCTGTGCCACATTTACAACAAGATAAGGCTGCCCCGCACAGACGCCCCACCCTGAGATAAGATAGCTTCCCACTCTTTCGGTTGTCTCCAGGCTGTGTCTTGAGTGGGGGATTTTATGGTCTTGTTCCTGGAACTGGCGACTTTTGGGAGGGTCAGGCCCGGTCCTTTCACTTTCAGTTCCAATACTGTTGCTCAACAGAGTTAAGGGCCTGGAGCCTCAGGCTCAGCACGGTGCCGTGTCGTAGATGATGGACAGTCTGCGTGCCCCAGCGTTATTCTTGACTTCCCTGTCTTTCACAGCCCGTATGTCTAGTTGGTACCCAGTAAACTGCGGTAGGGCTACGCCTGCCATGTTTTAGGTCTAATCACATCAAAGCTGCCTCTGCTCCCCTGTGCCCTGTGGAGGCCTTCACCACGTGGGTAATAGCATGGCTCTAAGTAGCCTTAAGTTTCAGGGTGCCTACCACTTTGCTGAGCTGTAACAGGTCCCTCGATGCTGCTTGTTAGCCCTCGCGTCTGACTCCTGCTTGCTCTGCATGGGCGTGCTAATTAATCAAAGAAGGTGTGTCTCCCTAACCAGTCTCTTCAAGGCAGAAGTGAAGTCATTGTTCTAAACCTTTCGTCATCTGGTACTCAGAATAGTAAAATCTCTTAGGGTAGTACCTCCCTCTCAAGTAATGACTATGACATCCAGACTGGTCTTTGAGTGATAGGACAGCTTATCAGGCTACCTTGCCCGTAAGAGCTGAGGATGATGGGTGGACCCACACTTTGACCAAGACTACTAAATATGCATATCTCTTGACTCTGCCCAAATTCTTTTACCCAGAAGAGAATCCTCGAGGTCACTGGACCACTTTAGCTGTCTCTCTTCCTCGTGCACACTGCTTTCCATCATTACTCATTTCTTTCATTGCTACTTGGGAGTGGCTGAACACACGCAGAAACTGTGGTTACAGTGAAGATTGTTGCAGTGTGCCTAGTTTCCTCTATTGGTGCCCCAGATTGTATTTCAGGAAAGTGGTCAACAGTGTAGGGACCAGAATATCCACAGAAGCTTAGGAACCTCATCTTCGGAAGGAGAGACCTCTGGACAAAGTGCCCGCCCCAACTTGCCTTACAGCCTAAAGGCTGGACCCCCTCGGCCTGGCTGTCACCTCTTCTGCCATGGCCCACCTGTGGGCCTCTTCCTGAGGTCCTGAGAGGCCCCGCATGCGTGGCTCTTGGCTGCATAGTGCCCTCTTTGTAAAAGGACTCTGCCTGCGTGCCCTGCCCACTCCTGCACAGTCATGACGGCCCTTCCTCTTCGGTCCCCACAGTGCATCTTGCACACTTCTCCCTTACTACGCTTTGACACATGGC
This sequence comes from Rhombomys opimus, assembly GCA_010120015.1. Classification (NCBI taxonomy): domain Eukaryota; kingdom Metazoa; phylum Chordata; class Mammalia; order Rodentia; family Muridae; genus Rhombomys; species Rhombomys opimus. Next base: position 5,219,439 of record REGO01000054.1, on the reverse strand, counting down.
CTATTGCAACTGCGTATTTCCAGGCTGGTCTCTACTTCTTCAAGAACTTAGCACTTCAAAACATCGTGCTCACAAAACAAACAGCTCCCAGCGTCGCAGACAGAATATTGGAATCCTTAGCCCAGTGGGGGCCTTCGACTTCCTGTGATCATCTTGGCTGTTTGTACCATGGTCCTGCCCATTCTGTAGGGAAGTGTCCTTTCCTGGATTAGCATGTCTGTTACGTGGTTGCTGAAGAAGAAGGTGGAGCTTGGAGACAATATAACAAGTCACCCCTGAGTTTCACTTTTGAGTTCAGTCCAGGATCACGGTGGTCCTCAGGTCTGGGAGAAGAACTGAGACCCAGGGAAGGAGAGAGGTGTCTGTGTTTCCCAGGTGAGCCCCTCCTCAAGCCCTGAATGCCTCCTCTCCCTTTCGGCTGATGGGGGTTGGCAAGGCTGTGCCTCTAGTCCTCACTGGCGATGGTAGTGCCAGCCTTGGGAGGGGTCTGCAGCGTTCCATTCAAAGACTCACTCACTCCATGTCACTGATTCGGCATGGAAGGCCAAAGCCCTAAGCTCAAACGTGGGCAGCCTGGGGCTTTCTGGGGATGGAGGGACAAAGACATGGCTCTCACTGCAGGGATAGATAGGCCTGAATGCATCCACCTGGAGTTTAAATCCTGGGCTCCTTGTAGGAAGCTTCACAGTCTGGCAGGTGCTCAGGAAATGTTTAGTGTGTGAGCAGATGAGTGAGTGAATGATCATGCCGGCTGGGCCTTGAACAAACAAAATTGTTTCAGTTACCTCATTTTGTCTTTAACAGATTACTAGAACGTTGTCCTCTTCCAGGAGATTTGGAAACTACGTGTTGGTATGTGTAATTTAAGGGAGAGTTGTCAGAAATAAGTTTCTTGGTTTATGAAATTGCTGCTTCCTTTTGAGACAGGGTCTCACTGAGACAGGTTGTCCTCAAACTCATGATACTCCTGCCTCAGCCAACCAAGAGCTGGGTTTACAGGCATGAACCTCAGGTCCAAGTTTGCCCAACCCTGTCCTGGCATTGAAGATGCAGAGGTGACTCAGACATAACAAGGCTAAGAGGCTAGCCCTCCGGGAACAACTCGAGTGAAGACAGAAAAGCAGAAGACAGGGAGTCAGCATGGCTGGAGTCTGGAGGAGGGAAGAGTAGAGAGAGGAAGTTTGGGTAAGGGCACACCAGGGTGTGCAATACCACCGCAGAGCTCTGATCGGTCAGCGGGAGGGGCCGTGATAGTGTGAACAGGGCAAGAGTCAACCTGAGGAGGCGGAGATGACTCGGGACTGTTGGAATAGTCAGTAGTTGTGAGCGCAGGAAAGAGAGAACAAGCAAAAAAGTTCTTTCGTGGAGCCCCAGTTGGTCATAAGCGACTGTTTCCTTCCAAGCAAAACTCTGCATGCTTCTAGCCAAGGTAGAGGAGGTAGTCGGGAGAACAGCAGAAAAGTGAGCGTGCCTTGGCTGAGTTGGAGGGGCCTCTCCCGGGACAGTGAGACCTAACAGTCTGCTGGGATTCGCATTTGGCTTAGGTCATTGGCTGGTTTGGGAACCCTGATATGCAAGTTTTAATGGCAAAAAAGAGGGTGCATACGAGAAGGCACAGCCGGAAGCTTGGGGCTCTTCCTATGTGTTTAAAGGCAGAGGAGCAGCGTTACTGACGAAGACCCAGGAAGCACAGCCACACTAGACCGTCTGCGTGTGGGGGCAAGGGAGGAAAGAACGCAGGAGAGGGGCTCCGCAGCCCAGCATGGGACAGGGGAGGAAATGCAGGGCTGAAAGGTGATGCGCTCAGTTTTGTTTTTGTAGTAGAGGTAGCGTGCCCTGCGGACTGTTGTGCCATCCTGGTCAGTCTAATGGATTTTCTTTCTTTTTCATATCCCAAATGGCATCAGAACTATGCTGTGGGTTCCCCTGGGACTAGCTGGAACAGCAGGCATAGTGGCAGCAGGAGCTAAGCCGATGCCTGAGGTTCCTACAAACTCCTACAGTGGGGCAAGGCTCATCAGCTCGTGGCGTCCTTCATGATTTTCTCACGTGTTTAAGAGAGCACTGAGAGCTGGGCGCAGTGCTCAGGGAGGCAGAGGCAGGTGGATGGCTGCAATTTTGAGGCCAGCCTGGTCTACAAAGCGAGTTCAGTTAGGGCCACACAAAGAAACCCTGTCTCAAAAAACCAAGACACACACACATACACACACACACACACACACACACACACACACACACACAGAGAGAGAGAGAGAGGGAGGGAGGACTGAGGAGAGAGAGAGAAACTGAGTTTCAGTTCAGATTCTGCAAAATAAACGTAAACCTACGCTCTAAGCAACATCTTAAAAAAAAAAAAGATTTTATTTATACAGTGTTGTGCCTGCAGGCCAGAAGGGGGCACCAGATCTTATTATAGATGGGTGTGAGTCACCATGTGGCTGCTGGGAACTGAACTCAGGACCTCTGGAAGAGCAAACAGTGCTCTTAACCTCTGAACCACCTCTCCAGCACATCTTTTTGTTGCTGTTGTTCCATGTGGCCTTCTGGCATATTGGTCCCCGTCTCACAGATGAGGAAAACGAAGCCTCAAGTTTGGGAGGACTGGTCCTTGGCTCTGAGCACAGGCTCTTCCGGTCTGCTTCACTGCTCTTTCCAAAACCCACCCCGAGTTGACGTTTTTGTTGCACACTGAATTTTGCCAAGTATCTCCCTTCACAAACAGCTTTGTGCTGTTTGGTACAACGGCCCTGTGAGGGTGGACACCACCTCCTGCTGCTTCACAGATGATGACACTCAAGCCCAAAGCCACCAATGACTCGCCCAGGCTCACGCCATTAGTCCATCCCTTTTCTGAAGCACAGATTCAATTTCTAAAGCACAGACTGCTTTCCACACCTGTCTCAGGTCTTTCTCGGGATGAGCTCTGTGTGCTTAAGCTCGTCCTAAGAGCCAGCCTGCTTGTTGGTCCCTTCTGACTCTCCAGCCTGTCGCCTCTACCGGGTCCTTGGCCTCTCAGTTGCAGCAGCATTTGTGTTCGCTGTCATCGCTAGCGCTGAGTAGACTGTGGGGTTTGGTAAAGCACTGAAGGTCCTGAGGGCAGGGCCAGCGTCCGCACGGCAGGCACGAGAAAGCCGAGGGTCTGCGTGAGTGGGCGTTTGAACTCAGGGTCAGCCTTCCAGGGCTCCCTTGTTCCACATGCTTCTGGTGCTGAAGGAACTTTACTGATCAGAGGTTTTAAATTCTGCTTACAACTGCCTGGTTGGTTCCCGTTGGAAGGAAAGGAGTTGTGCGTTTGAGCCCTATAAACTAAATGTTCTTGACTCCAGCTGTCCCTTTCTTTCCTGTAGGTAGTCAATATCCACCGTGGCATCATGGACGTCACTGGGCTTTCTGGTTTGCAGCCTGGAGAAAGAGCCTCAAGCTGCCCGCAGGAGGGCATGCCGGGGCCTTCAGACAGCTTAGAACTGGTAAGCTGAACACTGGGTACCAATTCTGTGCTTGTTTAAGGCCATCCAGGGTAGAGATACGGGTTGCCAGCCTCACACCCCTGAGGCCTTTTCCCAGTGTTCTGAGCTGTTCGTCTGCACGCTAGTGTCTCTTTTCTTGGAGACTCCAAAACGCTGCAAGGTGTGGATTGGTTGGTGTGTGTGTGGATTGGTTGGGGGGAGGAGAGGGCTAGGGATGTAAAGTGACTGGAGTTTAAGATGTAAGAGTTTGTATTGAGGACTGTCAACTTTAAATGTGTCACTTTCACCAGCTTGTCATGATGTACCTGCCCTACATATTCAGAGTGGACGCTCCCCGTTTCTTTAAAAACAAAATAAAATGAAGGGTTCTCTTGTAAAAAGCTCACACTTCAGATCAATTGCACTTTTGCAAAGTTATTCACCACAGAAAGGAAAGAGTGAAAGAAACTATGATAGAATGGAAACTCTCAGATATTAGCTTTATAACTTCTTTCATGGTTCATGCATCCTTTTGGCTGCACTCTATCCTTCCTATCCTCCAACATTCTTTCTAAATGTTATACTGTATTCACACTTACCCCTACACACACACACACACACACACACACACACACACACACAATATATAGGAACTGTGCCCGTCCTCCTCCTCTCTCCCTCTCCCCAACCCGTTTTGTTTTTTGGTTTTGGTGGTATGAGCACCAAGTCCAGGGCTTTATGCTAGTTGGGGGCTTTGCCACTCAAGTCCATCCCCAGCCCTCCCCTTCATCTTGACTAAGATTAAAGTCTTCACCTACCACGCTCTGAAGCAGAAAATGCTTATGAAAATCAGAAAAGCAGAGGAAAATGACTTGAATTATTTAGTGCTCTCCTTAAAAACAAAACAAAGAGTTGGTGGCGATAACGGACCTGCACAGAGGCGAGGCCCGTGAAAGCTGTGTGGATCACTCCCTGTGGTCCCTGTGCTTCTCCGTCTTGTTCTGACCTGTTCTTACTGGGTTCTTTATCCAGCTGTGGTGGGATGACTAACTTTCACATGTGCTCAGACCCTGCTGTAAATGTTTCCTCTGTGTTCAGTTCATAGCTGGGCCCCAGAAATGAGCAACACTCCCTCACAGGGCTTGTTCGCGGATGTCATCTTGTCCCTCCTTACTTCCTGCCCCTTCCCCCAGAGACCCCTGCACAGGACCCGTCTCTGCATCGGCTTTGTTGTGCGCACCTGCACTTTAACAAATCCTCTATGGCTTTTCAGGGCTTCCTAGGGATGCCAAATGCTCTATAGCCGGGAAGAGCGCCCAGCACCTCAGGTTTCACTTTGGAATCCCTTTCCCTGGCCCTAGGTTGTGTGTGTGTGGGGGGTAATCACTTGTCACTGGCGTCAGCTACGTCCTCTAGTCCTTGCTAGACCTTGCAGAAGTCCCTTTTTGTTACCCGAGGGTGTAGAATTAGGCCCTCCGAAATGCTTGTGTCCCTCGCACTGAAGAAAGAGCCCGCAGTTCACAGAGCGTTGCTCTGTCACTCTGTTCTCGTGCTGATTCTAGCCCTCACAGCAGCCTTGCTGTCTCTGAGCTGACAGGCCGGGCAAGTTCATTAAGTCGCACAAGGCATTCTCCCCCGCCTTCCTCCAAACTCTCCCTGACGAGGCTCCACTCTCAGCCCCAGCAGGGATGGAAAGCAGAAGTTTTTCTGGCTTCTCCTCAACGGTTCACACCCCACTGGCGTCCACCAGATCAGTCCTCCTGCGCATGTGCGGGAGGGGTGTGTGTGTGTGTGTGTGTGTGTGTGTGTGTGTGTGTGTGTGTGTAGTTGGTCATCTCATAGTTTCTCCTCTTGAACATCTCATTCATTGCCCCCTGGGCACTAACATGCCCAGCCATTAACCTGTCCCTGTTCCCATGGTTTTCATCTAGCAATGCCAGCTGCCCACCTGAGCAATGTCTTTCCACTTTCATATACACTGCAGTCTCCACCCTGCCTGCTGTTCTTGTTTGTTTGTTATGGGACGCGGTCTCACTATGTAACCTGGGCTGGCCTGGAACTCCTCATGTATCCCAGACTGTACCCCTTTTAATCCTTAGGTCACCCTAACTATCCAGTTCACAAATCCTGAGACCTGCTCAGAGCTTGCTGTGGTCCTGGGACACAGGGAGGACTGAAGTTTTCTCTTTCTGCTGTCTGGTTTCTCATCATCTTTTGTTCTTTTCAGAGGAGGTGCTAGGGTTGTTTGTTTGTTTGTTTGTTGTTTGTTTGTTTTTGACCAAGCTTCCCATCGGTATGGGAACATCTTTGTTGTCAGATCAACCTGGTCCACCTGCCACTTCAGAGCGTCTTGAGCTGGGCAGATGGCTTGCGTTCTCCAGGCCGCAGCTTCCTCATTTATAACAGAAACAAGTGCTCCCAGTGCGCATGGCGCCAGGAAGCATCTGTCCCCGTGTAAGCACATAATGGGATGTCTTGGACTCCAGCTAGGAGCATTTGCCTCCCTAAGGAACCACTTTCTTGGCTCTTCATAAAGAGGGGTTGGGACCGAGTCCTTGCCTCCCTGGCTCACCCTTTAGAGGGACATTACTGTTATTTAGGTACCTAAGTTGCCTCACAGATTTGGGCCCAGTTTGGGGCAATGAATCTTCAGAATAGAATTCCTGTGCCCCCGGAGAGGGAGCCTTATAAAAATTTAAGCTGGGGAAAGATGGAGCTACTGAGCTGTGGCCCAACAAGTGATTGGGGCTTCCTTGGTTGATGAACAAAGGCACCATGCAAGGGAAGTTTCTTCACAGGGCTGAGGTTCTGTGCTCTTGCTATTTCTTGAGCTTCTATATCGTAAGAATGTGAGATGCCACACCCATTGCCTTCTGTTACCCTCTCAGCCTTCCCATCAGACTCTGATCTACTCCCTGGCCAGTGCTCCCCCAAACCCATCCTCCTGCTCTGGAGAGAAGCTTTTTATTCTCTTCCCTCACAGCTTCGCATGACTGATTCTCTTCCTTGACTTAGGTCCCCACCTGAGATATGACTCTGCCCAGTCACACATCTCTAGGCCTGCCTCCCCATTTCCAGTAGGCCTCAGTGCCAGAACCATACACAGCCACACAGTGTCGACTCTATTTTCCTCAGGGCACTCAGCAGAGCCCAGCAGGAGCGGGACTGGTTGAGTTGTGTGATGGACTGTTTGCAATAGTGCTGGGCATTTGGCAGGCCTTAGCTGATGTGTTCAGAAGAGTGGCCAGCTGAAGGAGAGGCCCGCTTCTGCTCTGTGGTCCCTGTGTATTCCCGAGGCAGGCTTGTCCAGGCTGCAGAGTCTGGGAGAGGGCTGGGAGGCAAGCGCTAGAGTGTGAAGTTTGCTCACGTGTTTTCACTCACTGATAGCGTATAAACAGACAGCTACAGAACTCTTGCTCTGGAGAATGGGAGGACAATTACAGTGGCAGAAGAGAGGCTTCACCAAACCTTACATTTAAAAGAGCGGGATGGTCAGGGTAGAGGATGTAGCAGCTGAGAGGGGGTCACTAGGACAGGAGGCATAGACAGAGCTGGCTTTGCTTTCTTAGGCCCTTTGGAGGATGCAGGAGCTTGGGGTAGGCTCTGAACAGCAAGAGGGCCAAGGTGTGAGAAGTGGCAAGGAGGCAGACTGGAAGACCAGTAGGGCTCAGAGAGAACAGAGCAGGGTGCTAGCCAGCCCCCCTCCCCGGAAACAGAGGGCCTGAGAAGGCAGGGGTAAGTCAGGGAGAACAGTCCCAGCTGAAGTTAGAGAGCGGCCCCTCCCAAATGTTGGCTTGCTTCTTCCTAGGTGCAGGAGTGCTTGCAACAATTCACGGTGACAAGGACACAGCTGCAGCAGATCCAAGCCAGCCTTCTGTGCTCCATGGAGCAGGCACTGAAGGGGCAGGACGGTCCTGCCCCTTCTGTCCGGATGCTGCCCACATATGTGGGGTCCACGCCACATGGCACTGGTGGGTGGCAGACTAGGAGTGGCAGCCAGGCATGGAGAACGCCCTGGGATCTGTGGGAAGGGGAGCCTCCTTGCCTCGTCCACGCTCTCTAGGCCCCTCCACCTGGACGCCGTAGACTTGGGTGGCTTTGGTGTTGCCAACTGCATATCTTCCTATGACCTGTTTGCTCCATAGAGCAGGGGGATTTCCTGGTGCTGGAGCTGGGGGCCACAGGAGCCTCGCTGCGTGTGCTGTGGGTGACACTGACAGGCACCCAAGAGCATCGAGTGGAGCCCAGGAGCCAGGAGTTCGAGATTCCGCAGGAGGTGATGCTGGGTCCCGGCCAGCAGGTGAGCAGTTGGTGTCCTCGGGGCCCTGAGACTCCGCTCAGTGCTCGGAGCTAAGCTCCGCTCACTCTCCTCCCCATAGCTCTTTGACTTCGCTGCCCGCTGCCTGTCTGAATTCCTAGATGCTCACCCTGTGAAGAATCAGGATCTGAAGCTTGGTTTCAATTTCTCTTTTCCTTGTCACCAGACAGGCTTGGACAAGGTGAGGTGGGGCCACACAGGGCCAGCGTGGGCGAAGAGACTGCGGCCCTTTGGAGGGCAACACTAACCCTGATTCTCTACCCCCAGAGCACCCTCATTTCCTGGACAAAAGGTTTTAGGTGCAGTGATGTGGAAGGCCAGGACGTGGTCCAGCTGCTGAGAGATGCCATTCAGAGGCAGGGGGTAAGCGAAGGTCAGGGGATGGAGAGCTGCCCCTGCCGACCTGGGCTTAGCCTCCGTAGGGTCTGCCTGTGTTTCTGGAAGGTCCTGCTTCCTTTCCTCTGCACAGCCTTTCTCCAGCCTGACCCCCAGGTTAATGTTGCCTCCATGGCAAGCTAAGGACTACTCAAATAAAATGATCGTGCCTTGGGGGAGGCGTTTGGGAGAAGAGCAGGGCATAAAAAAGCCTATGACCCAGCCCTCAAGATCCTCAAATTCTAGAAGAGAAAGCATTCTAGGATTGCCCCGCGTTCAGACGACTCTAGCAGCAGCAGGGGGTGCTGGGGAGGAGCATGGTGTCCTATGAGGTGAGGTCTAGGAAGAGGTGCCCATGTCAGAATCTCAATGCACTAGAAGGACAGGTCCTTTTGGCCTTCTAACCAGTCATGAAGGTAATGGTTAGAAGGTGTAGTTTGGGGTGCCAGGTCAGGTGTAGGTGAGGCAGGCACAGCCCAGTTTTCATGGAGGGGCTCAGCCGTGGGACCTTATTCCTGGCCCCATGCATAGGAACCTCTGTGACCCTGAGAGCCAGAGCTGGGGGAGGGGCTAGAAGGAGAACCTAGAGCCTGGGGCCTGGGTGTGTGGGGCCAGCAGACAGTTCATGGACTCTGGGTTTCTCCTCCTGGCCACAGCCCTCTGGCCCCCCAGGCTGGCCCTGACTCCCTGTTTCCTCCATCTCGCAGACCTACAGTATTGACGTGCTGGCCATGGTGAATGACACAGTGGGCACCATGATGAGCTGCGAGCTGGGCGCTGGGCCCTGTGAAGTCGGCCTCATTGTGGGTGAGCCAGGGGCGCTTTGCTCTGCAGGGCGGTAGCCGCCTGGGGGCAGGCTCTGACGGGGTCCCTCCTGCCAGACACTGGTACCAATGCCTGCTACATGGAGGAGGCGCGGCACGTGGCCGCCCTGGATGAGGACCGCGGCCGCACCTGCGTGAGCGTCGAGTGGGGCTCCTTCTGCGACGAACAGGCCCTCGGGCCAGCACTGACCACCTTCGACCGTGCCCTGGACCACGAGTCCCTGACTCCTGGTGCTCAGAGGTGGCAGCCCCGTGCTTCCCCTGACTCTGGTCTCTGCCCTGTTATGTCCCTGCTCTTACTGGCTCTTCTCTTGGGCCCTAACCTCCTTCTGTCCCTCGGAGGATCTGCTTGCTGCTGGTGGTCCCAGATCAGGCTTAGAAAGAAAGGCCTTAGAGCACTAGGATCCAAAGTTTTTAATCCTTGATCCTTCAAGTAAGCCCTGGCAGGTTGGGCATTGGGAACAGCTGAGTAAGATGTCTCCTACTTTCCTGGGTCCTGATTTCTTTCTAGGAGGCCCCTAATTGTAACCCAAAGGGTTAGAAAGGATCAACCCGCTTGTCCCCTGGGAGGCCACTTGCTTCTGTAGGCCCCAGTCTGGGACCATGAAGAAAGTGAGTCCTCTTTGAGAGGCCAGGCGTAGTAGTGGGAGGTCCTTTTATGTTTGTTTTGAGATAGGGTTTCTCTGTGTAGCCCTGGCTGTAGACCAGGCTGTCCTTGAACTCACAGCGATCCGCCTGCCTCTGCTGGAATTAAAGGCGTGTGCCCCCTCCCCTACCCGCCAGAGGCAGTGATTCCTCTTTAAGGGCTCAGTGGGCAGGGGCTTAGGAAGGGCTGTGTCCAGTCACTCTTCTGCTGCAGGTTTGAGAAGATGATTGGGGGCCTGTACTTGGGTGAGCTGGTACGGCTGGTACTGGTCCACTTGGCCCAGCACGGGCTCCTCTTTGGTGGCTACACCTCTCCTGCATTGCTGAGTCAAGGCAGCATCCTCCTGGAGCATGTGGCTGAGATGGAGGAGTAAGTAAGGGAGGCATGCAGCGTAGACGGGGGACAGGGGGAGTCTGCTTGGAAGACCCTGAGGTACTCTTTCCCCAAGGCAGCTGTGGGCCTTTGAGGATGGGGAGCCCCTAGGTTGCCCAAGCCCCAAACCAGCACCCCACGTGCCTTCCCCTCTTCCCTGCAGCCCCACCACTGGGACAGACCGTGCCCACACAGTCCTGCAGGACCTGGGTCTGAGCCCACAGGCCTCAGATGCTCAGCTCGTGCAGCGCGTGTGCGTGGCCGTGTGCGCTCGGGCTGCCCAGCTCTGTGCTGCTGCCCTGGCTGCCGTCCTCTCCCGCCTCCAGCACGGCAGGGAGCAGCAGGCACTGCGAGTGGCCGTGGCCACCGGAGGGCGAGTGCTCGAACGACAGCCCAGGTATTGTCAAACAGGACCCTAGGTGAGCAGGCAGCAAGAACTGTATTTTAGGCTAGACACCCGGAGGGCATTCTGGTATCACGGTGGTTGTGAATGGCAGAGTGAGGGTTGGTCCAGGCTGTGGGAGGCCAGGAGGCATGAAAGGAGAGAAAATGTTTCTTTTGTGTGTGTGCACCAGGGAGAGGGCACCGAGGGCAGCAGATGGATGGTTGGTACCAAGGAGCAAGTTTAGGACTGAGTGTATGTCAAATTATAAACTCTGGGCTCCAGCAGGCCACGGCGTTCAGATGCCAGCTGAGGGCACCTGCTCTGTTTGTGTAGGTTCCAGCGCACCCTAAAGGAGACAGTGGCGCTCTTGGCCCCAGAATGTGACGTCTCCTTCATCCCTTCTGTGGATGGTGGTGGCCGGGGTGTGGCAATGGTGACAGCTGTGGCTGCCCGACTGGCTGCCCACAGGCGCATCCTGGAGGAGACACTGGCACCATTTCAGCTGACCTTGGAGCAGCTGGCAGCGGTGCAGGCACAAATGCGGGAAGCCATGGTCAGGGGCCTTCGGGGAGAGGCCTCCTCCCTCCGAATGTTACCCACTTACGTACGATCCACTCCCGATGGCACCGGTGAGCACCTGGCTTGAGTGTGGGCCACAGTGTGTGCCAGGGCTGGAGCCACCATTTTCCCCCTTGTACAGAGCGATCCGTGTCTCTGTCCCATAGAGCGAGGTGACTTCCTGGCCTTGGACCTCGGGGGCACCAACTTCCGTGTCCTGTTGGTACGTGTGGCCGAAGGCAGTGTGCAGATCATCAACCAGGTCTACTCTATCCCTGAGTGTGTGGCCCAGGGCTCTGGACAGCAGGTACTCACAGTCCGGGTCCTGATGTCAGGGGGTGGGGTAGGGGAGTCCACCCCTGACACGGCCTGTTCTGCAGCTCTTTGATCATATCGTGGACTGCATCGTGGACTTCCAGCAGAGGCAGGGCTTAAGCGGACAGAGCCTGCCTCTGGGTTTCACCTTCTCTTTTCCGTGCAAGCAGCTTGGCCTGGATCAGGTAAGGAATTAAGCCCAAGAAGTGATTCCCATGGGGCTCCGGCCCACGTATCCTTAAAGAGTGGGCAGGAGATCAAGGGAAAGTCTGCATAACGGGAACAGCATTGCTGAGCTGCCTGTATGCAATCCTGGCTTTCCCCCAAAGATGGTGTGCCCATGGTCAGGGCAGGAGGCATCTGAGAGCAGCACTGGCTGAAGCTGGTGCTGGCCGGAAGATGCATTGCCTTAGTCCAGCCATGGTGTTCCACCATGCCTCTGAGGGTCCACCTTCCGGAAGCAGCATTTGTTCTTTTCTCCAGAAGAGGCTTAGGTCACACGCTTCTTTGCTTGTTTCCTTCTTAGCTTGACACGGTGCTGTGTGCCTAATCTTGGTGGCAGAGTGAGAATCATAGTCAAACCTACTCGAGACACACTCTGTCCTTCACCATGCATCGCAGACTTGTCAGTGCCTGCCTCTGAAATCTAGCACAGGAGCAGCTAGTCTTGGGCCTCTTATCCAGGCTCCCAGGAAACTCAACGCCTCTGGTTTCTGTTTGGAAGCTGAGGAGCCTGCTGCCCTTGAAGGCCTCTGCTATATCCTTAGCTCTTATGGCCACCATGATGTGTATCTACCCATCAGCCTGAGTTGTTTTCACACTGTGCTCCTGTTCTGACTTCTATGGCCCACAGTGTTCCTCTGCTGCTGTTTGCACCGTGGTCTGGCTGGACTAGCTGCCTGTGGTCTCTCCTCTAGAGTGCTTGGCTCTAGGCTGAGCTCACTTCAGTCAGCTCTTCTCCACAAGATGTGAGAAGTGTGTCTCAGTGTACAAACCTGGGCGTGAAAAAAATGGGGCCTAATTGACTTTTGGTTTTGGTAGCTGAATATAACTAGTGCGCTGAGCCCGTCTTCTCGCTTGGGGATAGAGTTCAGTAGTTGCCCGCTCGTCTGTGGGAGGCCCTGAACAGTGCCAGCCTCCTTTCCCAGCTGTGATTAGCTCCCTTTCCCTGAGGAATACGCAGAGAAAGCACAGCCCTTTCCCGCGTGCAGGCCTGCCCTTCCCTGAGGACTACGCAGAGAAAGCGCAGCCCTTTCCCGCGTGCAGGCCTGCCCTCCTTACCAAGTCCAGTCGCTCACAGTTCAGGCTCCTCTGTCTCACCCAGTCCCGTCCTGCCCAGGTGTCCGGCACCTCACCTTGCCTTTCACCTTCCTAGAACATGGCACACTGAATTGGTTGTGCCTAACTGAGAATCTCTTCCTTCGAAGTGACTCTTCGAATTTTTCTTTGAAAGGGTAGAACTTGCTGACATTTGAGCCTCAAAAGTTTCTCCCTCCTCTCTCCTGCACGCAGCAATCACTCTACCAGCTCTGTTCATCCCTAGCCCAATTACAAAGGGCCATTCCTTCTGGGCAAACATCTTAAAACAGCCAGCCCCTCAGACCACCTGAGCATTCTGGAACTAATAACGGAAGACAGAGGTCGAGTCGTTATTAATAGTTTTCTTCACACTGAAAGCTTCCTAGGGAGTTGAGGGTGTGGGTAGAGAGCAAGGCCTTCAACCACAGGGCAGAGTGGGCAAGGGCTCCCGCCTGGGAAGGGCAGGGGCAGTGTGCCTCCAGTGGCGTGCAGGATTTGGGAGGCAAAGTGACATTTGTGTCTGCCTGATTCCATCCCAGGGCATCCTTCTGAACTGGACTAAGGGGTTCAAGGCGTCAGGCTGTGAGGGCCAGGATGTGGTGCATCTATTACGGGAAGCCATTAGGCGCAGACAGGTAGGACTCTACCTCCAGCGGTGCTTCTGGGGCCGTGACAGACCTGGAGGGGAGCAAAGAGGACCCTCTACAATAGAGGCCTCTGAGGCCAGTGCTGGTTGCCATGGCAACTATGTTGCCCAGCAACTAGCAGCATCCTTTTGTATGCAGGCTATGGAGCTGAATGTGGTTGCCATTGTCAATGACACAGTGGGGACCATGATGTCCTGTGGCTATGATGATCCCCGTTGTGAGATGGGCCTCATTGTTGGTAAGGAAAGGTCTTGCCCCTTGTGCAACTAGTGCCTGACAACTTATTGCCTTCTGCTGATTTTTTAGGTTGGGCATTTCTCTGACCTTGGGAATATGGGATTATTTCTGTATGAGCCAACAGCATTCTGGGCCATTGCACGGAGCTAGGAGTCTGGAAAGAGGACATTAACTTCAATTCAGCTATTGATTTAGTCACTGAATCTTCCTGAGCCTCAGTTTACCTGTTTGGTAAATGAATCTCTACTAGGCTAGCTGTGATGCTCCACCTGTATGACTTGGGTGAGCTGGTACGGCTGGTACTGGTCCACTTGGCCCAGCACGGGCTCCTCTTTGGAGGCTACACCTCTCCTGCGTGCTCCACCTGTATGACCTCGGGCAGCTTGAGTCCATTTCTTCACCTTAAGGTATAGATATGGCAATACCCATATCAAGAGTTAGGAGTGGAATGAGAAGGGGCCAGGCACAGAGCAGCGCCTGGTCATGGCGCGTACTCGGTGTTTGAGACTGGGCAGGGGTGGCAGGTCAGCGACCTGTGGTTCTTCAGCTGCCGGGGCCACTAGCAAGCTCCACCCTGGGGCTGCCTGGCATCTGCAGAAAGGGGCCGGAAGACACAGAAAGCAAAAGGAACTCTGTCCTCTCAGAGCCAAGCATTCGGAGGGGATTAGGCCCAGAACAGCACTTCCAAGTGACTCAGCCCCCCCCCCCACGGGCTACGATCAGAGAGGAAGCAGTCCTGCGCCAGTGGGGGGCAGCTGTAAGGGAGGGCTCGTTTAGAGTGAGGTGGCCTCTCCTGGACAGCAGACTTTTGAACACGGGCTCTGACACTGGGACGTGCTCAGGAGACGTGAAACCTATTAGAGAAAGCCCAGGTGGGGCTATCAGGAGGCTCACTAGTCGGAGCCGGAAGCTTGTGGAGAAGGGGGGAGTGCTTTCTCTCTCTCTTTCACACGTTTTACTTTTGCGAGTAGCTTTTCTGAGTCTTGTAGGCAAAAGAGGCTCCTGTGGCCCAGTGCTCCCACAGTGCCCTGCTCTTTGTGTCTGTTAGGGTCCGTGGGCGCTCTATCGGGGAAAGCCATTCGCTGCCTAACTTTTGGCCAGAAGGTGGGGTGCTTGTGTCAGTGTTCTCTGTGCCCAGCTCCTGGCCCACGCCACTTAGTTTGATTAAAAGCATACTCAGCCATCAGGAAACTTGAGGGTCCTACCAGCATGAGAGTGGTGCCAACCCCAACCCTACTTCCCCAGGGAGGACATGGCTGATGGTTCCCCGGGGAGGACATGGCTGATGGTTCCCCGGGGAGGACATGGCTGATGGCAGCATAGGAGCCCTTTTGGATAGCTCGGAGACGCATTAACGTCGGCATTGTCAGGCAGAGCAGAGGGCGTCCTGAGGCCTTGGTACTAACAAGGACTACACCGGAATGTCAGAAAGGGACCAGGCCCAGGTTCTGAGTGGGGGGGAGGGGCAAGGGAAGGAGCCAGAATGCTGTTGTTTGGGTGGGAATGACCAGCACGGCTTTGTTGCGTCAGTAAGCAGCACCCACCCCTCGGCCCTGGCCTGACTACAGGAACCGGCACCAACGCCTGTTATATGGAGGAGCTCCAGAATGTGGCCAGCGTGGCCGGGGACTCGGGCCTCATGTGCATCAACATGGAGTGGGGCGCTTTTGGGGACCACGGCTCACTGGGCACGCTCAGCACCTGCTTTGATGCTCGTGTGGACCAGGCGTCCATCAATCCAGGCAAACAGAGGTCCGGCTTCGGCCAGGCCGTGGTGGCGGGCGGCGGGCTGCCCAGGGAGCACGGCGGAGGGGGCCCTCTGCTGCGTGGGTGAGCGTGCGCCTCCGCACAGGTTTGAGAAGATGATCAGCGGCATGTACCTGGGGGAGATCGTTCGCCACATCCTCCTGCACCTGACCAGCCTCGGCGTTCTCTTCCGGGGCCGGAAGAGTAGCTGCCTCCAGACCAGGGGCATCTTCAAGACCAAGTTCCTCTCTGAGATTGAAAGGTGCTGGCACTGCCAGGCCATCTGTCGTTCTGGGGGAAGGCCTGGTGTGGTTGGTAGTAGAGGGAAGCCCTCTGGAGGACAGAGTGGGAGGAACCTTGAGGGGGGGGAGCCAATTCTTGTTTCTGTCCCTCCCTGGCCCCAGTGACAGCCTGGCCCTGCGTCAGGTCCGAGCCATCCTAGAGGACCTGGGGCTGACTCTGACCTCCAACGACGCGCTGATGGTCCTCGAGGTGTGCCAGGTTGTCTCTCGGAGGGCCGCCCAGCTCTGCGGGGCAGGCGTAGCTGCTGTGGTGGAAAAGATACGGGAGAATCGTGGCCTGCAGGAGCTGACGGTGTCTGTGGGAGTGGATGGGACGCTCTACAAGCTACACCCCCAGTGAGTCTGGGTAGCGGGGTCAGGGTGGGAGGCGTGGTCAGGTGGGCTGGCTAGCCTGGGCTCACCTCGGCCCCTTCCCCTCACAGCTTCTCGAGGCTGGTGTCAGCTACAGTTCAGAAGCTAGCCCCTCACTGTACTGTCACCTTTCTGCAATCCGAGGATGGGTCCGGCAAAGGTGCGGCTCTGGTCACCGCTGTCGCCTGTCGCCTGACCCCGATGGCCGTGTCTGAAGGAATCTCCAAGAGCAGTGGGCTCTCCCTGGCCTGAGGCCTCAGGCAGGCTCAGCCACCCACAGCTCCCAAAGAAACCCGTGTGTAGCCCCTACAACCATGCGCCACCCCAATGGCTTTCTGAGAGAACCAACACTCCGGTTAGCAATATATATATATAATTTATTTACATTCACGTCCGCTAAAATCCCTACATGCCCCGGCAGCCGGGCAAGGCTGTGTACATAAGGCCAAGTGTAAGTGCATGAAAGCACTTAAGACAGAGTCAGGATACAAGCTTCACACAACAGGCCCCGCTCGGGGCACTGGCCAGCCCCAGGAACGGGCACGCCACGGCACACACTTGCCACTGTACAGCCCGGGACTCCCATTGCATATTCACACGCCCCGCTGGGCAGGGCACCTCGAGGCCAGGGGGCAGGGAAAGGGTCCGGAGGAGCCGTCGGGGTCCCTGGGTGGGTGGGAGGAGGGCAGATGTGTACCGACACCGGGTGTGAGAGACGTGAGCAGCCTCCAGGTGCGCAGCATGAGATGTGTGTGGTGGAGTGTCCTGCATGACCCGGGAGAGGGGTGCGTGTGAGGTGAGCACACGAGGCACGCGTGACCACGTGCCCGTGCGGTGTGACCGTGTGCCTGAATCCAAGGGCCAGCCCCTGTCCAGCTGGGGCCCTCAGTCCCCCAGGCTCGAAGCCAGGCCCCTCAAATATACCCCTACCCAGCAGGCACAGAAATGTTTGCATAAGGCCCGCCTCAGGCAGGAGCTCCGGGGCCGCAGCCCGAGCCCAGCACGTGTGCGCGTGCTGTGTGTATGCGGGGCCCCGGCAAGGGACGGGAGGAGAGGTAGCATCACACGCACGCGCGCACACAGACACACACACACACAGATGGGCCGGGCTCGACCCAGGCTCCGGGCACTGTCCACTCTGGGCAGAGTGAGAAGCAGTGGCTATACCAACCCGGCCAGGCAGGCCATGGAGGGATGGAGTCTGGGCAGGGTCTGAAGGACCAGCGGCAAGGGACAGCTTCAGCCAGGAGGGGGCCTGTCCAAGCAGCTCTCCCCGGGTGTGGGGGTAGGGCCCCTGTCTAGCGTTTGTCTGTCCCTGGCAGGTGCCAAAGCTGGTGAGAGTGTAGGCATTACCGGCCTGGCTGGTCTCAGCACTCGGCCTCCGACACCGTGAAGAGGCCAGCGTCTGGCTGGCCCAGTCCAGCCACAGCCGCTGCCAGTTGGCCGAGGTTGCCGTTGGGGAAGTGCCGGGCCTCCCAGAGGTTGAGGATCATGGCTGTGGGGCTGGGCTTGGAGGCAAAGAAGCTAAGATGGCTGCAGAGAAGAGGCGGCGTCTGTCAGTAGCTCAGCCCCACGCCGGGCTGCCCTGCCATGTCCCAGGCATGACCAAAGTGAGGCACCCCCAGACACACCGCTAGCGCTGTGGCACAGAGCCCGTACGCCTCCCGGCTGCCCCCTTCTGCCCATCCACCCACCTGTCCAGGTGAAGTTTCTGGGCCAGAGTCCGCCAGTCGGCACCCCGGCTGCAGGGCGGGTCCAGGCTGGTAATGATCTTTTGCCGAATGAGGAAGGGGATCTTGAAGGCACTGGGGCCCACCAGGGCTGGGACCCCCCCTTCACTCTCCAGAGCCAGCAGTTCAGCAAACCTCGTGTCCTGGGTTATGGGAAGAATGCAACAGGTGCCAGTTAGAGCCCGGGCTGCTGCTGCCTCTGCCGAGGACATTTCCAGACAACCCCAGACAACAGGGGTGGCAGGGCACTGGGCCGCCTCTCCCTCGTGCACAGGGCCCTACTGTTGGGGTCTCAGAGGCATGGTCATCTGGACCCGGTCAGTGTTGGAGAAAGCCGCCCTGCCCAGCTCGGCTGCTGACCGTCTGCGCCCACTGCTCCCACCTCACCCCGTGCCTCCCCTCCGTTCCCGCTGCCCAAAATGCCCCTTCCCATACGCTGTCTGTGACGCTCCTGCCCCTCACCCTCCAGGGCCTCAGGCCAACGCTGCCTCCTCCTGCGCCCTTACCCTGCGGCCCAGAGCTCATTTGCACCTTCACCTCCGTCCCCAGAAGCGTGGGAGTGGCTGGGAGGAGTGTGAGGAGGGGTGGCAGGCGGGCAGCGAGGCCCGGACAGGGCACGCTGGGACTCGGGTGGCGGAGCGCGCCACCTTTCCACGCACCTTGGTGATGTTGAGGTTGATGCTGAAGCTTTGCCCGTCGCCCTCCACCTGCCACGCCCACACCTTGCAGGCCAGGTCGCTGGTGCTGGCATTGACCCGCTCCAGGGTGAAGGTGCAGCGCAGGTGCTGCTGCACGCCGTTCCAGATGCGATGAAAGGGGATCTCCTGTGCGGACGGGCCAAGAGGTGTCAGGCGGGCCCGGCGCCCGGAGCCCGGCCGCCCCGGAGCCCGGCCGCCCCGGAGCCCGGCCGCACCTGGTAACTCACGAGGAGCTTGCTCTTCCACAGGGAGCTGGGCACATCGTGGATGGAGAGACGCAGGTTGTGGTAGCTGTCCTTGAAGTGCAGGACGCGAGGCTCCTGGATCAGCTGCCCGCCCATCTGCTTCTCCAGCTGCACCACCTCCTGCGGCCCGGGGCGGTCAGCGCGGCCCTCGGGCGGGCGCCCCCTCCCCGCACCCCCGGACGAGGTGGCCCGCCAACCTTGAGCGCGTCGTGGGTGTCGTGCAGGCAGTACACGCGGATGTTGTACTCCAGGGATGTGCAGGCCACAGGCGCGAACAGCAGGAGCCTGAGGCGCTTGGTGGCGGCCACGCTGAGAGCCTCTCCCACCAGGGCGAAGCGGCCCAGCTGCTCCGTGAAGACGTAGCAGGCCCCGGCCTCCAGCTGGCAGTAGTAGAGGTGGGAGGGCGACTCCTCGCCAAGGTGCAGCACGTCCTGTGGGCACGCGCTGACAGGTCAGTTCCCAACCAACCGTGGGGTCCTCCGAGCCTCGGGTCACCCTCAGCAACAACAGGTGGCCAGAGCTCGGGGACACTCAGGGCCGCATGCCTGCCAAGGCCAGAGGGATGGAGGCCACGCTCACGCCGGGCCTCGGAGGCCGGCCCCTGCTTACCTCCCAGCTGCCCTCGCAGGACTGCTTTTTGAGGCGCAGGCTCCAGCTGTCTGGGCCGGGCTCCCCGCAATGGTCCATGGCGAGGATGACTGGCCGCGTGAGCAGGACGCCGGGGGGCCCGCAGCTAACGATGGGACTCAGCAGGGTCTGACAGCCGGCTAGGGGCAACCTCAAGTGGGGAAATAGGGGTGGGGAGGGAGAGGAGTCAGTGGCCAGGCCTGCAGGCTAGGGCGTCGGGCTGGGGCGGGCGCTCGGGGACGGGAGAGGCCAGGCAGGGTGGGCCTCGCGTGCCCGCGCCCTGCCCCCTCAGGCCAGGCAGGCACAGCAGTGCTGGGCGGGGGCCCTCCCCGCCCCCACCACAGCCAGGCCCGGCCCACACCTCACGTCTTCTGGCTTGTGCAGTGTGAGGTAGATCTCGTAGATCTTCCCTCGGGGGATGGCATCCGGGGGGATGAGGAGGCTGATTCCTGTAAGGGCAGAGGGGTCAGAGCCGTTACTATACACCCACGCCCGTGAGCTAGCCAGACCCCGGTGTCCCCTTCAGCCGACTTCTTCTTGGGACGGAGGTGCTTCAAGGACTGCCATGCTGTCCCACCACCCACACAGGCACGACTCTGCGTCGGGGAGACTCCAGGAACATCTGAGGTAGCCCAGCGAGGAACAGGGAGAGGGCGTAACTAGGACAGAAGACGCCACGCATGCGCTTCCCACGCCCTGTGAGGTTATTGGGGACTAGGGCATCTTCTGCCTCGGGCCTCCTGCGTCTTCCAGGCCTGCGCTTGAGGCCCTTCACCGTCATCCCGAGCACCTCCGCCCTGCCCGCGCTACCTCAGCATCCTGCCACAGCGGTCCTCCGGCCCGCCACCTTTAGTCCTGTCCCCTAAGAAGCGGTCACTGCCTGCCCCTGACTCCAGTGTGGCAGGCCTCTAACGGCCCTGGAGGGCAGGATCTGGGGCCCCGATGCCCTCCCCTTTTCCCCATGTGCCACAGCCCCAGACTTTTCAGGAGCAGTGTCAGAGTGGGAGGAGAGAGGGGAGTTTCGTGGTGGATGCAGTGAGGACAGGGCTGAGGAATCACAGCGTGAGGCCCTGCCTCAGGGACCGGAAGCCCCGTATCAGGAGTATCAGGAGCGGCCTCTCAGCTCAGGAAAAGGGGAGGCGCTCCGTGACTTTATCCCTAAAGCAGACCGATGTCGGGGGGTGCTGGCCTGGACTGTCAGGCCACCCGAGTGCCGTGTAAGGGGAGCACAGCACAGGGACACGCAGTGATGGTTCCGGTACACTGGAGTCGTAGGTTGCTGTCGGTGCGCCCTGCCAGGCCCGCCTATCTGCGCCAGTAAGTGAAGTGTGACTGCCAGGGAACCGAAGCCCACAGAGGGGATCCAGTGACCACGTTCCTGCAGCTATGGCTTCCTTCCCTGTCATGTGCTTCTAGAACCTGAGGCCGCTGGTGTTGGTGACAATCACGTGCACCCTGGCGTGAATGCTGGCTGAAGGGGAGTATTCAAAATTGAATGCTCATGCTGGGCACTCAGAAAGCTGAGAGGAAAAGTGGTGCTAGCTCTGGGTACAGCAAGGAGAGAGCCAGCAGACAACAGAGAGGGACACAGGGAGGGTGGGCAGCCGCCCACACTGCAGGGACCACTGGGCACACGTTGCCTGTCTGCCTGTCTGTCACAGCCGACCGGTGCCACCTCCCCTTCCTGTCCCCTGAGGATTCATCGTGCCCTGTCCTGAGGGGTGTGTGGGCGGAGACAGCAACCACAGATGAGCTGGCAGGAAAGGCAGAGGGGCCCTAATGAGCAAGGGACGGCATCGTGTGTTCAGGTGCCAAGGGTCTGTGGGGCTGTCACACACAGCAGTGCCTCTCACAAGGCAGGAGCACACTGCAGCTTGCCGGCGGGGGCGGGGGGTCATGCCAGCTTCTCACGTGGGCTGTTGGGAGCAACAGGGGACCCTAGAAGGATTGAGTGCGGGAGCGAGTAGTTAACTCTGTGTTCATCCTGTAAGTGTTCAGGGGCTGGGGATGAGGCAAGGGGTGTGATGATCTGGGTGTGGTGACGGGTCAGGACAAGCTGGGAAGCGGGGGGAGGCGGGAGCTGTTGGGAAGGGAGAGCACAGAGGACGTTATGTGACTACGGCTGACTGGCGGCAAGAGGCAATGGAGGAAGAGCGGGAGCCCACGGTGACCCCAGGCCAGTGTCTAGCGTAAGCAACTAGACAGTGCTGACTGTGAGCCGGCGAAAGCCAGAGAGGAGGTGGCTGAGGGAAGGGGGGGCGGCGGGAGACAATTCTGTTTTAGGCAAGAGTCTGAGGTGTGTGAGACATCCAGATGGAGCTGCCCAAGAGGCAGCTGAACGAGAGCTCTAGCCTGGGAGCACTGGGGGCTGGAAGACTGCATGACGTCACCTGGAGAGAAACGGCACAGGGACGGGACCCTAAGGAATGCTGAGTACACGGGTCACCTAAAGAGAGGGAACAGTGCGGTGATCCGCCCCTCACAGATCGCAGTGATTTCTCCAGAGACAGCCTCAGGAGGGTCCACGGATCCCCATGAGGTTCTGCACGGATTCGCAAGAGGTCTCAGGGGCCCTGGCTGAGGGATCCAGGATGCCGTGAAAGTTCTAAAGGGGGCTCCGCTGTCTCTCACTTTCGAGCCCCTGCGGCCTGGTGCTCCTCCCCAAGGCCCCACCCAGGGCCCCCTGCACGGAAGGCTGACTAGCTGGTGGGTGACCGGACACTTTCCACAGGCAGCACGCCGACTCATCCACGGCCCCAGTGTAGCTCCAACTGCCTCCCTTCCTCGCCACCTCCTCCCTGCTGGCCGCTCTGCCCCAAGGCTGCACTCCCAGAACACCTGGGCTGCCTGGCCTCTTCTGCTCTCACGCTCTCGCCTCACGCTCCTCTGGGGTCCTACCTGTGTTAGGGATCATCAGCCGGCCCCCGAGGAAGTTGAAGGTCCCGTAGGCCATGTTGCTGGTGCCTCGGGGCAGGGAACGAAAGTAGTTTTGGGTGGAGAGGCGGGAGACGAAGTCCTCGGCCTCCGAGGTGGGCGAGCTGTGGTGCAGGGTGTGGCGGCCTCCGCCCAGCGGGCTGAGCAGATGACCGTTGGAGAGCTGGAACTTGGGGCTGGGTCCATCCTGCCGGGGACACAGGCTGCCCTGGTAGGTGGTGGTGGTGGAGCTGAGGTCCGGCTGGATGGTGAGCAGGTGGGGGTTGTCTACAGGATAAAGACAGACTCAGGTGCGGCCCAGAGGAGCGCTCCTCCAGCGCCGTTGCTGTGGGAGTTCAGGCAAGAGAGCAAGGGGCGTCACCTCACCCGCTTTGCTGGGCTTGATGCTGACGGGCTGGAAGCCTGAGGTGAGGATGGAGGAGTCGGCCACATCTGAGTCTAGTCCTTCCTTCTTCCGGCAATAAATGAGGATGAGGACAAGCAGCAGCAAGATGAGGCAGACCGCCACAGCCACCAGGCCTATGTAGAGGGCCACATCCTCGGGGCCAGAAGCAGCTGCAAGAGAGAGCGCCATCTTGGGGAAGGGCAGGGCTTCAGGGGCTGGGAAGGGAGGCCTGTGACCTACACCCCAGGAGAACAAGGACTCAGCTCTCGCTGGGCAGTGGACAGGAGGCAGGGTGCATGGCATCCACACGTACTATTCTCATCCTGGTCATGCCGCCGCCTTGCTGGGGACTGAACAAATCCCATTCCTCACAGGCATGACATTTGGCCTGAGGTTGTCAAGAGAGTGAGGGAGGGGAAGGGTTACTTCCCTGGGGTGAGAGGTCTATCCTTGGCTGCTAGGCCCCTTGGGGTCAAGGGCGGCTGGGGCAAGGTGAACTCCTGGGATAGCCAAAGTCTGGTGCTGTGGTTTGCATGTGCTTGCCTAAGGGTTCATATTACAGCCCTGGTCCCCACTGTAGCGCTGTGCAGGGCAGGGGGACCTCTTAGGAGGTGGGACCCAGCGGGAGGGTGTTGTGTCCTTGTGAGCTGCCCTCAGTCTGGGGAGGGTTCCCATCTCTCTGTGTCTGTCTCCTCTCTTGACATGTGAGCTCTCTCGTATGCGATGCTGACATGGTACCATCTGCCGCTAGATAATGTGGCTTGTTGGGGGTGGTGGCATCATGTTTGCCAGTACCATGCTATCTGGAATTTGGGGCTCTGAAACTAATAAGCCTCTCTTGCCGTCTCATTATAGCAACAGAAAATAGATACATATGGGCGATCAGCTTCTCATGTGACTCCAGGTCAGTTCGGGCCCCTGTGTGTTCCAGCAGCTCCCCTGGAGCTGGGGAGGGGTGGGGGGCTAAGTGCTCAGAGGAGGCTCTATTGATTTTTGAGGGTTTTGCATAATGGAAGACATGTCCATCAGAAAGGAATTGACACAGATAATTAGGTTTTTAATTGAAAGAATAGGGGAGGGTGTAATCTCGAGAAAAAAATCCAGCAGAGATCTTTAATTGTTAGTTATGGCCTTGTAATTAACAGGCCTCCCAGCCCAGCATCCCCACAGGACTTCCGTGTGCACTGGGGGGATGGGGTAATTTCAGGGCTTGGGGGGGAAGGTCAGTGTGCACACGAGTCAGGGCTCACATCTGTGCGTGTGAGGAGGAAGGTGGTGACGGATGGGAGTGCTGGGGAGACAGTCTATGGTAAGAGGATGGCTGCCTTGGCCACACCTCTAGGGCCGGCTGAAGTGAGCCTGGGGCAGAGGAGACTCACTGTGAAGGCAGAGGTCGCTGGTACAGTTGCGGGTGTCCAGGTCGGCACCCCGGCACTCCTCACCTCCATTGCGGGGCGCCGGGTCAGAGCACTCCCGGCTCCGCCAGTGGGTGCAGTCCAGCCCACAGGCGGACCACTTACTCCACGGGCTCCAGCTCCCATCCACTGGACGAGACAGACAGGCAGAGAGTGAACAGCACAGTCAGCGCAGGGAGCTGGCCCGAGTGGCCCACCTGTGTGGCCCCACGCGTCATCTGGACCAGGCAGGGCGAGCTGGCCTGGACTTGGGTACAGTGCCAGGGTCGGGCCCTCCAGTCTGTGGGACCCTGAGTGTCCAGCTAGCCTTGATGACACATGCTAATGGCAGGGAGGCGCGATGGTACCAGGGGCTGCGCGGCTCTCTCCACCCAGGGAGGCTGCCCTGGTCCTGAGGTGGGCTCCTGGTCACACGATGGCCCTTCTGGTCCAGGCACAGGCGGATTGTGCAGCCCCAGGCTGAGCCTAGCTACACCCTGTCCTCTCAGATTGCACCTGAGACCCTAAACTGAGCCCAGGCCTGGACACAGACCGAGCCCCGACTGTGACCACACTGTGCCCTGATCCCCACCTCAGACTGAGCCTGGCCCTGCGTGGCAGGCAGGTGGGATGGAGCCATGGGGGGCAGGCTGGTGGGTGCGATGGAGCCAGGCCACGGAGATGGCGTGTGAGGAACGATGCAGGAGGCGGTGGCCGCTGGTACCTGGGCACAGAGTGGCGCAGGCTGTTTTCTGGACATTCTGCCCCTCACAGAAGGCGCCCCCGTTGAGAGGTGCCGGGTTGGTGCAGCTCCGGCTCCGTTTCTGCCAGCCGCGCCCACAGCTGGCGCTGCAGACGGACCACTCCGTCCACGTGGACCAGCCCCCGTTCACTGGCCGGATAGAGAAGGACTGGGGTCAGGGAGCGGGGGCTTCCTCAGACACGCTGGTCCAAGGGAGGGGGCAGGAGGGCGAAGGGCCTACGAGCTGGGAGCGAGCTGCTGCCTGCTGGGAAAAAGCCTGAGCGGCCAGGCCTAGGACGCTGGGCCCCGGGGCCTCGCAGCACCTTCACAAACTCTACCCTTCCCTCGCAAGCGTCAGGGTGGCCGGGCTAAGCTGCGGCTCACAGGGCGCCTCCAGCTGGAACCCAGCTCCTCACGGGGCAGCTCCCTACGAGACCTCCCTCTGCCTGCTCCTGGGGGTCTCAGATTATGTGGCTCTACTTCCCATTCTGGGGACCGAGAAGCACAAGGACGACTTGTTAGGCTCCTCTGCGCCTCCCCTCGCCTCTCCGTGCCCTGCGCTGAGCTCCCCACTCACAGAGCCCACAGCCTGTCCCATCGCTTTGTCCAGACGTGCCTCCGCCTCCTTCCTAGCCAGGCCGCCGTCCGGGCAGCCTGGCCCTTGCGCTAGGCCCTTCCATCCTAGGAGCCACACGCGTCACTTCCCTGAGTACCTCTTCCTGTGACCGGGGCGCCCCAGGACCCACCGTAGACGATGACGGCGGCCGAGGCGCTGCGGCGGCGGGCTACGATGTTCTTGGCCACGCACGTGTAGTTGGCAGTGTCGGCCAGGCGGGCCTGCCGGACCACCAGGCTGTGCTCCCGCGTGATGTACACGTTGGGGTCGAGGGAGGGGTCCACGAGGTCCTCATTTCGGAGCCACTCCACCTAGGGGGACAAGCCATGCTGGCCTGACTAGAGGGACCGCCAGGGAGGTGGTGGCCAGGAGCCTGAGCTTCGGAGGGTCGGAGTCACAGGTCCGGGGGCCCACAGCCTCACTCACCTCAGCTGGTGGGATGCCTTCTGGAGGGCGACAGGGCAGGACAATGCCCTGCTCCAGCGACACTTCCTTGGCCAGTGGCTCCTGCTCGAAGTTCTTACGCAAATCTGGAGGAAGAAACCAGCCTCTTTAAGTGCCTGGCTCAGCCCAGCTGGCTCTCGGCCCTGCCAGAACCATGACACACGACAGAGGAGGGTGTCCAGTGCACCAGGGAACAGGGCACGTCCTCTACCCCCCCCCCCAGGGGAGGCGTGGCCTTCGGGAAGCCTGCTGCTCCCTCTCCAGGCGATACCCTGCAGTGACCACGGGCTGACCCACAGGCCTGGCACTCACAGGCGATCCGGATGTAGGCCTTCTGGCTTTTGGTGGTCCCTGAGGAGCTCCACGCCACGCACTGGCACCAGTACTCCTCCAGGCCGAACACTTTCTCCACCTGCTGCCTTGACACGTTGATGCGGACCTCCATGGTTGGCAGCCCTGCTGGGGTCAGGGGCTGCACTGAGCTCCGTCCCAGGCCCGCTGCTTCCCTGCACCACCTGTTGACCTGCGAGCGCCCCTCGGCCTGGAGGGGGCTTCAGGGTGACCTCAGGGATGCAGACACATCTCCTGGACGTGAGAGTATGGCTTCTGGGGCCTCCAGAAGCTCACTCACTCCATTCTGTCCCCTGTGGCCTGTCTCAGGTAAGTCACTGACGGGAAGTCTCTAAGGTGGTTGGTTAACCAGGTTCTGAGGAAGGAAGGGAGGGTGCAGCAGACGGAGGGGGGGAGGGAGGGAAGCCTGTTAGCCTCCCTGGAGGCCTAGCAGGTAGATCTGACAGGTGACAATGTAACAGCTTTTATTACAGCTGCCAGGCAGGATAGGTGTAGCTCCAGGGACTCAGGGTTTCCCGCATGCTGGGGGTAGCTCACCGTGCCACTCCCTTCCCTGGATCTGCTCTTACCCGTGCTCCTCGGGAGTGCCCTGCTCCATGAGGAGGCAGGTGCAGAAAACGTGTGATATGCCACAAGCAAATTCAGACCAGGGTGGTCTGAACCCAGGGTGGCCTGTGTTCTACCATCCCTGGGTGGCCTAACTGTGCTCACCCCAGGGGGTAACTGTGAGAGGTAAAGGGTTAGGTGACCCTTTAGGTGACCCAGTAAGAGGGTGGTGACCGAGGGGTGCTGGCCTCTCTGACAATCCAGAATGGGGAATGTTGGTCCATCGCCATGCCACCTCCCACCCCTGGTCTGCAACCAAAACCACTGCCCCAGGAGTGAGAAAAGACTGTTTGTTTCCAATTTCTCCTCCTCCTGACCCCAATTTCCCTTGGGTCACTGGCTTATCAGAAAGAGAGAGAGAGGCCAGCTGCCAGTGTGTTCCCATTGTTAACAGAGAAATTCAATTAGGGTTGCATTGCAGGAGCAGTGAGCCCAGCTGAGCCAGCCAGGCCAGGAGACTTGCTTTCCTTCTTCATTTCTGTAACGCGTCCCCCTGACCCTTTCTAGACCCTCCTCCGGGACTCTCTCCAGCTGCAGCCCGGGGCCCCCAGATGTTTCTGTCACTCATCCGGGCCACTGGCTGGTTCTCACAGGTGTCTAGGGCCACCTCCGGCTGCCATGACTACAACTTATCTCTGCTCTGGATACTCTCCCGCTCTTCCTAGTGTGTGGAAGCTGGGTGGGGCTAAGAGCCAAAGCGCCCTTCACAGGGCCTGGTGCAGGAGAACAGCGCTGGGCACCAGCTATCTGTCATCGTGAGGCCTCTGAGACAGAGTCACAGGGGAGCAGGATCAATTTCCTCTCCTTTCTTCCCATCCCAGCATCAGGGATGGACAACCTCCAGAGCACTCTGACCTGGGGTGCCTTCCCCCGGCCCCCGAGCCCCACTCTTCCAGTTACACACTACTCCAGGGCTGATCAGCTGGGAGACAGCGCTAAACTGAAGCACTTTCTTTGGTTTCTGTCCTCCTTCAATTCTCTTTCCACATCTTCCTGTTGCCTCCAATGGCAGGGCCAAGTTTATCCAGGATGACCCAGCACCTCTGCAGAGGAGGCCCTTGCCCCATAAGCTCTGAGGGCGGAGGTGGGGTCTAGGCCTTGCCCTGGCCTCCAGCAGCCTGCTTTCTGGGAGTTGACTCTGAGTGGGGCAGTGTCAGGCCCTGGCTAGGAAACAGGAGGGGGTGCCAGCCTTGGAGAGGAAGGAGGGCCCCGGGGTGGGGGAACTAGGGGCGGAGTATGTGTGAGAATGCAGCTGTACACCAATGGGGCCACAGTGAGGACGCACTGAGCATTTCTGGGGGCTGGAGGATGGGCGTGCTCTGAAGCTGGGGTGGGCTCTTCTATCTGATTTTAATAAGCCCTCAGTTTAACACAATGAATTATACTCCATACCAGAGGCCAACACTTTCTTTTACAGATTCCAGGCTTCCCTGGCTTTTCGGATGGGAAATGAAGGCAAAGGCTGGGCATTTGTCTCTTGTGAGAGTCCTCTCTGCCGCCTTAACCCTTATACATGAATAAACAGGGCTCAGGTCCTCATGGAGCTCTAACCCCTGCCACACCTGCCTGGCCAGACTGGCTCAGGGCCTTCGGTCTGTGCACTTGCAAGATGCCTTTGCCACGGCCTCTGTGCGCAGGTGAGGACGCCCTCCTCCTGGCCTCCTGGCAGCCTGGTTCACGGCCGAGGTTATTAGCTCAGTGAGCTCTGATGTGCTGGCCACTGGAGGCCCAAGAATGGACATTCGAGGCAGAAGAGGGACCCGGAGGTTACGTGGGCTGTGTCCCCATGATTCTGCTTCTCCACTTTCTGTGGAGGTGCCAACCACAGGTGCCAGGAGGGGTGGAGGCTGGGGGCTGTCAGGGTGTTTGTTGCCAAGGTGCCAGAATGCTCAGTCAGACAGGGCCTGGGTCCCAGGCAGACTGTGCACATGAGACCTCGTGAGGTGCTTGAGGTCAGGAGGAATGGACAGGTCCTCAGCGCGCCCCTTCCCCTGCAGCTCCTTCTCGGTCCTTTCCTGGGGGACCTGCCATGGCAGTTGCAGGGCTCACCATGACATAAAATGTTACTCTGCCTATGCAATCAATTACAGGGTTTCTCCACCACTTGCACACCCCCTCATCCCAGCCCGCCGATGAAAAGAGCTGAGCTGGGGCCTGGGAGAGGCGTGCTGTCCCCAGTCCTCAGGCCCAGACAACGGGGGCTCCAGAGCCACACTCCCAGCCCCTGACCCTCCAGTCTTGGAGGCGCTGCTACTGTCTAGCCCCTTCTTGAGCTTGCTCCCTAGCTCCCTCCTGCAGGTGCAAGTCAAGCAGGATCAGCAGTCTGAGAGCTGCGGGGGGCCGAATCGTCAGCACCTAAGCAGTGCCTGGCGCAGAGGGGGTGCAGCGGATGCCTGGGGCTGTGGGGAGGAGTGGCAGGCAGCGGGTATGCTGCGGCTGGAACAGTGCGGAGTGCAGAGCTCGGCCAGGAGCCGCTAACCCAGGAACCAGGCCAGGGAGCGGAGTCTCCGAGGCGTCTGCTGTTGGCTGAGCTAGCACATGGTGGGAGAGGAATCCGGCCTGTCTGTGGGCCGGAAGACGCGCTGGAACCCTGTGAGGGTCCTGGACAGGGCAAGGTCAAGGCCTCCATCTCTTGGTCTTCTCTGTAACACAGGCTGCTTTAGAGGGCGAGGTCAGGCCATGTCCCAACCTGCGGCTCTTCGGCTTGCATTCACAATAGCCAGTGCTTTCAACTGCTCCCCCAGGCCACAGCTTCACCATCTGTCCTGCGTGAGCTCCCCATGGCACAGGTCCGAGCACAGTACCTGACATGTGCCGGGATCCCAGGCCCACTTTCTCACCAAGCCTGAGCCATCCTCAAGGACTGGTGTTTTGTCTCTTGCCCCGCCCCTTTGGACAGGGGAACACTACTTCCTGGGTCGCCACCACCCGCTCCTGCTTCCCCATGGCCTGGGCCATGCTCTGGGTCACCTCTCTGGGTCCTTCCTTGACCCTTTATAGCATCTGTGTAGTCCTGGTACTGCCTGTCTGCCTGGCGGATAGTCCTGTGGCACGTGACCTACAGGCCCCGATGGGCTGGCTGCTAGCGTATGTGCTGTGCTTCAGGCTGGCTGAGTTCTTGCTGGACAGAGCGCAGGACTGGCTGCCTCTGTGGCCCCACTCTTGGGGAGCACCGCTAGCCAATTCAGGGCTCTCTACCCATTCCCCCTCCCGCACCTGCTGCCTGGGACCAGGGCTGGCAATGGGAGGGGTACTTATTGGTCTTGCCTGTGCTTTTAGAACCTCTCTGCCCGTCTCAGCTGAGTCGTTTTAGGTTTGCGTCTCTTGTCAGCCTCCACACTGGCCCACGTGTCACCCACAGCTCCGGCCACACTGCCCTGGAGTCTGAAGGCTCCTAGGCCATGCTTTCCCCTGTGAGCCTCATGCACCCTTATTTCTTAGCCATGACCAGCATGCCTGTGAGCCCTGAGGAAGCCTCAGCTCTGCTCCTTCTTCCTAAGAGGTCGCCCCATTGACTCTCTTGAGGGACCGTGTTTCCCAGCAGAGGGAATGTGAAGTAACGCTTGCACAGAGAGCAGAAAACAAGCGGAGAAGGAGGCCTTATGTGGAACCCACTCACTTCTACCAGCTTTGTTGTTGTTGTTTTGTCGAGACAGGGTTTCTGTGTAGCCCTGGCTGTCCTGGACCTGCCTTGTAGACCAGGCTGGCCTCGGACTCACAGAGATGCACCTGCCTCCTCCTCCCCGAGTGCTGCGATTCCAGGCGTCCCCACCATGCCCGGCTCCACCCCTTCTTTGCAGGCAGCTCTGGGCAGGCTGCTCTGATTTTGTGCGCCCGTTCAGTCTCAGCTGTACCCTCTCTTGTCAGCTTTCACCGGGAGACCCGGGGCATGTCAGTGGATGAATGCGGAGGGTCTTCCCTCTTTCTTTCCAAGCTGATATGTGGGGGCGTCTCTCAGAGAAGGCCTTCGTGTACCCGTGAGCTGCCAGGTGTGGGGTTCTGTCTGATGCTGAGGAAGGCAGCCGGCCAGCAGGTGGCTGCACCCTGGTCCTGCACACCCCTGCACACCCCCGCACGCCCGAGGGGCCGGCTGACACCCTCCTCCCTCCGCCCAGACACCCTGCCCAGGGCTCACCACTGCTGCCGTCAGTGCTTCGCTCGATCACGTGGTCCACCTGGCGTACCCACTCCCCGTTGCACTTGAAGAAGATCTGGGTGGCGGGCACGGCCTTGCACACCAGCAGCACGGGCTTGTTCTTGACGATGTACACATCCTCAGGCTCTACCAGGAAGTGGGGGAGCAGGTCTGGGTTGGCACCCGGTACTGGGTTGGCCACCGTGGCACTCTGCTGGGCACCTGCAGAGGAGGAAGGGAAGACATAAGCCAGGTCCTCCCTGAGAGTGGTGGGGGCAGCGGCCATAGCCAAAGCAGCCAATTCTCAGCTTTCTGAGCCCATGTCCTCAACTGCAACTAGCATAAGAGAGGACCCATGACCGTCTGAAGTGGCACAGAGACGCTAAGGAGGCATCAGCTCTCAGGAGGCCTCAGACACACCACAGCAGGGAAAATGCTGCTGCTGCTTCCTCTTAGGAGAAGTTGGGATTTGGCCTGGCAGGCGCTTTCCCTAGTAGTTCGAGCGGTGGGCCTCAGCCTTCCTGATGCTGCCTCCCCTTGATACAGCTCCTCAAGTTGTGCTCATCCCAACCATGAAACTATTTTGTTGCTCCTTCCTAACTGTAATTTTGCTACTGTTATGAACTGTGATGTAAATATCTGTGTTTTCCAATGGTCTTATGCCACCCCTGTGAAAAAGTTGTTTGACCCCTGAAGGGGTCATAGCCCACAGGTTGAGAACCATGGCTCTAGGTGAAGGTGGAGGGCCCTGGCACTTAAGATAAGTGCCATTGCTGGACTCGGTGGCACACACCTGTAATCCCAGCACTCGGGGAGGCAGAGGTAAGCGGATCTCTGTGAGTTCGAGGCCAGCCTGATCTACAAAGTGAGTCCAGGACAGCCAGGGCTACACAGAGAAACCCTGTCTTGACAAAAAAAAAAAAAAAAAGAAAAGAAAAGAAAAGAAAGAAAAGTACCATTAAAGCACAAGATGAATGAAGAATGGAGAGAGAGGAAGGATGTCTGTCCAGGATGCAGTTTTTGCAGTTTTGAGGGGCAGCAGGGGGTGCTGGGGAGGAGGGAGTGGGAAAGGGCTGACGGGTAAGCATGTCAGGGTGGATGTCAGGAACCCTCCAGGACCTGGGCTACTTCCGTCTCTTCAAGGAGACCTGAATATGGGTTTCCTTCTAATTTTAACACAGACCCACAACCATCCCACAAGCCATTTGTTACTAATTACACAGGTAATCGACTGTGAGGCACCGGTAGAGGTAAACCCCTGTCTGCCTACCAGCAGGACGCCTAAAGGCATGGACCACGCTGCCCACCAAACAGGCCCGCAACTGGCCCGGCCAACCCCAAAGCTGCAGTGATTTCCCAGCACACAGATTAACAGAGGCCTCAACGGTGGGGAGAGCCCCAAAGCGAACCTGCTTTCTTCCCTGCCGACCCTGGGAAGTCCCCCCCTCGACCACAGAGGCCACCAGCAGCCCTTTCCCTGTCCTTCCTTTCCTTACACCTCTGCCTCCCACCCTGTCCTTCCCTCCTGTCGCCTTTCCTGAGGTCACCTCCCTGCAACACGGTAACAGAGACCAAGTACACAAGCAGTCAGTCACAAGAGGCTGCTCTTCCCAGACCGCCCTGTCAGTCTGCCTTAGGCTCAGGACGGTGGAAGGTTGGGCAGGTGGGGGAAAATCAGACCTCTCACTACCAGATCTGAAGCCCCAGCAGCACAGGTCCCTTACCCCGGAGCCCTAGCTCCGACCCTGCACTCAGGGGCACCACTCTGTGACCCGCTTACTGTGTGTGTGTGTGAGTGTGAGTGTGAGAGAGAGAGTATATGTTTGTGAGTGTGTGAGTGAGTGAGTGAGTGAGTGGGAGTGCTAGGGCTTGAACCTAAGGCTGGAGCCACACCCACAGCCTTCAAGCTCAGGGAACAGAGTCTGGATCCGGATGCATGTTAGCTCATGCAGACCCCCAGGGCTGGAAGGGAGAACTGGGGAGCCTGGGGGGCAAGTCTACAGTGTGGGTGCAGGATGACCGCTGCTAGGACATGAGGCTGGAGGTGACCCAGCATCTCAGCAGCGCCCAGGCCTGCGTGCATGGACAGCCAAGCGAGCCAGCACCGCTCCTCAGGGCAGGTCCGCTGCAGCCTCCCCTTCACTGGCAGAGGCTCGGCCGCACAGCCATCACCTGTCTCTCCGCCCAGAGCTGATGGGCACGGGCGCCCCTGCAGGGTGTGAGGCGGGAGCGGGTGCTCCAGCCTGCCGGCCTCTCTATCGATCAGCGCAGCGAGTCCCGCTCACGTCAGCCGCCCGCTGAACCCAGCACAATCCCTCATGTCTGCATTTAACTGCTAATGAAAAATAAATGTACTGTGACCAATAAGGGACATAGCTCACTTCTCCAGGGCCTCCGTCACGCCGCTCTGGTGTGGCCTCCCTCCCACTTCTGGGGGGAGGGTATTTATCAGGAGGCCCCAGGGGGACCCTCCACGCTGCAGCCCTGCCCTCTGCCAAGGACACTTATGGGTGAGTGGTAAATTTGGGCCATATCCTCTAGGGATAGCAGGGTGCCATCTGGGTGGTCAGAGCTGGCCGCTGGCCTCTCTCATCTGCACTTTTCCCTCCCAAATGTTCTAGAGAGTTCTCTTACCTGAACTACAACCACTCAGTGAATGTAGCATGGTGAGCCTTGGCTCCCCTGCCCACCACCACTCAGTGAATGTAGCATGGTGAGCCTTGGCTCCCCTGCCCACCACCACTCAGTGAATGTAGCATGGTGAGCCTTGGCTCCCCTGCCCACCACCACTCAGTGAATGTAGCATGGTGAGCCTTGGCTCCCCTGCCCACCACGGTGTGGGCCCTACAGTGAACACGCTTTCTGTATGAACCCTGCCACGAAGGACAAGACCCAGCAGTACAAACACAGACCCAAACGACCTTTATGTGCCCAACCCCACTGCTGCCTCTGGGTCTGCTGCTTCTCTCCTCTGTTTGCATGCCTGAAAGTATGTTCAGGACAGGGCCACGGCCGGCTGGCAGGCCGAGCCTCCCTTTCTGGCATCTGCCACCCCTACCATCCGCTGCAGAAGGGCCTCCCCTTAGGTCCTGACGTTCCACATCCCACGTCTGTCTCAGATCACCCTAAATGCTACATCTCCTACCCTCTGTGCCCAGGGTCGCCCTCCCTGGCACAGCGGCTCTCACCACAGAGACACAGGTGGGTGTGCCATCCCCACAGCCAGGCGCCCAGTCCTGGCCCCTGCTGGCTGCCTCAGAGCTGCTTAGCATGGTCGCTCACAGTGGAGACAGGATGGAACAGGCAGGATACACTGCGGAGCTGCACACGAGTGAGTGAGCGAGCGAGCGAGTGAGCGAGCAAGCGAGCGAGCGAGCACAGGCTCACTGCCACACCTGGGCGCCCAGCATCCTTAGCCCCCCAGGGGCTTCCCGGCGCCCCGACCTGGGCTTCCCCAAAGGATGAAGGCCAGCAGCCACCAAGGAGTTCCTTCTTGAAGCTCTGTTGGGCTTGTGGCCAGCGGGGACTGCATCCCTCAGGCCCCGCAGTGAGGAGCAGCCCCTGCCTCTTCCAGAAGAGCTTGGCTGCTCACTTGTCCTGCCCAGGCTGCCCCCAGCAACACACAAGCAACATGGACACCCTAGCAACCCCTTGTCCCATGTCTGCTTGGGGATGTGAGGTGTGCCTGTGCGTCTACACACATGTGCAAGTGTGTGTACATAAAGAGGTGGGCTAGTGGCCAGAGAGTGACAGCTGCAAGCAAGACGAAAACCAGACGAAGCCCCAGGGCCAGCGGCAGAAAGAGACAGGAGGGCCCTTGGTAAGGGGCCTCGATATATCTTCTGTGACCTGACATACACATATTCAATTGGCACATGCAAACTGAGTGCCTGCTGCATGCCGGAGGCCATGCTGGGTCTGGGACAGTACAGGAGCAAGCAAGCAGCCCTCCCCAGTGACCTGGGATGCAAAATCCAGTTCAAAAACTGCCCATGCTGATAGGGATGTGGGAGAGCAGGGGAGGTGACACTTTAGGGAACGTGAGGTAACTGGGACCCAGAAGGAAGCAGACCTAAATGTCACAGCCAGGCTAGAGACAGCTTAGCTTTCAGAGGGAGCCGTGAGCTCACAGGAAGTATCTGGGCAGGACTGACACCAGCGTGGTCAGAGTGGAGGGCTGGAGGTGTGTGTGTCTGGGGGAAGATTTCAGGGACAGTACCTTGGGGAGAGTGGGCGTGGGTGTGTGGACAGTGGTTCCTAGGTTCTGTCCACCTGGGAAATATCTGCACGGAGCCTGATTGCCTGAGGTCTTGAGTCCACGCCCTGTCACTGTGGTTACTTTAACTGTCAACTTGCCACAGTTTAGAACGAGCTGGAGGAGTCTCCATGAGGGATCATCTGGATCAGGCTGTCCGTGTCTGGGGACTGTCTAATGTACTGATGCCGGGCAGCGCCGTGTCTGTGGCAGGGCATCCTGGACTGTAGGAGAGCGGAGAAAGCTAGCTGAGGGCAGAGCATGCATTCATGCACTTGTTCTCTGCTCGTGCCTGGAAGGGAGGCAATCAGCTGTTCAAGCTCTGCCACCGTGGGCTTCCCCACAACAGTGGGCTAGAACCTGGAACTGTGAGCTAAAAGGATCTCTTTCTCCCCTGAGCTGCTTTGGTCTTGACATCATTATCATGGCAAAAATAGAACAGTCACCCAACTGAGACTCTGCCGCCCCAGAAGCCTCCTTCCAGGATACAGGCTCCTGTGGGCAGCAGCACAGGTCTGCTTGGATGGCAGGAGGGTGTTTGTTAAATGACTGAATGACCCCAATGCTCCCTAAAAGTTAAAAGTTGTGCATGGTAGCCTTTCCTTCTTAGTTTACGGAAGGACCCAGAGAGAGGGCAGGGAGCCCCAGAGGCAGCCTAGGGACACACAGGGTCCCTCGCCTAGCTCATGCACTGGACACGGCTGTGTAATGCTGAGCTGCATGACATCCCCGCCGCAGTGGGGAGGAAGCTGACACCTTCCTGTGTGTCTCCGGGGCCCAGGGTGGGTGAGAATATGCTTTCAAATGTTTTATTTTTAAAAGCACCATGAAAATATGAGGTGTGATTAATCAAGCTATTAATGAAGTCGCATTTGCTGAGTGAGGCCTCATCCCAGACAGCAGTGTAGGAGGGCTGGGGCAGGGTGTCACCTGGCCTCCTGCAGCTGCAGCCACGAGCTCTTCTCCCAGCACAGCCAGCACCTCGCCCTGCCACCTGCTCCTCCCAGCAGCCCCTCGTGGGGGTAACACAGCCAGGGCGGGGTGACAGCTGCTTCTCTACCCGCTTGAGGGGGAAAGCGCTGACTGGACTGGAGTAGAGGAAGCCTGCGTTCTGTCCTGGCTGTCCCCATAGCCCGGTACTGTGTCCCAGACACTTTTCCACAAAGGGCAGCTCTTCGCAGTCCCTCTGGCCTGGGTATCCCAGCTCCTCAGACACTGTGGATGTCCAGGAAGGCAGACAGAAACATGTCAGGAAGATGTACTCTTTGGGTCTAGAGCTTGGGCCGTCCCTCTGGCTGTCCCAGGGACTCCCTCTCCATTGGGTGGCATTGTGACAACTTGAGATCCCTCAAAAGCTTTTGCACATCCTGTTCCAGGATCTTCTGCCTTCCAACATTCTGTCCGACTTCATTTTCTTCCAAGAAAGCCAAGCCTCAGCTGACCACACCGCTGATCCTACTCCCATCCCTTCCATTCACCCCACCCGGCTGGTGCTGCAGATCCCCTCTGCAGAGATGGGAGGCCACGACCTTGGCTAGGATGAGGGGACAGGGTCAGAGCTCTGGGTGGCCTCCCACAGCAGGAGAGCAAGGCCACATCCCAGGTGAGGCAGGCGCAAGCAGCGGCCACGGCAGATGGCCAGCAAGGGGCCAGGCTGAGTTCTCAGCAGCCCGAGGCCTGTGTTTAAGGTGGTGCTGGGTACCCAGCCATGGGGACCAGTGACTTCCTTCCTTGGCTGTAGCCATCTGGAGTCAACACCTTTGCCCCATCGATGGCTGTGCACAGCTCCGACCTTCTTGGGCAGCTTCTGCCAAGCTGTAATGCCTGTTCAAACTTCCCTTCCACCAAGAAGCCTTCCCGACCACCAGACTAGCCACACTCCTCAGAGCTCCCAGACCACAAGCATATCACCAGCTTTGAGCGTGCCAGTCAGTGCCTTGAGAACAGTGACTTTTTATCTCCAGCCTTTCTCCAGAGCCAGACCAGTGTCCAGCACACAGCGAGTGCGCAGATGGTGTTTGCTGAATGAATGCTGAACTCACTGCTTGGAAAGGGACAAGAGCCCAGAAATAAAGGGCAGGAATTGGACAACCCTGACTGTCCAAGAGCTGGCTCCGCTCCTTCCTCCATCAACAAGTCAAAGCAGGTCACTGGGAAAAGAGGCTGCGAAGACCTCCTCCAGGGAGAGCAAGGAGCCAGTAGGCAGGGTGGAAGGGGTCAGAGGGCACAGGGGCCCAGCGTGGCCTGCAGACATCTTCAGGGTTTGAGGCAGCTTCGAGAGTTGTTTCAGTTATTACTATAATGGGAAGCTTGACTAAAAAGGCCCTACTACACAAGGACACATTCTGGGAAGAGGGGAAGGAGGTGAGGAGGGAGGAGAGATCGAGCATAGGAGATGGAGGTGGCGAGCCCCCTCCCGCTACAGGCGGCAGGTCTCTGGGCACGCGAAGAGCTGCGGGGTTCCAGGTGGCAACTTGGAGCTGTGAACTTGTGTGGAAGTGACGCTGGGGGGCCTCGGGCCCAGAACACACCCCAGGAACCTTTTCGAGCCCTAGAATCCCAGTAACCCTCGGCCCTGCCCACCAACCTTCTCATAGCCTGGTGCACACCCCACACAACCCAGAAAGGGTCCCATCTCCCCATCTGTGCTGACCACACTGGAGGACAGGGGTCAGAGCAATAACCCATGGCCGTCTGTCTGTCCAGCCATGGCTCCTAGGCACACAGGCCTCCCTGGGGACAGGGCAGCATGCCAGCTCTGGTGACAGCCATGGCCTCTTCCATCTAGGATGGCGCACAAAGAGACAGAGGGATGAGCAGCCTCCTGGTGTCTCGGCTGTTCTGACCTGCTCTCAGACACATGCGTGCACACATTCTGGTTTCCATGGTAATGTGTGCATGAAAGTGTCACAGAGGCAGAAGCCACCTTCCCAAGACTGGAGGAAAGCCACTCTCTTCTCCAGCGGGCCCCAGGGGTGTGGACACAAGGACAGACACAAGGGTGTGAGGACAGGCAGCAGACTGAGCTGCCAAAGAGGAGCTCACGGTGGGCTGGCTCCAAGGCCTGGCCTGAGCCTGTGTGGGTGACACCCGGTCCCACCCACTGCAGGCCGGCCGTGTTATTTGGCAGCTGTGCTGTGCTCCCTCTAACTGCCTTCTGCAGAATAGAAGAGGAATGAGTGTGAGGCTGGCCACGCACCCCACAACCGCCAGGCAGGCAGTCAACATGAGCCTTTCAGCCTGGCTCTGCGCACCCACCTTTCCACTCCCGCTCCTCAGACCCATGGAACTTATCCCACCGCTGGCCCTCCGCACACACCCTGTCCTACTGGAACTCTCTGCCCTCCTAAAGCCCCCTGCCTCAGCTCCACTGTCACCTCCTCTGGGAGCCCCCATGGCTGCACTGGTCAGGTGACCACCGCTAGCCCCACATTTCCCTGTCTGGGCCCCTGGCACCTACCACAGCCTGAAGTCCCCTCCCCTTTCTCGGCATGTGGCATTGCCAGCAGCATCCGACCAGCACCTGTGCGGGGCCTGTCAAGGAGTACAGTGTGCCAAGGAGTACAGGTGTGCCAACGAACTGACCCAGGCGCTGGAACTCTGCCCAGCATCCACCCTTAGAGTGACACATCTGCCATCACCAGGAGCCCTCAAGCCCGCCAGCAAAGGGGACTTGGGAACTCAGGAGGTCACAGAGCTGTGATGGCGGAAAGACCCTCTGGCCCCAACTCGGGAGCCCACCCCCCACCAAGGGGCCTTGCCTCGGGCCAGAGAAATAGTTAATAAAACTGAGGTCTAAATAAGCATTTGATTAACAAACGATAAAATAGCTATTGTGTCCCTGAATTAAGCTGTAATTGTGGTTGATAATTGGCTGGTTAGAATTTAATAAGCTACAATTAAATAGAATGGAATCCGGGGTAATTACGTGGTCACAGAGCCCAGGGAGAAGGGGGGAAGGGGAAAGGAGGAAGGAGGCTTTTCCCTGCTTTGACTTTGCCGGTGGCATGTGGCTGTGGGCCTCCTCCTGGCCGTGCGTGGACATGGAGATGGTGGCTGCATGTGTGCCGTGTACCCCTGTGCGGTGTGGCCTCCTCCCTGTCACCTGGCAATGGCTGGTCCAGGTCCCTCATCACCACTCCGTGCAAGGCAGCACTCGAGCCTTGCCAGGGCCATGGCATCCTCCGCTGAAGGAGACATAGAAGAGCTTCTGGCTGCTCCCTGCAGGGCGGGAGGCCAGGAGGGTGCTGGGACCTCACAGAGGGGCAGCCCTCCTGTCTGTCTAGCGATGAATCAGACTCCGAGAGGGAGAGCACCCACTCAAGGTCACACAGCGAGCAGCTGAAGAGCCGGGGCCTTCCCAGACTGCCCGTGGGTTAGAGGCCGCTCCACCAGCCTGCGCCCAGAGGGCGTCCTCCCCCATGTCAGCATCCAAGCCCTCCCCCATTTTCATCTGTGACCTTCACCGGGCAAACTTACAAGCTAAGTAAGGTTGTCAGCAGTTCCAAAACCTCGGTCAGAGCCTGGTGTGACCATCCCACTACGGCCAGGTGTGGCCCCTGGCAGACACACAGGCTGATGGATGGCCGCTGCCTACGTGGCTGTTTATGACCCCATCAGCGATTTTCACAATGTTGCTGGCAGTTAATTTAATTAAAGACCCCCGTCCTGGATGTGATGGCGTTTCATAGCTCACTGGCTTAACAGAGCTCGGCCACAGCTCAGCTGGAGTGGCTCCGGGGCTTCGGAACCGCTGTGCAGGGACTGAACTGCAGACACTGGGTGAGCCAGTCATCAGCTGCTGGGCCCCGTGAGACATTGCAGGATCTGCCCTGTACACACTCCTGTCTTAGAACGTGGCCGCCTGCTCATCCCAGCCTCATGAGGGTTCCAGGAGGCAAAGACCTACTAGGTCCATCCTACAGCTTGGAGCTCAGATTTGCACAGAGTCCTACCAGGCAGGCGAGTGGCCCACCAGGGCATGAAGGCTCGGCAAGTCTTGCCCCACAGGCGTGGCCTAGCCAGCATGGCAGGAAATCTGGGGATGGCCTCTGGGGGCCGCACTGGCTGGTGGCCCACCGTCTTTCTGTGCCGTGCCCACACGGTGACACCACAACCACGGGTCTCCAGCCTCCCAGTGTTCCAGATCTCGACCCCACTCTTGATATAGGAGGATCGGGGAGACCCAGGCACTTCGGCAGGCCCAGCTCCACCATGGCCCCCAGCTCCTTCC
Organism: Rhombomys opimus; assembly: GCA_010120015.1. Taxonomy (NCBI): domain Eukaryota; kingdom Metazoa; phylum Chordata; class Mammalia; order Rodentia; family Muridae; genus Rhombomys; species Rhombomys opimus. The sequence goes on along the minus strand of REGO01000054.1, from coordinate 5,179,223 downwards.
ACCGAGCATATTCCAAGTCACCCTGAGGGGTCCTCGCATTCGGGGTCGCTGGCTCCCAGGGTAGCATAGCGCATCCAGGCCTCTCTCCCTCTGCCCACCCACTGCTACCTCCGTTCCGTGTGCCTTCAGCCTCTTTCCTGCCTCCTCCTCTGCCACTGCCAGGCCATCCAGCCACCTCATCCTCTGTCCCTAACCTCAGCTACAGCAACGCAGTGCTGTTTCCAGAGATAATATGCGCTGCACCTCAGGTGCAGAGGCCGGCACCTCCAGCTCCAGGGCCGTCTGGTGCAGGCCCGGCCTGTGCAAGCCTGCCATCCCACAGGGCACCCACCCACTCCCAGTGCCCCCAGCCCCATGAGTCCCAGAGCCTCTCGACCTCCTGTGGGCTGCCCTCCTGGGGCTTCACATCCCAGGCCCAAGGCTCGTTCCTGGGCCCTCCACAGAGCAACACAGTCCAGCCGTGCAGGAGGCTGCCTCCTCCATCAGACTGTGCATGGTCCACAGCACACCGGATGCACACCTATCTCAGCAGTGTCCTGCTCGGAGGCTGGGGACAGCAGTCCCCACTCTGTTCTACCTGGCTGTGTAACCCAGCACTCTATTGGAGGGGTGGGACTGGATCTGGGACGGCCCAGCACTCAGGCTGGAGAGGCAGAGGTGGAGATGCTGTGTCCCTCATCAGCTCAGTCCAGCAAGTGCCACCACCGGGCAGGCTCACTGGGAAGCCGGAAAGCCACGCTGGTGTGGAACCTCCCACAGTGAACGCTGACAACTGATTTAAACAGTTTAGACACTGTGTTGGCCAAACAAGCTGGCAGCCCGGAGCCCGACTAGACAATGCCCCAGGTCTGTTAACTTTACAAATTAGGGTTACAGCGGGGCAAGGGGGAGTCCCCTCCCCAGCCACTAGACTCTCGCCACACACCCTGGCTCTGTCACCACTCCACTGCGTAGTTCCCCTCTCCTCTTCCTCCTGGCAGCACTCACCCTCCCTGGGCTTGCCCCCCCCCCCAGTAGATGCCCAGAGGCTGGGGGAGGGACACAGCTCTGCCTTCCACAGGTGCCTGCAACTTCCTGTGACTGCCTGGCATCCACCTTTAGCTGAGGTCTGAGATGCTGTCCTTTCTAGAGGCTGAGGGACTGCAAGAGCCATGGGACGCTCTCTACCTGGGAAGGGCAGAGGCAAGGAACAGCCTGGGCTTGCTGGCCTTCGGTCTGCGCTTCAGACTGTAACCAAGGAGCCAGCAGGAGCAGCTGCAGATATGTAGAGGGAGTGTGAGCTGTGCAAAGGGAATTCAGTGCAAAGCTGCCCACATGTGAGGGAAGGAGCCTAGGCCTGGTTTCAACCTTAGAGCTGGCAAGAGGGTGCTGGCCATGGCCATCACACCTTGACAATGTAGTAATGAGCCCTTACCCCATTTTAATTATCTGCTGTCCAAATAATTACCAGCTTGTTTTTTTCACTTAACAGCAGCCCTACTTTTTTCTCCTAATATTGATCAAGTTTTTCTGGTCGGTTCATTATCTTCCTTACCCCTTTAATAGGCTCCTGAGGTCTTGGGTGAATAACGGGGGGGGGGGGGGCTGGAGGAAGCAGGAGGAAGGAGCTCAAAGGAACACCAGGAGGGCCCAACCCTTCCTGTGCAGCCCGAGGTGGGCGTCGGCCGTCTCTGGGCCTGGAGTCTCAGAACTCTCACTCCCGCCACACCCTCTCATCCTGATGCAGCCAGGGTGGGGTGTTTTAAAATGGAAGAAAGGAGGGAGAAGGGGGTGGCAAAAGCTGATGTGTCCTCCCTGTCAAGGGTCCCCAAAGGGACGGCAGAAGTAGAGCAAGAAAAAGGACGGAAGGAATCGTGGAGAAGTGAGGCACTAATGCCAAACGAGGCTTCAGGACAGAGGCCTGGGCCTCCTCTTGTCCCACAGGAGGTTTTGCCCCAGCAGCCTAGCCCTCCCTGCGTCTGTGCCTCCTCGTCCCCGTCCTTGGGCTGCTGCCTCACCTTGCTTGCCGTTACCATAGAAACACAGGTGAAGCTAGAACACCACCTGAGCTGCCGAGGGGCAGCCCATTCCTCTAGTTTGGGCATTGGGGCAGAGCCCAGAAAAGGAGGGGCCAGGGCCTCTGTTGGTGAAGAGTTAGAACTTTCTAGAAGAGGTCATACGCCCTTAAATAAATCACTAATAATTACAGAAATATTTAAATCTTAATACAAACCTGCAATGCCCCCCCTTGAATATTTATGGCTACTGGGTTAAAATATATAAAAGTTGGTACCAGCCTGACTGAGCCACTGATATACTGCAGCTACATGGGTAATTGGGAGTGAGAGACACTCTCTGTGGACATAAATTACCTCCAGTAAACTGAGGGCATTAACCAAGGGTTTATTATCAATTATCTCTTGCTTGTTCCCCTTAAAAACGAACTTTAAGTATATTAATGAGAAAATTTACAGGTCCTAATGAAATGGGGAAAAGTGTTAAGCGGCTGAGCCCCTCCCCCTGCAGTGTGGCGCAACCCCACTCCCCCCCCCCCCCCCCCCCCCCCCACACCCTCAGCAGATGGCTCCCACCTGGGTGTGGACACTGCAAAGACAACCCCTGCTCTTCCACCTGTCCCCAGAGGGTGGCGCCAGGGGAGAGGGGCAGCTTCAGTACTGCTTGTTCATTCGACAATTCCCACCAGGGCCTGCGGCTGCAGGACGCGGAGGCCAAGGAGACCTTCAGCTGCCCCTCAGTGCAAGGCGGGCACTGCCATCGGAGCGGCACAGATGCAGTGTGGCTGGGGATGGGCGGGCACAGGGAGAGGCCAGCTCTCCTTCCAGGCTGCTCCCTGGGGGAGCCAGGGGCAGGACCTCCGTGTGTCTGTGTGTCCACCGCTCCTTAGCGGGTCCAGCCCCGCTGAGATGCACTCCAGACACGAGCAGCCACAGGCGGCTTCAAGGTCGGCTTGACCTCCTTCTGCTCCAGTGCACCGCCCGGCAGCCCTGGCTCCCTGTGGCCCTCAGCACCAGGACTTCTCTGCTGTCCTTGGCCTCTCCCACCACGTGTGGGGCCGGGCCCTGAGTGGCAGCTTAGAATCACCATGCAGGGTGAAATCAGGTTTGAGCTCTCTAGAGCCCACCCACCTTGGGGAGACAGACACTGGCCAGCTCATCAGCTTGGGGAGTCTAAGGCTGCAGCCCCGTGGGTGCTGGCTCAGGGCCAGCGATAGCAGCGAATCCCCAGGGAGCCTGAGCTGGGAGCCCTGGGCAGGTCCCTGCTGCAGGCATTGCCAGGCTGTGTAAGAGGCCACACAGGGCTCGGGGGCCTGTGGGGCGGCCTTCAAGGTCAAACACCGCTCGTTGGAGCCTCTGCCCCTTCCTGTGTCTGGCCCCTTCTGAAGAGTCTCTGTGCACCACGGAGCCATTGCCCCAGCTCCGCCTGCTAAAGGCACTCGGGGTTCTCCAAGGCCCCCACTCCCACCATCTTATTCCCACCGGGGAATGGGATGTGCAGCCAGCTTCTCACGCACAGGAAGCACCACTCTGGCTGGAAACCTGTCGGCGTGGCTCTTGTTTCGCCTGCTCTCCACTCTCCCAGCTCAGCTCTGCCTCCGGGCCTTGGGATCTGCTGTTCTTTCTGGTGAGGGTGTTGCCACACATACAGCTCCTACGCTCAGTACCTCCTCAAAGAGAGGCCCCTCTTCTGTGCGCTCACTCGGCATGCTTCTTTGCTGTCTGTCTGTCTGACTCACTGGCAACATGGCCTGGCAAACTATAGGTCCTCAGTCCAAGCTGCCAAGGAAATGGATAGCTCCCTGGGCACCTCAGGCTCTGGGCTGCAGACGGCTCCCGAGTGCTCCCTGTATGGCAGGAGAAATTGGCAAGCATGGAATGCAGCACACAGGCCCTGCATGGGCTGTGGGTAAGTGTTGGAGGACCCACAGGCTGGCTACTGTAGAAGTAAGGGTGTGAAACTGGTGGCAGTTTCCTTGGTGGCCATGACACTGGATGTGGGAGAATAGAGAAGGGGCGGGGCCCAGAGGATGGGCAATAGTGCCCCACAGAAGATGGCGGGAGCTGCCCGACACAGCAGGCCCTAGAGGAGACACACCCACACAGAGCATCCTGGCATGGTGCTGGCGCTGGGTGAGGCAGAGCAGAGACCAAAGGCGACTGTCGTTCCCTGCTCAGTTGACTGAGCAGAGGGCAGGCCAGCCAGGCATAACAAATAGCCCAATGGCAGTGTGGAGGGAGGCGGGCTGGGGCTCCTCCAGCAGGCTGTGGAGATGCCAGCTCACTCTGCTGAGGGCCCCGCGTGTAACAGCCTGCCAGCCGAGAACAGAGGTCAGGGAGTCCACAGCTGGCCCTGACGTCTGATGCCAGGAAGCCTTGTGGACAGGGCAGGTCACCGAGGAATGGTGCTGTGCTGCCTGGCTCTGGATAGCAGCAGGTGCGTCCCCTCTGCCTGTCCCTGTGGGCTGCAGTCCACAGGCCTCAGGCTCCAGCCTCTACCCTACGGTGGAGGACCAGGCAGCTCCATGCAGGCATCTGCCACCTGCTGAAGAGATGGAAGGGGCCTCCTGCAGGCCCACGCTCCCCTGACAGCGGTCTGCCAAAATCTCACTGGCCCTGCCACAACCCTGCTGGAAAGCAGAGGGCATCAGGTCAGGTCCTCTTCGGGGTCCTCCTAGATCAGCCTGGACACAACTCCAGTGTCTCTGAGCGGAAATAAAGCATCTATCCACCACTGTCTCAGGCCGGGCCTGAGGAGTGAGAGCAGGGCCGCACTGCGCAGGGGCAGGGCTGAAAATTCACGGGAGTCATACACCAAAGGGGATGCCCCATGCTTGTCCCACATCCTGGGATTCCAGAATCTGCCCTGAAGGTCCGCCAGCACCGAGGGCCCCAGGTCTCTCCTGACACGTCAGTCACCGTGGCCCGGAGTTTGGTTGTGTCTATTTTAAAGGTGCCCATCCACCCCGCCCCATCAGGCAGCCTCCTGCTTGACTGTCTCCAGCTGCAGGGGGCCTCCCCCCTTCCCCACCTCCTGTCTCTGTAAACACTCCTCTCCTCTGTGCCTATAATTAGCCCCAAACAGAATAATTCATAACAAACTTTATTTCTTGTGGCATCTTTCTCGATAATGTGTCACTGCGCGCCTCGCAGCCCCAGCAGGAGGGGAGCCAGTCTCGGGGCGGGGAGGGGCGATGGCTGAGAACCCTGCCCATCCCTAGCAGGCACACCTGCCTTGTGCCCTGCTTCTGCCGATCACCTGGGCTGGGCTCTGAGTGTACACTCAGGACGCAAGCGGACTGCAGCGAATCTGCCCATTCTCTTGGGTCCTTTCACAAGCAACCTCTGCTGACCACTGCAGGCATGCTGAGCCGGTGGCTCGGTCCCGGACAGCACTTTGGCTCTGTCCACCACGGCATCTCAACAGCTCTGCCACTCTTGCTCTCCCCGTTTGCAGATGGCAAACTTGTGTCGGGTGGCACGGCTAGAGGCATCGGACCTGGGCAGTCGGCTTCAGCCTGCATGCTAAGCCCTCTGCTGTGCTGCCTTCCTCAGCTCCTCCGGTTCAGCCCACACTGGGGCGCCCTGGTGCCCGGTGGAGCTGCCACCTGGACACCAGGTCCCAGTTGCCCCAGGACTAGATGGACAGTCCAGGCTCAGCCATGTCCTGGTCTGCCGTGGGCACCCACAGCTGCCTTTGTCACTAAGAACCTGTGTGACGGAAGATGTGAGTTAGAGTGACACGGGGTTCTCGCCAGGTTAGCTTCCATTACCAGGAGCGGGGAGCGCGGACCTCACAAGTTTAGCTAAGGAATCACAGCTGTGCCTGGTGTTCCCACGGCCTGATGAAGCATGATCAAGTCCTGACACCTCTACTCAGCCAAGCCACGGCCCATTGCTGGAGAAGGAAGGGATGGAGTGTCTTAGCTAGTGAGCAAACAAAAACCACATGCCAGAGAGCGAGGGGCGGAACTCAGCCCCTTCTGCTCTGCAGGCCTGCGGGGCAGTAACCCTCCCCGGCGCCCTTGGGCAATGGTCGGTGTGGGCCGTGGGGACACAAGGGGTCTCCCCTTGGTACCACTAGTCCCACACAGAAGCGGGTTCTTTAAAGCCGGCCTAGACGCAGCCAGTCCTCTGACTGAATTTCAGGGAACAGACAAGTGGGAGGCCAGGTGGAGAAACTGCCTTTGCCCTTGCATTGGCTTCCTTTAGGAAATGCTCCTCGGGTGCCTGAGACAAGCACCCACTGCCACTCCAGCCAAGCACAGAGCCAGCAAGCAACCCCCCTTCCCTCGGGAGAGATGAGGAGCCGGTCAACCCTTTGGGAGCCCAGGAGTTCAGAGGGGGAAATGCCAGTGGGTGCGTCAGGGGCGCTGTAAGGCTGGGGGTGGGAATGAACACGGGCTCAGGCTCTCACACCCTGTCCCCACGCTCCTCACAACCTCCCTCCGAGGCTTCTGAGCCCTGCCCCACCTCTGACATTCTGCTCCTCCTTTTCCTGGGACCCACAGGCTCCTTACAAGGCTCCTCCCCACCACAACACCAAAGGTTCAAAGGTTAATGCTCAGTTGTGTGGAAGGAGGAGCAGGGAAACCACAGCAGGAGAGAAAGCCCAGAGCACTGCCTGCTCAGCCTTACCCACCAGCTCCTTTCTCTGGGGTCCCCCTGAGCCTTCTCTAAATGCCTCTACCTCCTCCATGGGTCACCTCCTCCATGCACACCTTCTGCCTTCTTGTCATTCAGCCTGACCCTACCAGGCAGCCGTAGGGATGAGAATCTTTACCCCGAGGCCAGAGCATGTCCAGGCCCCGTGATCCGGGCACAGCATGGCCCTGCTCTCCCCAACCGGTGGCTTTCTTGGGAGGCAGCACTGCCTCCCCACCCCGCTGAGCCAGTGCGACCATGATCACTCACTGCCCCAGCCCTGGGATGCGTGTCCACTCTCTCATTGCCTGCAGGCTTCGCTGCCACAAGTTCAGGGTTTCCTGGCTCTGTTCACTGTCCCCTGATGCCCCTACGGCTGAGAAACCCAGCTTTTCCTCCATCTCCTTAGAGACATGTATAGTGATTTGGAGGATGCAGGAAGGATGGAACCACAGCAGAGGAGCATTCATGCAAAGCACTGTGGGATCTGAGGAGGTTGTTGTGCCTCGTGAGCGGATGTGACATCAGAGCAGATATGATGTCAGAGAGGAGGTAGCAAAAAGGGCCTCGTGTGGAAAGCATGGGGTATCAGCAGATGAGACAGCCCAACACAGCGAGTCAGGCAGGGAACAGAGAAGGGCGGCAGCTCCATTATTGGGTGCCTTTAGCTGCAGCTTGGCCTTCATCTCTCGCTTTCCCACAAAGAGCAGCTCCGTTTTCTGTGAGGAGTCCAGCACTGCTTCATAATTACCTGAGTGATTGCCTGTAACTATGCCCTACGAGTTCCACAGTTGATTGGCTCCAGTCAACAGTGTCCCTTGTCTTGAGGATGGCAATTGACTTGAACAGGCATGGGTGTCAGTCAAGGAAATCCTAGGAGTGGGGTGAAGGACCGAGGGCTGGAGCTGCGGCAGCAACCCTGTCGCCAGACGGCGCGGAGAGACTGGGGCTGAGAGAACAGCTCAGAGACTGAGCCTACGGATGGCCCTCCCGGTCAGCCACACCTGTGGAATTTTCAGTTACAAGATCAATAACACCCACGCACAGTTTAAGACTATTTGGGTTGAGTTTCCTGTCATACTGCAACCAAAAGACTCTTAACTGAGAATCTAGTTTGGCTGGGAGGTAGGAAACCCGAGCTGAGAGGCAAGATGAACCTGGCAAGACAGATCAGAAGGGAACTGGAATAAAGGACAGGCAGTTTACTTCTTCGGGCGCCGGGGGGGCCGCAGAAGGCTTTCTCAGCAGGACAGTGGCTTCCTGGCACCTCACAAGACCATTGGAACAAACCTCACCAGCTTCGGCTTCCTACCTCGCTAGCCTCCTGCCTCAGTCAAGCTGTAGAATCGGGTTTGTTAAGAAAGCATGGTGCTGGCATTAGTCCACTCTTGTGATTACTGTAACAGGACACCTGAGGCAGGCTACTCTAATAAGGAAAAGGCGTTTACTTCATTCAGTTTGGCTTTTGCACCACTGAGTTTGAACTCAGGGCCTTGCGCTTGCTAGCGATGCATTCTGCCAGAGAGCAGTTATCTCGCCACCCCTCAGCCCACAACTGTGAAAGTCGAAAAGCCCCCTGCTTCAGCCTCTGGTGAGGACCTTGTGGAAGTTGGCATCTGTCGTGGAAGTGCCCCTGGGGACAGTCAGGAAGCTAGCGCTGGGGAGGACCTTGTGTGAGAGCTCCTGAATACCGCTTTAATCTCACCCGAGAGCACAGCCTCCGCCAGCCCAGGAGCACCGGAGAGAGCCGCCTCTCCAAGGCCGCACCACCCCTTCACCACAGTTCTAGCACCAAGCCTCAGCATCGAGCCACTGAGAAGGCCAGGCCGCACCCAGCCGCAGCCGCCACTTTGGGGAAGGATCTGAGGATTTCCGTGGACGCCTGCGGGATGACAGTCTCCACCCACACAGGGAGCACTTCAGCAACTTTCTCACAGAACAGCGCTGGCACACGGCAGGGGCTCCGAGCACCTTTGGAAACAGGTGAGTGGATCCAGACAGCGTTTAGGGGTGGTGGTGGAGACCGAACAGGAGCTAGCAGAGGTCAAGGCTGGCAGAGCACCGTTCTAATTAATTCGGCTCAAAGCGTGATGGAGTGGGGAGCTGTCCACGGACTGAAGCGCTCTCCGGGGCTGGACTGCTGGCCATGGTACTAGCTCCAGTCGCAGCTAACTCCACACTCAACGGGCTCTGCTGGGATAGAGCTAGAAACAGGTCAGGAAGCTGGGCGGAAAAACAGGCTCCCATAGCCTTTCCGTCCCCGTTCGTCCCACTCCCAGAAGACCTTCTGCATGAGACAGATAACCTGGCAGAGGCCCAGACAGCCTGTTTCCTCTTCATGGCCATGTCTCCATCCTGATGGCCAAGCTTTCCAGGATTGTAGGTCCCCAAAGGCCTCAGTGTCAGTCCCATCCCGCAGCCTGTGCTGGGACCCCGGAGAAGCCAGGCAGAGACAGGCTGCGCGCGAACAGCAGCCCCAGGAGAGCCCCAGGAGCCCGGCAGGTCCCCGCCCTCACCGCCCGGTGCTGTGCGGGGCGACGGTGCAGAGGGGCCACCGTGGGACGCTGAGCGGGAGGCGGAGGCGGCACCATCGAGAGCATGGGTGTGTGGCTGGGAACATCCGTGTCGGTGGAGGGGAGGCAGGTGCACATGGCGCACGGGGAAGGGGACCGGGTGGAGAGGTGCCTCAGGGCAGAAGCAGGCTGTGAGAGGGGAGGCAGTCCTGGTCCTGTCAGATGGACAGAAGCTGTGCATGCCCCATGGCAGGCGTGCACGCAGACCGCAGACGGGGCTAACAGGTGGTCATGGCTGCCCGGGCCTTTGGCTCTGGTGGGAACTTCCTCTCTGACATCATCTCCACAGGGCCAGGCCTCCTCACATCTGAATTTTGCTCAGGAACCATCCTGGCTCCGCAATCCACGAGCTTATCTAAACCCTTCTGGAAGCAATTTATATTTCCAGCCTGTATCACCTCCAGGGGAAATGATTTTCAAAGTTTGTTCCCTGCCGAGGACAGCAGGATTTCCTGTTATTGGTTTTAAACCTGCCTTCTCCTGAGCTTGGCTGGGGGCCGGGGTGGGGAGGGGGCTGTCTGCGAGGCAGCGATTCAGCCAAGGAGAGGGTGGGCCTTCTGCTGGTTTTGTAGACTTCTTCGTGTCTCCTCGCACACTCTCCTTCCTGACTATGGCACTGGTGGCCTGGTGGTGCAGTGCTCCCGGCTTTCAGCAGCTTCCCCATGGCCTGCACAGGGTCATCCCCGCGCCTCAGCTTGTCTCGGTCCTGCAAGCAGCGCCTCCAGCACAGATGCGCAAACTGAGTCACCACAGCCCAGGAATCACCCTGTGACTGACCCCCGCCCCAGCTCTGACTGGCATACCTCTGAGAAAGCATAGGCCACGCTGTGGGGTGCTTTCAACCTCAGCCCTGCCACGGGGGTGTGCCTTCTCCAGCTCGCTCCCCACCCTGTCCAGCTCACCGCTGTCCTTCTGTGCCCCCAAATCCCTTCCACCCAGACAGCCTCCATGACCCAATCCAAACTCAGGGCCATCTTCTGCCGCCTTCAAGGTCACAGCTCCCCTAGTGCCACCCTTCACCAGCCTGGCATTTCATCACCACCCAAAAGAGTTGCGATTTCACTGCAAACTCCATAGTTTTATCACACGTAAACTCTTCCAGATCTTTCATTTAAACGTTAGAGAGAGAGGAGCTTTGATTCTCTGCCCAAAAGCACATCTCCCACTTCTGCACTAAGAAGGCTGCTCAGCCGTCCACATCTTTTGTTTCTTTCCTTTCGTTTGTCAGCTCTCTACTGATGAGAAACAGTGGCTTCAGACTCCGATGAATCCATTTCTAAGGCACGTTTACACAGGCTGCCGCTGCGCTCCTGCTCAGGTGCGCACATGGTTACCAGCATCTCTGCGCGGCCTCCCCACTCAGTGACACAGCTGGGAGGAGCTCAGCAACGGCCCCTGCAGAGCTCACTTACCGCCTGTGCTTGACAGGAGGGAAGGGGATGGAGCCAGGCAGGGAATGCCAGCACAGGAGAGAAACGCATGACAGGCTGTGGAGCATCTGCTGCTACTGGGAAAGGACCGGGGACTCTCCTGAAATTTGGACATGGGTGGCTGGAGAGTCCCAGACAAGGGCTGCTCTGAATGGCCCCCACCCAAGAGCATTCACATTGGACTTACACACTTTACTGGCCGGGGGCCACTGCTGACAGGGGACAGACTGGACTGGCAGGAGGTCCTGGGCCCCCGGGAGAGCTGGCTGTGAAGGGCAGGCTTTCTGAGCCAGCAGCAAGGTCACCTCCACCCATGGGTGCACCCATCCCCAGTGCCCACCACCGGTGTCCACTTCTAGGTGTGCAAGGCAGTGAGGCCCCATCTTCAGGCCCAAGCGGTGTGTGTGAACACGTGCCCTCCCAAGCCAGCCAGCCAAATCCTGCCTCCCTTGGCAGTGGTGCCCTAGAGCGACAGGCTGGCTCATAGAGCACTTCCCTGAGATACGGTGGCCGCTCGGAGTCCCAAAGAGATGGTTACTGCCAGCCGTGCCGTGCAAGTGCCAGAGACGGTCCCCACACCGCCTTCCCCTTGCGCCTTTGACCTGCCTTATGGCTGCTGCACTGTCAAGTGTGTCTTCTGACCAAGATGGGCCCAGATGGACAGCAGCTCTGGCCCAGAGCACTGAGGCTGTTCCCCCAGGGGCCCTGACTACAGACGCACAGCTCCTCAGACACCTGGCAGCGAGGAGACACTGGCGAACTCAACTGTACTGGGGACCCCATTGCCCAGGGCTCCGACAGCTTCTAAGAGGCTGGGGTGGGCTCAGGGGGACACGGGGAGAGGGGGGGAGGGAAAGGAGAGGCTAGCAGGGGACAGGACAAGAGGGAAGAGGGCATTTGCCTGGCCTAGCAAGTCTGCCCCTAGCAAACTCTGTGCTGTTTCTTGCAGTGCTGACCTTAGATTGCTCTGGTTCCCTCTTTCCTTCCTCTCCTGCAATTTTTTTCTTCCCCTTAGGGTCCACAGAGGAGAAGACTCAATAGAAAGATCTTTAAATAAATGGCCCCTCCTCGGCCCTTGGGAATACATTAGAGGCTGAAGTGATGGCCAAAACGGGACAGTAATCCAGGGAAGACAGGGAGACGGATCAGGCCGGCCGGGCTGCTAATGCCACCCATGCATCACAACAGGGCCTGGGAGCAGGGAGCCACTTCTCAGACACGGACAGGACAGGGCAGGAGGAGGAGCAGGTAGGGGGCCCTGTATCGGCTCCTTTGTTCTCCTCTGCGTGCCTGACAGCCTGCAATCATTTCACTTCTTCCTCCATCCTTGGGGGTGTAGTCTGTTCCCTGCAGTTGAGTATCAGCTCCATGAGGGCCCGAGTGCAGAATCGCCGGTCATCCCAGGGGACCCAGCTGTGCCCCAGAGCCCGGAGCCAGCAGCACGCAACAAGCCCTTGCTGAAGACTTGAGCTGGATGTGAGGGGATGGGCGGGCAAGCGCGGAACTAGTGAGTGAAGCCATCCGGGCATGCCCGCAGCCTGTACCAGCTCGGCTGGGAGAGGAAGCGGCTCTGAGGGCGCCCGGAGAAGGCCCACCTGGCCCCAGACCCCAGCCTTCACTTTCCCTCCACCGTCCACTCCCTGTTCCAGATGTGCAGCTGTGCCCGGGCCTTAGCTGAGAGCAAGACTCAGCACTGTACCTGCCAGGGACTTAGCCAATGTGTGCAGAGAGAGCTCAGCCTTCCCCAGGCCTCCTGCTGCCCCTTCTCCAGTGACCCAGCCCTGCCGTCCATTCTGGCTGGTCTGTCTTGGCCAGTCACTGTGATCTTTCTAAAGAACAAGTTTGACCACGGTGTTTCAAGTTTTCACCAGCTCCGATCATCTCTGGAAAGGGTGAAACTCCAGAATAGGTAATGGACTTGCACAACATGGAAGCCGTGACCCTCACAGCCCAAAAGCACACCAGTGCCCTGATAACACGAGAATGAATGGCCAGTGCGCCCATTCTACAGGTGAGGACAAGTGAGGCATCACTAAGCAGTTAAGGGGTGAACTCAGGTTAAACAGTAATAATAGAAGTTGTGATCAGGGCCAAGATGAAGGCAGGTATGCCCACACAGCCTCTCAGGAGGCTGAGGCAGGAGGATCACCTGAACCCTAGTTCAAGGCCAACCTAGCAACACAGCAGGACATCATCCCCAAACTAAAAATGAAATCAAACCGAGCAGGCATGGGTTCCTCTCCTGACACTGTCCCATGCAGTCCTTACATCAGCTCTTCAATGCAGACCGTTAGCCTGACGCCGGCCTCTCTGTGCCTCCGTCTTCACATGTGTGAAACAGGGCTCACAGCCCTCTTCAAAGCTCCACTGTGAGACGTCGGTGAGTAAACGTGTGAATGCGCTCAGGGCGGAAGTGTCTGTGCTGGGTCAGAACGCAGCCGCCATGGCCTCTGGGGAAGAAGGTGTGTTCAGGTAGGGACTGGGTTGTGGAGGCATTTGAAGACCTCAGCCTTCCCAGCAGTCAGTGGCCAGGATCTTGGAGGGGCAAGCGGGGAAGGGGAGGCAGACACAGGGGTGGGCTGATAAGACTTCCAGGATGAACCAGTTCTGGGCAGTACAGGAGGAACCCAGTATGGGACCAGGACACCAGCCAGGAATGACAGACGGATGTGCATGACGCAGCAGGATGGTGGGGAGCGGGCCTGCAGAGGGGCCACAGCCGAACCCCTCCAGCTGTGCCCGCCAGCCTGTGCC
>REGO01000054.1:5148970-5165057 GCA_010120015.1 Rhombomys opimus | reverse complement strand
CAAGAGGTGCCAACCAATGGTCATCCCTTAAAAGGCATTTGTTTGCTAGCTACAGTCTTTCCTGGGAGGAGAAAGCAGGTATCCCCACCATGTGAGACAGACAGGTGCTGGGCAAAGGGGTGCTGGGCGCAGGGGCCGGGTGTGGGGGTTTAGAGATTGCACACCAGTTGACTGAAGTTGCCAGCTGCAGCCACATAAATTGTGCCCCGGCCCAGGCTGGCGTCCATTAACATGAAAGATCCCATCGCACTTTACAACCTCCCTGTCTGTACGGCGACAGCAGGTAATTAAAACAATAATTGTTTTCTGATGTTGCTTCTGCCGAATGATAAAAGCTTCCAGTTATTTTCCTTCCACAGGGCGCGGGGAGGGGGGCTGGGGGAGGGTCTGACCTCGGGACAGAGGTCAGACCCCTGCAGAGTGGGGGCAGGGACAAGGATGTTTGGGAGGTAAAGAAGGGTGCGGAGAGCCTGCTGGAGGCTGTCACAGAGAGGCCTGGTTCTGGCTCACACATGCATGTATAAACACACACATATATATATATGTGAACACCTGTACACACACACACACACACACACACACACACACACACACAAACACACACACACAGGGCCCTGCAGGCATGTCCTTCATGCCTAGCCTTTAGCAGCACTGTGGGCCTCCCTGGAGAGAGCCACACACCTTGGAAGCCTCAGGAAAAGAGAGGAAGAAAGTCCGCCCAAAGCACTGGGACCCTTGACAGTGGCTTGTGGTGCACCCAGAAAGGGAAACACACACGGAGCACCGTGGCGGTGACAGGGAAGAGGAGAACCAGGCTGCTAACACACCTGCTTCCCACAGACCCGCCATCATCTGTCACTCCCACCTGCCATCCCTCCATACCCCCACACAGTCCTAGAGCAGGAGAGGCAGCCCAGTTCTTAACGGCACTAACTGATTTTTGGAGGACCCAGGTTCAAATCCCAGCACCCACGTGGGCAGCTCACAACTGTCTGTAACTCTAAGATCTGACACTCTCACATAGACATACACGCAGCAAAATCCTATTGCGCAGAAAATAAAGGTAAAAAAAAAAAAAAATCCACAGTCCCTGTCCCCAAAGAACTTAAGCTTTAGTGGAGGGAGTTATAAAATAAACAAGTGAGCACCTCGAAAAAGGAGGCCCACCCCTCGCTGGTGACGGCAGGAAGTGGGGGCTGCTGGGAGCGCGGGGAGTCCAGGACGGCCGCTCTGATGTGACACGATGTTTGTGTGAGGCCAGATGCACACAGAGATGGAGAAGGTGGAACCCGAGGCCCCAGCACGGGACCTGAGATGCTTCCTCAGGCTCCACCATGTCCCCTCCATCGCCCTGCTACCCACCTGCCTGCCTCTGCCACACTCAGCCTGGGGAGTGAGGCCGGAATGGCGACTACTCACACAGGCAACAAGAGTGACATCATACTTGGGGACTCCCTCACCTTGCCTCCCACTACCCAGCAGCACGCCACTCTAACGCTCAAGACAAATATTTCTTAATCACCAAAAAAGAAATGAAACGATTTCACGTGAAAATGTTAATGTATTCGCGATCACAGCCCTGTACTGTGTCTGACAAATTAGCACCAGCCCGCCGCATTGTCGGTAGCTGCATTTATCCTGGGGATGAGACACATACATATGTGAATGCACGCGCACACACACACACGCGCACACACACACACACACACACACACACACACACACGCACACACACACGCACACACACACGAGCACGCGCACACACACGGGGATGAGGGGAGCGGTGGACAGGGCAGCTCTTGGCTAAGGGAGGGGGTGGCAGAGGGTGGCCCAGAGGTCAGACAGCTCACTGTAACCTCACTGCCAGCTACAGGGCCACAGTCTCGGCTGCCCTCCCATGCGGGTCCTGGACCATGATGCCCGCACCAGGCAGGGCTGGCTGGCCTTGCAGGTTGGCCACCCACACACTCAGGGACCAACAAAGGAGTACACTGTGAGGTGAGAAAAACAATTTTACAGGAATTCAATGTTTCAGAGATACGCATCGGGATGTCGAGAAACAGGAAGCCCGTGCTGCCGTGGGAAGATAAGGCGGTGCAGGGGCCAGGGAAGCAGGTTGCGGTTCCCAGGCCTGTTCAGTGCAAGGGCTGCCTGACCCAGCAGCTCCGCTCGGGAGTGTGCCCAAGGGAGTGCAAAGGAGGTATTTAAGCAAATACCAGCACAAAAATGTCCAGAGCAGCGTGGCTTGCAATAGCCATAGGTGGAAGCAAGCCATCGAGGATTTAAACAGCACTTCAGCCTCTGGGGCCAAAGAGCAGGAGGCTGGCTGTTTACTCTAGACCTTGGGCTGGTTCCTTTCAACTCTACTGTATAAAAAATGAAGCCATGACCTCAGGGCAGAGTAATGAAAAGCAGAGAGAAGGAAAGAAAGGAGGAGGGAGGGAGGGAAGAAGGAGGAAGGGAGGGAGAAAGGAAGGAAGGAAGGAAGGAAGGAAGGAAGGAAGGAAGGAAGGAAGGAAAGAAAGGAAGAAAGACAACCGCGTCAGGGGCCTCTCTCCCTTTCTTCCACTTTTCCAGTCCCCTTGGTCAGTGTGTTTCCTTCTCTTGCGATCAACTGCCGACCTCTGCGCCCCCACCCCCAGCAGCTGTGTTCTCCAGCGTTCTCTGGGGAAAATACTCCAATGACAGCCATCTCTGCAGAGTGCTCCCGCCTGGACAGGGAGTGCCCTCTGGCCTTCTTTCTCCTTGGCCCGGCCTGCCCACCTTTTCTGTTCTCCTTTTTACAGGAATTCCCAAGTGAACTTTATGAAGGCAGGAATGCAGAGGTGCTGTGAGTTACCCAGGAGTTAATGTTTTGGGTTTTATCTTGTTTGCTTTGGTTCGGGTCCTTCCCTCTCGCATATCATATTTGGTATAAACCACTTGCCAGTCTGTGCTGTCAGAAAACAGAAACTTGTTTCTTTAAACGCAGCAGGGCCATCGAGATGTCTCAATGAGTAAAGACCCTTGCTGTGAAAGCTGGACTCACACCAGGGACTATGGCTGCCTGCGGGGATGCAGACCCTGCCGTGGGGTGGCCTCCATCTTATGTCACAGAGGCCACAGGCGGCATGTCCCATTTGCATGACAGCCCACAGGGCCAGGGCCAGAAGACGTAAAGCAGGTTTGTCAGGGCTGGGATTACAGGGCTGGGAATGGAGGAACAAGGTGGCAAACGGGGTCTTTCAGGGAATGATGAAAATGCATTTCATAGAGGCCACAGCCTCTCACTGTGTATGTACCAAGAGCCGTCTGACTGTGTACTTTAAAGTGAGTACTTTTTTCACCTCAATTCACACACACACACACACACACACACACACACACACACACACACCGTTCAATAGATATCTGTAAGCTATTCTGTATGTTGGTATTTGGTACGAGGAGGCAGGGGGACAGCGGCATCCAGAATATTGCTTGGCAATCCAGAAGCTCCAAAGGGCTCAAGGGGCCTGCTTGTGTCCCCTCCTGCCCTCCACCATCAGCCCTGCCTGAGGCCTCATGATCAGCTCCATAATAGTCCAGGCCCAGGCCCTTCTTTCCATTGCGTAACCCAAGCAGAGGCGTGTCTGGCCCTGGGCTCAAGCTGTGACACAAAGCAGACCGCAGAAACAGGCCTTCTGATGTTCTCAAATCGGTTAACAAGATCAGATGTGGCCCAGAGGAGCGCTCAGTCACTCTGATTCTCCACTGCGCCTTTCCAGAAGTAACGGTGGCTTCGGGTAGCAGTGCGCACAGGCACAGCCATTAAGCATGCTCTTCGTCTGCACGGTTTCACGTTCAAACCAGGGCACACCTGCTGCCGCACCCCACAGGTGCCTCCTCAGCTCCAATGCTTGGTCACCTGTTTCATCTGTGACCCCGACTGTACCCCCATCCAGCACACACATGCTCCCAGGGGCCCTCTGCCTCCTTCTGCTCAACACAAACGTTCTCCCTTATTCCTCTGCTTGCTTGGGGTCTTCAAGCTTAAGGTGAGCTCTGCCGGGGGCGGGCAGCCACCTGGCTCACTGTGCTGCCTAAGGGAGAGCCTGGCACACACAGTAGGGGCTCGGCACACACTTGCTTAGTGGTGAAGGTGTACCCAGCCTGTCCCTCAGTCTGTCATTCTGTCTTCCAAACAGCCGAGGCTGGGACCTGGCTCCAAATCCACCTCAGAAAGAGCCTGTGTGTGTGGTAAACCTCAGCAGCCACGCCTGTCCTGCCCCTCTCCTGCTCAGCCTTTCCCCCTGAAGCCCTGAACAGCTTCCATTTGTTCTATCTCTAATATTCTTTTCCTTTCTAAAAGTTCCCAGTGGCCTCTATGCCCACAAACCCTTCCCCAGCTCACGAATGCTGGCTTTTCTCCCTGGCATGCCTCTGAGCAATGGCCCCTGGCCTGGTGCAGCATAGCCTCCAGGCCTCAGCTGTCTGCAGCCCTCCCTCACCACTGCCCCCGGCCTCCAACTCCTCCCCAGTTCCCAGTTGTTTGCTCTCTGATCTCCTCCAGACTTTCTCAGGATCTCCCTACCCCTTAACCTTCCTCTTAGCAGCAGCGGCTCCCCCAGAACCATCCTCAGAGCGAGGTCCATGCTCTGGACCCACAACCTGCTTCTCGTGATGGTCTCACATCTGTGCTGAACGCACTGACTGCATCTCAACGCCAGTCTCTGGGTACCTGAGCACCAGCTCTTGATCAGGAAGGGCAGGGAGGAGCAAGGAAGGACAGGGAGAGGCGAGCATGTCACCTGAGCACTGATGTTGAGTGAGTGCTGTGCACAGGTAAGGGGTTAGACAGGGCAGGGGACTGCCTGGGCAAATTAAGGACACAGGTCTGTGGGGGCACACAGAGCCAGGAAATGAGTGAGAGAGGGGTGTGTGATACCCTGAGACACGGACAATGAAAGCACACAGGGTGGCAAACGGGCACAAGGGCCCTAGGGATGATTCCCGCAAAAGTGATGTGGGCTCACTGTGGCTCAGAGCTTTTAAAAAAGATTTGTTTTTATGAAAGTGAGTGTGTGAGAGAGATGGAGAGAGAGAGGGAGTTACAGGTGGTTGTGAGCTGCCAGATGCGCTGGGAACTGAACTCGGCTCCTCTGCAAGCGCTTCATGCACTCTTAGCTGTTGAGCCATCTCTCCAGGCCCCAGCTCAGACATTTCCATGTATCCAGAAAAGCCTATCATCTGATTTTTATACAGGATCTCTATTTCTCAGAACGTAATAGCTGCTGCTTGGGACTGAATGCCCTTACACAGGCCCCTGGCCACCTCTGGGTGGGGACTTTATCTTCCTCCTGGATTCGGTATCAGGCCATTTTGGGGTGCAGGCCCAGCATTTCATCCCTCAATGTAAGTATAAAGCAGGAAGTTCCTTGACTGAGCTTCAGAAGTTGTGGGATCAGCTCACAGGACTGAGAAAGCTTCTGAGGCCTAGGAGTTTCCAGGACAGTCTCCTCTTCTGCCTCTCCCGACCTTCCCAGGCTCTGGCCTCAGTCTCCTCATAGTGTAGGCTTTTGCCACACAGGAGGCAATGGTTCTGGCCCTCTGTCCAGCCTGCTAACTCCTCCACCTCCACCTGAGAAGCTCTTGATCCACCCGGACTGTGGCCACACTGGCTCAATCACTGTGTCCAGGGTTTCTTCTGTGGTTTGGGTCAAATGTTTTCCTGAGAGGGAGCTGGGTCCTCCTAGCTGACAGTCCCACTACAGCACACTGTCAAAGGGGTGCAGAGGTACAATGTCCAGAGAAAGCATGCTAAGGGATCTTCCAAGCCCCAGAAGTTGGGATGTCACACCAATAAGCCCAGTTCTCTAAGGGAAGAATCCTCTCAAGACCATGGAGGCTGAACCAGCTGGGCGGTGGTGGCACATGCCTTTGGTCCCAGCTTTCAGGAGGCGGAGGCAGGTGGATCTCTGAGTTCAAGGCCAGCCTGATCTACAAGGCAAATTCCAGGACAGCCAGAGCTACCTAGACACCCTGTCTCAAAAAACAAAAACAAAACAAAGCAAAACAACAACAAAGACAACAAAAGAGTAAATCCAGCTTAGCTCCAACACTCCTTCCTGTTACCAGTGCCACAGAGTCCGAGGCCACCAGAGCATCCTTGGTTTTCCTGCTGGGCCTTGGTAGGGCCTTCTGCAAACATCCCCACTGCCAAGGCCACCTCTGTCATTGCTTGTGAGAACCAGCTGATCCAGACATCTGCTCCGCAGAGAGCAGGCCACTGTCCCCTGGGCCACATTTGCTGGCCTCAGTTAACGAGCCTGGCTTTCCCTCCCCAGTCCTTAGGAGGACTTCCCTCCCAGGACATGGCATTAGTTGAGGACAGCGATGGTACAACACTCAGCTCAAGAGCTAGTGTCGGCGGCTTACGGCGCAAGTCCACACATAAGCTACAGCCTGGCGTGGGGTGGGGTGACTGCAATGGATCCAGGACTCTTAAGGCTACTCCCCCAACCTTGCTCCCCATCTACTCTGTTACTTACATCGCCTCCCCAGGCTCAGGGCTCTGGATCACCTTTGCCTGCTCCCCTTCCTCGGCCCTCACCGCCCAGATGCAGCGTCCTCATCCCCAGCGTCTCCCACATCATCGCTCCTACCCCAGCCTGGCTGCCTGCTCACTGGGGAGGGAGGCTCTGTCATTTCTTGCCTGGATGACCTCGGCAGCCTCCCGGCTGGTCTCCTTGCCTCCAGCCTCTCTCCGCTGCCATCCATCCTCTGCGCACCACCAGATTAATCTTTCTTAAACACTGCTCACTGCCTGTCACTCCCCAGCGCAGAGACATGGCCAGCTCTGTTGCTGGCTGGCCCCCCACGGAACCGTCTGCTCTAGCAGGCCTCTCTTACACATGCCATCTCCAGGATGGCCTGTCCCTCCCTCCCTCCTTCTCTCTGGCTGCCACAAGCTGAGATCCTGGCTTCTGTCACTCTCTGAAGCCCCAGGACATCAAGTGGTCTGTCCTTTCCCAGCCTCTCTTGGCTCTTAGATGTGCCACCTCTCTGCTCTGCCATCCTGGGGACCAGCCCTGGCTTCTCAGCTATCACAAGTCATACCTGGCCAAGTCACTCTGCATGACTCATCCCTCACCTCACCAGCTCCCTCCCAGGCCCCCTCATAAATGCTTGTCACCTCAGAATGAGCATCTTCCCAAGATGCCAGGCCTTGACACACTCTGACTGTTTTGTCAAGCAAGACTCTGTGCCCCACACATACTGCAGGAGATGGAAGCTAAAGAGCAGACATGTACAGCTGCTGACACAGCCCAGCTCATGCCCACCACACATGTGCTGTGGGCCAGCACAAGGCTGCATGTTCTCTGAAGCACTCGCTCCATGCTGGCAACTCTGTCTGTAGGCGTCTTCCATCACCCATGTTTTCTAGGTGAGGAAACAGGCACAGAGGGCTTATGTAACTTAACTCAAGCAGGGTGAGGTGCTGGACCCAAACCAGGAACTCCGGACTGACTTTCTACCCTTGGCCTAACAGGAGCGGCTCCAGGCCATCAGCAGCCAGAGGCTCTGCAAGCAAAGCCTGGACATGTCCTCTGCTTGACTCTCACACTTCTCAGGGCTGGGGTCAGCCTGGTGTGCAGCTTGGCTGCACT
Organism: Rhombomys opimus; assembly: GCA_010120015.1. Taxonomy (NCBI): domain Eukaryota; kingdom Metazoa; phylum Chordata; class Mammalia; order Rodentia; family Muridae; genus Rhombomys; species Rhombomys opimus. The sequence goes on along the minus strand of REGO01000054.1, from coordinate 5,157,429 downwards.
GACATGGTGCACCCAGGCCCAAAGGAGCCAACTGCGGTAATTCCGGACTTCTGTACGCTCGCTGGCACCACAGGCACCAGAAAGGGGCCATGGCGGAAATATTCACATCAGGAAACTTGGCTGGCACCCTGTTGCTGAGTGCTGACCACTCTTAGACGCTGGTCTGCTTCTGAAGGGAGGGGTCTTCAGAAGACTACGTGTCTTGAACTGGACCCCAAAGAATTGGAAGGAAGTTTCTGGAAAAGTGTTGCTCAAAGGCAAGCTATGCAAGCAGGCTTGGCTCTGAACAAGATACCCAGCGTGAGGAGGTCAAGGGCTGTGCCCAGGGGAGGGCTGTGTGGGCACTACCCAGGGACCTCCGGGTGCCCATGTGGCCCACAGGGGATGCCAAAGGCACCCAGGGGAGGTGGGGGCTTACAAGAAAAGGATCAAGAGAGGCAAGAAGCCCTGGTGCTAGGAAGTACTAATCCACCTCCAGCTTTGCTCCTCGGCCGAGTCAGCAGGGTTAGGAAGAAAATGGGCAAAGAGGATGGCTGCTTCAGCCCGTGCGTCCCAGATAAGAAGCTTCAGGGCGCAGCAAGCCATCCCATTAAGAGGACAGTGGTTCTGTGGCTTAGGCCCAAGCAACCGGTATCATCACAGCCTCTGAGCAGTGGCTCACACGTGGGCAGGCCACCTGAAATGGACCACGAAAGGAGACTGGGGCATTTGGGGGTGTCTGAGGGAAGAGACACTCGTTTCCCCACCCCAACCTGGGCCTTGAGGATGCTGTGGTCTTGGGAGTCCCTGGCAACAATGGAATACCCTGGCAGAGGGTATGGGGAATGGCATCAATGCCCAAGAACTGAGGTAATGGGCACTGTTGCCACGCTGTTCTCTTTGAATCCAGCCATGCCTGAGATCAGTTATATCTGCCATTAAACTGCCTATTTGTGCTTAAATGAGAGCTGACTTTTTAAATTTTTGCCAGAGATGCCCCGTGCCCCACGCTGCTCGGTGCTGAGGCACTGTTAGCCTGACAGGCTCCTGGGAATAAGGAGGATGGGGAGGCGCTCTTGAGAACACACGGATGAAACATGGCCGAGTGGGCTGGAGGTGTGGCTGAGGAGGGGAAGCCAAGAGTGCAGCCAAGAGGAAATGCCCAGGAAGGATTCTACCTCGTTATAAGAAAGTCATTTTGAGTGGGTCCCTTTGGCTCAAAGCTCCAGAGCATAGCCGAGAACCAACTCCCTGTAATCATAGCCACCTTTTCCAGGTGTGAGAGACAAGGACATCAGGTGGGATCAGGCGGCAAGTGGGAGCACCACACAGTGCCAGGGCCTCCTGCCTCCGTCCGCCAGGCCTGGGATGGGAACAAGGGGCGGGGAGTGTAATGTGCTCACAGCTGCCGCTGTCCCCTCCACAGATGGGGCTGAACTCATCTGCCTCGTGGACTGGTTTTGATGAGACCTCAGGCAAGCCTAGCGCTACCACTATTAGGAAGTCAATTAAAAACAAAACAAAACAAAACAAAAAAAACCAAACCAAACCAAAACCCCGGTGGTTTCAGTCTATCTCTGCCCTCCTCTTCCCACCCTAGAGATCTCTCTCAGCAGAGGGGAAAGAGCGTTAGGAAGTCAGCTGTGGTTGCACGCACCTTTAATCCTGGCAGCAGACAGGCAGAGGCAGGAGGATCTCTGTGAGCAAGTTAAAGGACCGCCAAGAGGTGCGTAATAGTCAGAGCCTGCTTCAAAAAGAAACGCATTAGGGCGTCAAAGATCTGGATTGGGGCTCCAGCTTGCCTAGGATGCTGGGTTTAGGAGCTAGCGGCCCCTGCCTCATTTGCAAAATGGGAATGATGGCCCCCTCGCACAAGGGACGCTAGGATAGTGGGGGGCATCCTCCTGCCCCGCGCCTACGGGGTCCGGGCAGGGCAAGTAGGGGGCGGGGCTGTAGCCCGGCCCGGGCTGGACAGAGCTCCCCGGCGGCAGCCAAGCGCTCAGCCGGGAACTTGTTAACAGACCCCGAACAAAGAGCCGCTAATCCTGCGGGCGGCCGCGGGCGGGCTGGCGGGCGGAGGGATCCCGCCCCTTCCCGGCTCAGCCCCAGCTCGCCGCGCATTAATTAGGCCGAGCGGGGCGGGGACCGCAACGCAGGCCTCCCGCGCCCCTAACGCAGCAGCTAATTGCATCCCAGGCTCGGGGTCTCTCTGGCAACTGTGGGCCACCGCCGCCCACGTGTCCCGCAGACTGGCTGGCTGGAGGAACCCCGCCCACCCAGCCACCTTGACAGTCGCGTCGAGGGGAGGGGTGCACGGGTCGGAGGCTGTGGGTCGGGTCACACAGCGGGCACAGTCATGAGAGACGGCGAGAGGTAGCAGGGAGAAACCGCAGACCTGGGAAGGTCCTTCAATGCCTCCGCTTCGTCGGGCTCCGCCCCAACCAGGAGAGGGTGGAGTCTGCCCGGGGGCTACTCCCCCTACACGATCCCGCGTGGACTTGCCGGGGGGGGGGCACCGAGAGTTCACGTTCCAACCTGGCTTTCGGGTCAGGTGGGCTACCGCGCCAAGAGTTGGCTTTCCAAGGAAAACTGTCCCTAAGGTACGTCAGTACAGGCAGACTCCCCAGCTAGCCCTTCATTCCCCAATCAGCCACACACTTGCCTGAAGCTCAAGGTGACCCTGAATCTTCTAGAGAGACACAACGGTGACATCCAGACTGAGGAGGAACCCGGCGTTGGGGACTCACCAGTCAAGGCCATGGCTCGCCTCTGGTGCTCCCACTATGATCCAATTTAGAGGCAGGGTTTTCAGGGTTCCTCCCCCATCAGTGGGCCGTAAGACATCCTATACCCCTCGACAGTCTTCTGTGAGGAGCAGCTGCACTCAGGCCGCCCCAGAATCCCCTGAGTTTCTGTGCCCCCCCCCATCTTAAACAGGACTTGGCTGAGCAGTCAGCAACCACACCTGAATATGGCTTCTGCATGCCCTGCTCTCTACATGTGACCGGCAGAGAAACCCAAGCCAGCCCTACCCTGGCTCAGCTCCGTCCTCTCTAGACAGCCTGACCCTCCCCCTTCCCACCCGGCACAGGCAATCGCTTTCACTCACTAGGTGCCTCCCAGGTGCTGGCACAAGCCTCCTGTAAGATGAGACCTTTGTGGACGGAAACCGAAGGGGTGCAGGGGAGAGCGGAACCAGGCGAGGATTAGGAGGCAAGGCAGGTGCCGAGGGCGCCGAGGGCACAGGGTCTCGGGAGGTGCCCGTGAGGGGTTGCTGTGTACTTGGCTATGTGAATTTGTGCCCTCAAGCAACCCCATGACTCCTGGTCCTGGCTCAAACCCAGGCCCCTGAGTTTGCCAGTTCCCCAGCTACCAACTCCATCTTCCCTGGATATGGGCTCTGGGGTCAAATCTTCCTGTGGCCCTTGACATCAGTGTCTGAAATGGGGGCAGGCCTTGGACACTAGCATCCTGACCTTGGGGTCTCTGTTAATCACTGGAGTTATCCACCAGCTGCAGCAGGACACAGCTTCCTGGTTTGGGGACTGGGATTCCTCACAGATCCAAACTTTGCCTTATAGCCACCTTTGGCTCTGTCCCAGAACCCACCTGGCTCCCAGGCAATGCAGGCAGCCACTGCCAGGGCTGCTGGTGGTGCTGGCAGGTATGAGCAGTTCCTGGGGGAGCCTGCTACTGAGTGCTGAGTCCAGACTCCTGAGGCAGTTTCCCTGGACATCAGCTTCTGCCCGGGGCGAGCCGTCAAGTTCAATCCAGACAGTCTGAGTGATCACACAACAATGGCAAATGGCAGAGGCAGGCCTAGACTCACACCCACCCAGGGCTCCTGGCTGCATCCTGTACATCAGAGATGAAGTCAGCAAACGGTCCCAGGACAGTATGAACCAAAAAGTGTCTGAAGGAACCCGCCAAATGACACTCTTTGAGCCCAAGTCCATGAGACACGTATAGAGCGGTCTGAATACAGAGTTCACCCGAAGCCTCTTCTGTCCTATGCCTGGGCCCTGCTGCAGCTTCACACCCAACCCTGTCCCAGCTCTGCCTGCAACGCCAGGTAAATGGGAGGCGGGAGGCAATACGTCCCGAGCACCTGCAAGATGCTGCAGTCCACGCGGGGTCCTGCTACCTGCCCATCAGCTCGCTACAATGAGCCCAGAACAAGAGACCCCAGACCCCAGATGTGAAGCAGGCTGGTAACAGCTGCTTGTCCAATGACGTGTAGCTTAGGTTGCTCCCTACCTGGTAGGCAGAAACTAGCACTCCTCTGAGAGAAGAGGACCCTCATGGGGAGCACGTAGAGAAAGGAGGGACTGGTAGGAGTGAGTACAGAAAGCTAAGCTTGTACCTGAGTGTTGAGGAACACTGGGGTTCAGGGGCGCAGTTGTAGGGCCCGACGCCGCTCAGGTGATGTGCACAGCAGCCCAAACCTTGGAATCAACTATATTTGCACAAGAAAACATGACTGTGAGGAAATCGGTATCAGGACAAGGACAGCACAACCCGGGAAAGTCCTGCAGGCCCTGGAGAGCCACAGCCAGCCTTCTATCCGGCTTCCAGGGGCCTTAGTCTGAGAATGGGGAGGGGGGTGAGGCAGGTGAGAGAGAAAGAAGCTGGGCACGGAGGAAGCAAAAAAGGCTAGGGACACAGCAATGTCACAAGTAAGGCTGAGCTTGACGACTTGGTGACAGATTAAATGTGAAGCGTGAAGGAGAAGGAAGAGCCAAGGGAGATGGTAAGGTTCCCGGCCCCTCCAGGCTGGGGCTGAGGGATGGCAGCCATGACAGGGCCCCTGGGAAGAGAGGACAGTGGGAGCGGGTTGGCTTGGTGTGAGAGGACCTGGCATTTGTGGGCACAGAACAGGTTCCTGGATAGCATCAAGGGGGCCTTCACCTCAAAGAGCTGTGAACCCCAAACTCTAGCTTAATCATGGCGGCGCCAGGCAGGAAAAGGGATGTGACCCAGGCCGAAGGCAGCTGATGCTGACCTCTGGGCTGGAGTTTTCACACCTGAATCAATACGAATCCTGGCCTTCTGGAAGAAAGCCTTTCCCAACCAGGGCAAGCGGGAAGCCAGGGAAAGGTCACGCCCTCTGCTGCAGCACCTAGAGCAGCCCACCCCAAGTTCAAGAACCAACAGCATGGTGCCCTCTGCCCTGGAGTGACGGCCTCCCCAGGCCTGTCAGCTAGAGTGAGGGTGGGCAGAGTCCAGCAGCCTGGGGATAGGAAGAGAAACAAGGACAGCGGTAGAGCCTGGCGCCCCGAGGCTCCCAGTTTCCAGGAGAGCCTGGCCCCCCACGCCCCTCCTCCATAGGAGGATGGGGTACCGAGACAGAGAGACCCAAAGGGTAAGAGTCGTATGTGCTGCTGCGCAACTGGCAGAACATAAAAGGGACAGCCTGGTCAGACAGGTGGGTGCCTGGGTGAGCAGGCACAGGCAGGGGTCTGCCCAGCTGCGTTTGGGCCGAGGGTGGCTCCTGTGAGTGGAGATGTGAGATGCTGGGTGACAAAGGACGGATGGCTGGCTGGAGGGCGGAGTCTGCAGGGGCTCGGCCGTGCTGCCCCCCGCCCCCATGCCATGCCCCTTGGCCTGCCTGGCTGATGATTTTTCCCCCATCCACTCACAGACACATTTCTCACCAGCTGCTGTTGCCAAGGAACTGAGCCGCCAGTGCAGGGGTGCAGGGTCCTGGCAGGGGAAGCCAGCCCGATATCTGTCCACACTGTGACCTGGGCCTGGAGGGGACAGTGAGGTAGGGCAGGGCCACTCCTACCTTCACACCCTTCAGCAGCTCCTTCCACAGTCTTGAGAGTTAGTGCCGGGGACAGGCTCTCTCCAGGGAGCCCTGGAGCACTTGTGTCCACCTGCCAGCTCTTCGAACCCCCAGGCCAGGCCCCGCCAACAGCAGCACAGTTGTCCACTCCCATGGCTTCTCAAGAAGCCAGGCTTCATTCCTGATTAGGTGCCCTAACCTGCAAGTGTCTACCACCCGACTGTAACGCTCACCCGTGCAACAGCGCACACTCACCTGACCACACGCCTGACGGCATCACCCGTGCAGCCACACCAGTGGCCCCCCCTCTGTCTACCCAGGACACACGTCGTTCCACAGCCTTCACACGTGCTCACGTGGGAAAACGCAGCTCTGACCACACAGCCCTCTCACACACAGCCAACTCAGTAAACATTTCCTGGGCACCTATTCAGCATCCCTCCCCACCTCCCCTGGCTCCCCAGCTCATGCCCACGGCCAGCCATGCAACTCACAGCCCTAACACGGACGTAGGACACGAGTACACAGCCAGGGACAGACAGCTCAACCTGAGGGTCCCCAGGATGAGAAGGGGAGGCCCTGGGAGGAAGGGCTAGTTAAAGTGAGGGTTTGGGGGTGCAGTGACAGGGGAGGGGGTAGGCAGGCAGGACAAGGCAGAGGCTGGGGCACAGGGTGGGAGGGCGGTGGGCAGTGGTGAGTGAAGGGTGCAGGGTGCAGGGACTCTCCACAGAGCCCTCCATCAGCCCCACCACCAGGTCCTTGACGGCGCCCTCGTCATTCTGGCTTGGCAGTTCAGGAATGCACACCCTTAGGATGGACGTAGCCTTGGCCGCCCGGCGAGCAGCATTCCCCCACCACCCCCCCCCCGCAGGTTCTGGGGGCGCCAAGCATGGAGAATGGAGACTTGCTAAGGCACCTTCCCCTTACACAGAAGCTCAGTGCTGCCAAATCCGGGGGGGGGGGATTGGGACCCCCACAGCTGAGCCTAGGTGCAGGCTCTGGGAGAACAGACAAAGCCTTTCTCCAGGCCGCACACGCAGGAGGGTGGGCTACAGGCTGGGCTGTGCAGGTCAGGGTGGACAGCACCGCAGGCCGGGAGCCAGCAGGGCTGAGTTTCCGAGCGGTTCTCAGAGCCCGCCAACCAGCAGCCAACAGCAAACAACTCCCCCTCCCGCCTCCACCAGCGAGGCCGGGAGCCACAGACCGTCGGAGGGGCCCCGGCGCTGTGACTGTCTGCCAAAGCTGGGACCGTTGCATGTCTCCACGCTTGAGTGTGTGCGTGTGCGAGCCTGTGTGGCGGGGACGGAAGAGGACACTGTGTTCCAGACGTGGGCAAAGGCCAGGTGCCAAGGTGGGAATTGTGAGCGGCTGTTTGGGGCAGTATTACCTTAACAACACCCCCATCCCCGGGCCCGGACACAGACACACACAGACAGACAGACAGACACACACACACACACACACACACACACACACACACACACACTACATTTTCTGGGCAGCAGCATAGGGTCCAAACCTGCTGTCTTTGAGCCCTTCAAGTCCTGTCTTTCCTGGGCTATTCCAAACCCCCAACAATTCTCCGGGCCGAGAAACCAGCAAACTTCCCCCACCCGGAGGCGTGGGGCGGCTACACTCGCCAGCCCCGTGCGCCGCCAGCTGTTCCCGGACTTGGCAGAGCCCAGGCTTCCGGGAGGGCGCACCGGGAAGCTGCGCAGCAGCGAGAGGCGGCCCCCGCGTCCTGCCCCGCGAAGTTTGGCCGCCGGGGGCCGCCGGGCGGCTCGGCCGCGCGGGTCAGGGCCACCTCCTCCCCGGAGCTAAGCGTTCGCGCGCACGGTCCCCCGCAAGCCTCCCCGGAGCGCGCGCGGCGTGACTCACCCGAACCGCGGAGCCAGGCGGCGAGGACGATGCCCAGGAGCGCCGGCCACAGGCCGGGCCGGACGGCCATGGCCGCGGGCGGACGAGCGGGCTGGACTCGGGGTCCCCCCGCGGGCGGGAGGCAGGCTGTCAGCGCCCCAGCCGAGAGCCCCACCTCGGGGCGCCCCCGGGGCCCATGCCAGAGGACGGCGCTGCCTCCGGGCGGCCGGCTGCGGGGCGCACGCGGCGCGTGGCTCCCCTGGGCACCCGGAGCGCAGCAATGCAGCCGGGGCGGAGCGCAGCGCCAGGCGCGCCGCGCACCGAGCCAGCCGCCGCGCGGAGCCCGCAGCCGGGAGCGGGCCGCCGGGCGCCGCAAAACCCGGACTGGAGCGGCGGAGCGGGGCGGGGCGGGGCGCGGAGGAGGGGCCGCGCGGCGCGGCGGGCGCGGGCCACCCCGGCGCCGGGGATCCCTGCGGGCGCCGCCTGAGGCTCCCCCGGGGCGGAGCCGGGCCGGTGGGCGGGGAGGCCTCCCACCGCCCCTCGCGGTCTCCGGGCCGGGAGTCCGGAACCCGGAGTGGATCGCCGCTCCGGATCCGGCGTCAGCGCGGCCCGCCAGCCGGCGCACAGGTGGCCCGGGAGGGGCCCCGGGCTGCGGCGACCCCGGCGCAGCGCCAGCCTGCGGAGAGCGGCCGGGCTCCCGAGCGCCCCGGGCGGGCTCCGCCGCAGTCCGCGCTCGCGCCCTCGCCTCCCGGCCGCGCTCCGGGGCCGTCAGCGCGGGGCGCTCGGCCGGGATGGGGTCAGCGGGGGAGGTCGGGTTCCGGCCGGCGCGCGGGAG
>REGO01000054.1:5125786-5148535 GCA_010120015.1 Rhombomys opimus | reverse complement strand
AAACCCACACGCCCGCAGCGCCGATCGATGACAGTTGGTGCTGCAGGCTAGGTTAACATCGGTCCTGGCTGCCGCGGAGAGACACGGCTCGCCTGTTCCTTGAGACACGAGGCCCTCTCTCGGCCTGTCTTTTGTTTCCCACTTTGGATGGAAAAGGTTATGAAAAATGCTTTGCTTTCTTTTCTCTCTCAGAGAAAACATGCATACAGATATATGCACATATGTATACACATACGTGTGAATGTATGTGTTTGCGTGTGTATGTGTGTATATGTGTATGTGTGCATGTTTGTGTATGTGTGTATATGTATACATGCATGCATATATGTATGTGTTCTCAGCCAAAGCTCCAGTTGTAAGGATGTTGGCCTCGAGGCCAGGCTGGCAGGGAGCCTGGGCAGAGGACCATATCCAAATGGCTCTTATGTTCCAGGTGCCCGTAGTAGGGGAACCTGGGGCCCCGGTTGGCTTTAATGTCCAATTTTCAATAGAAGCCATTATTTGAGAAATCAGTTTAAATTTTTAGAGATGTGTGTGTGTACGCGCGCGCGCGCGCGCGCGCGCGCGCGCGCACACACACACATGAGCACATTGCATTGTGCTGTGTGGAATCAGAAAACAGCTCGTGGCGTCCTTGCGCTCCTTCTGTGAGACCCAGGCGTGAAACCCAGGTTGTGGGACCTGCCAGCAAGCCCCGTCCTCACTGAGCCATCTTGGTGGCCCCCAAACTGGTTTTTAACACACGTGCCTTTGTAACCTCTCGGGACCCGAATGACCACACTCCTGGACCGAGATTTTTGAATTCTGCTTTGGGTGCTGTTTATGGGACGCATTAGAGAGGGGAGCTGAGCTATCCATGGAGGAGCAGTATGTGAGAGAGAGGAGAGAGAGCAGTGTGTGCATGTTTGAGATCAGCGTGTGCATGTGTGAGAGCGGTGCGTGTGCAGTGTGTGAGAGAGCATGTGTGTGAGCAGTGGAGTGAGCAATGTGTGAGGGCAGTGTGTGAGTGAGCAGTGTGTGTGACTGTGTGTGTGTGTGACTGTGTGTGTGTGTGTGTGTGTGTGTGTGTGTGTAAGCAGTGTGCTGTGTGCCCGGGCTATTCTTACTGACTCTATTAACACCCGTGCAGTGCTCTCTGGACCTGAGTTTGGGCTCCACAGTGTGGAGGAAATGTTGACAGCTAGGGGTGAGCGAGGAGGCTGGGGCTCGGACCTGGCGTGTGCACACGAGGTTGTTGCGTGTTTCATGGCCGCTGCTGTGTGCTTGTGCATCTACTGTTTGCTCTGAGCAGGACCCAGAAACCATTAAATAAACGTTTCTGTTATACAGACGAGGCTGGAGACGGGTAAGGACCAGCCTCACCCTGGAACAGCAGGGCTGGCCGAGAGGCCGTGGGCTGGCCGAGAGGCCGTGGGGGTTGGTTTCTGGGCCATGCTCCATCCGTTCTTCCTCCTGAAGCCTCGGCTTTTAGAATTGGGAATGCAGTTCCAAACATGGTGAACCCTTTCTTCTCCCCTCCTCAGTTCTCTGTGCCCCTACTTCCATCCAGAGCAGAGAGGCCTGTGTATCCATCAGGATTGGTTTTGTCATGGTAACAAATGGTCCCCAAAGTACCAGCGGCTTTAGTCATCAAAGATTCATCTCTCTTTTGTCTATGGTGGATCTGCCGTTCTCGGCCACACTCACTCGAGGACCCGGGCTACCAAAGACACAAAGGAACATGGGCTTTAGAGAAATACCCAACAGCAATCAACGGCTTCGCCAGAAAGAGGACATGCCACTCTTACCCACAACCAGGACCCTACATGCAGCCTGGCCGGGGCTGCGGTCACCGCGGCCCACATCTGCAGCCTACATCTGCAGGCCAGGCCCACTTCCCCGGGAGCCACGCTCTTCCTTCATTCCAGGCTTTCCCATTTGCTTTTTTCCCTAGAATGCTCTGTCCTTCGCCTTTTAGAAGGCATGGTCCTTTTGGTCACTCACCTCAGCTGTCCCCTTCTAAGCGGCACTCGGACAAGCCAGGAGAGAAAGGCGACTCAGCCTTGTCCATGTGTCTCCTGCCTTCTGTTGGTGGATCCAGGTCATAGGGCTGCCAGGAAAGGGCTGGTCCTATGCTCAGGTGGAACAGCCTGATGGGAGGAGGGCTCCTGCCGCCCCTACCCTCCTCTGCCCTCCATTCTGCTAAGAAGAAGGCCCAGTCTGTGTGAGCTTGCACATCTGCCCTCTAAGGCCCAGGGGACCAGCCTCCTTCCGACAAGTGTCCACAGACCCCCTTTCAAGCTCAGGGCCAGGACACAGATTTCACCAGAACCGCTCTGCAGTCCAGAAATGCCTCTGCTCTAGGGAGCAAGACTAGACCCTCTCCCTGGTGCCACATTGCCGCGCCTTCCTCCCCCTCTGTTTCCATTCTTTCAAAAGACGAAGTCTGGATCTTTCTCCACCAGGCCAAACGTTTCCGTCTCAACTGCTCATGTGACGCTCAGGTCCTGGGCCCTGGCCTGGCCACTTGAACCATCCTCCCATGTACCGCAGGTGCTTTCCAACAAAACAAGAGCCCTTGAGACATCTCAGGGCACCAGCACATTTCCTGCCCATGCAATCTGGTACACAGTGGTGGTCGTGTCAGTTGGTGGCTAAGGACGTCACCCTCCCAGTGCCCACTGGAGGGGAGGCAGAGTCTGTGGCAAGGCCATCTTTCAGGCTGAAGTGTGCCATAGTGGCCATGCTGCTGGGCAAAATGCAGGTGCCCAGGTCCTTCTGCATTCTGGTTCTAATTCGGGGTGTGGAGGTGCCTCGGTATCTGAGCCCCTACCTTGTGCCAGCTGTCTCTGCCGCTCATCTGGTCTGAGGAGTGCACATTGAGAGGCAATGGCCTGGCCTGTGCCGTAGACGTTGCTGTCTGCCTTGGCTGCCGATCTTCTGAGGCTGGAGATTTCGGTTCATCGCAGCTGCATTCCACGCTATGCCTCTGCTCCCTTTCCACACAGAGCTCCCTGGGGATGTGGGTGCCGTCAGGCAGGGTCCTGACTATTTTCTTCAGCCTCTTGTCATTCCCAGGGAGACCGGGAAATCCTGTAGACTTTCAGCCATTGCTGAGAAGACACTGAAGGCAGAGCTTAGGCCAGCACCTGGCAGCTCTCCACTCAAGCCTGTCTTGCCCTCTAGGAGAATGCCCATTTAGGTAACCTTGCCTCTGACTTCACCATCATAGGACTTACGTTTCGTATTTGCCCACTGCCCAGAATCTGGCTTCTGCCTCCCGGAAACATCTTTGTTTCATTTGGAGAATCACCCTTTCTGCCTTCAGCACACAAAATTCATGTGTTCTTTCCACCCCGGTTCCAAAACATGGAGCAAACTTCTGCCTTGCTGATCGTCACCCCAGATTCCCTGAACTACAGAGACAGGCAAGGGGTGGGCACAGACAGGAACCCATTCACTCAAGCTCATTTCTGCAACTTTTGTTGCAACTAAACAGTTTTCTTTATTGATGGGCATGGTCTGGCCATGAAGGTCTTGCTACATGAGCAGACATGCTTGAAGCCAAGGCATGAAGAGCCAGCTCTGAAGAGGGCCCCAAAACTGTGGTGTGTCACCAAACTGCTCATGGAGCTGCTGTGAATACCCCTGAAACTTTCACTCCTCTCAGCCAGCATGTCCCTGCCTTGATGGTTCAAATCCATTTGAGTTTCCCATCATTTGCTTTAGAGAGAACGACACAACAATTATCCTTCCTGAGGGCGGGTGTGCAGCTCAAGTCAGTACACTGTATGCTGAGCATGGCCAAAGCCCCAACACTGCACGGCTGGGCGGGTAGCGGGGCCTGAACCCAGCAGACAAAGGAAGATCAGTGGAAGGAATTCCCAGTTCTAGTGTGAGTTTGAGGTCACCCTGGGATGCATGAGACCCTGTTTCAAAATAAAGCTATCCTTTATAAAAGTGTTCTAAGTTGGGCACGGTGGTCCACCCCATCACAATAGAAAACAAACTAGCGGGAAGTCCCTCAGCACAGATAGATGGGGGGATGCCCTTGCCTTGGACGTTCCAGGACCAGGGACAGCGTCCAGCGGGCTGGAACTCTTCCTTGTCTTGCTTATCTCCTGCATTTCTCACAGCCCTGGCAAAGCAGACCCAAGTTGTGTGGATGCAACCCTGGAGGCTCAGAGAAGCCCCAGCTTCCCTTATGCCCCTCACCTGCTGAAGAGTCAAGCCTGACTGAAAGAAAGGGTGCTAGTCTAACAAATGGCTATATTAGAGATACATGGTCCTAAGATGGATGAGTTATTATGCACGCTCACATGCACACACACACACACACACACACACACACACACACACTCGCATGCAAAACACAGACACATACAGAGACAACCTTCTCTGGCCCTACACCAGCTACGGCATTTCAGTCTCCAAGGTTTCCCTGGCTACAGAGCCTTCATTTCTAGTTTCCCCACTGGGCGCTTTCAGGTAGGTTTGGAGGTGAGCGATTCCATGCTGAGAGGCCCATGTGAGGAGGATGGTGCAGGAAGCACCAGCGAGGAGGAGGGGGCTCTGGACTAAGCCGAAGCTTGCATCATGCCCTCTGCAGATGACCTGATGAGTATTTTGCAGACATAATTTCATTAGCGTCTCTGGGAGATGAACAATTAACAAGATAGTCTGATGCCCTAAATGCTTAGGAGAAGGGAGAGGATGCCTTTCTCACTGCCCACCTGCCCCTGACCTCGGCATGCCTTTCTCCCCCTGCCCACCCCCGCCTTCATTCACGCGAATTCCATGTTTCCCTTGCACGCTGCCATTCCCTCGTGGAGACACCTCTGCTCCCAGCCTAGCCAGCACCCTCCTGGCAGACTCTTTGCTTCCTCCCCCACCCAGGCTCCCATCAGCCTTCGCTGGAGCTCTGCCTGCACTGCTTTAATGGGTCCTCCGTGCACAGACACCCAGGGACAGAGCCTGGCAGCGGTCCAGTCTTCCAAAGGCCCCGCTTTCCTGCCTGACACCGGAGAGGGCACAGCCAGGTGGGGCTTCCCTATTTGGACTGAGCTCGCTGCCAGGTCCTTGGAAACTTCCAGTGGAGATTGGACCCCTACTGCAGTCCCAGGGCTGGTCCGGGAGGCAGAGTGGAGGACAGCTGCTAATGCCGTCCTGTGCCTGGTACACTGTGTCCCTAGGCCTGGGCAGAAACCAGGTTTCACAGAAGCAAGACTTGGGTCAGCAAGAAGGACATCCCCGGCCTTATCAAACAGATGGAAACAGGACTGAAGACCCCTGGGTCCATGTCTGTCCTGACCCCAGCAGCGTCTTGGTCTTGGGGACACATCTCTTACACGATCCAGGTGTCTTTGGGCAGGAGAAGGGCTCTGTCTAGCCAGCAGCCCCCACTTCACACAGGCAGTGCTGGTGTGCGGTCCTGAGAACGAGGCCTTAGCCTCCGTGCTGGCATACACGTTCTCCAGGTGCTCCGGGCGGACACTCTCCCCTCAGATCATGTGGTCCCTCCAAGGAGGCCAGAGCTCTCCCTTCACTGGGCATCACAGTACCCCAGAGGCTTGAAGAAACTGAGTTTCTGACCCTCCCCACGTCTGTAGACTGGTGTTTAAGGGAGGGTCAGAAACCTCTGGGAGTTTTGGATTATTTCTTTTAGAACCCTTTGCTTTTTTATTTTCAATATAAATATTTGTATTAATCCTTTGAGAATTTCACATGTGATGTATTTTTAATTAATTAATTTTTAAATAAATTACAGTTTACTCACTTTGTATCCCAGCTGTAGCCCCCTCCCTAATCCCTTCCCAATCCCACCCTGCATACAATGTATTTTGATGCTATTCATTCTATTCTTGCCCCTAGCTCCTCCCAGGTCCACCCCTCCCTCAGAAATCTGTATTACTCATGCTGGAGAGAATGTGGAGAAAGGGGAACCCTCCTCCATTGCTGTGGGAATGGAAACTTGTACAACCTCTTTGGAAATCAATCTGGCACTTTCTCAGACAATTAGGAATAGCACTACCTCAAGATCCAGCTACACCACTCCTAGGCATATATCCAAAAGATGCTCAAGTACACAACAAGGAGATTTGCTCAGCTATGTTCGTAGCAGCTTTATTTGTAATAGCCAGAAGCCGGAAACAACCAAGATGTCCCTCAGTTAAAGAATGGATACAGAAATTGTGCTACATTTACACAATGGAATGCTATTCAGCAATTAAAAACAAGGAAATAATGAAATTTTCAGGCAAATGGTGGGAACTAGAAAAGATCATCCTGAGTGAGGTATCCCAGAAGCAGAAAGACACACATGGTATATACTCACTTATAAGTGGATATTAGACATACAGTATAGGGTAATCATACCAAAATCTGTACACTTAAGGAAGCTAATCAAGAAGGAGGACCCTGTGTAAGATGCTCAATCTTCATTCAAAAAGGTAAACAGGACAGACCTCAGAAGAAAGAGAAAACAGGGAACAGGTCAGGAGCCTATCACAGAGGGCTTCTGAAAGATTCCACCCAGCAGGGTATTAAAACATATACTGAGACTTATAGCCAAACTTTGGGCAGAGTGCAGGGAATCTTACAAAAGAAGAGGGAGATAGAAAGACCTGGAGGGGACAGGAGCTCCACAAGGAGAGCAACAGAACCAAAAAATCTGGGCGCAGAGGTCTTTTGTGAGACTGATACTCCAACCAAGGACCATTCATGGAGATAACCTAGAACCCCTGCATAGATGTAGTTCATGGCAGCTCAGTGTCCAAGTGGGTTCCCCAGTAATAGGAACAGGGACCGTCTCTGTCATGAACTCAGTGGCTTTGATCACCTACCTCCTAAGGGGGGAGCAGCCCTACCAGGGTGCAGAGGGGAACAATGCAGCCAGGCCTGATGAGACCTGATAGGCTAGGGTCAGATGAAAGGGGAGGAGGACCTCCCCTATCAGTGGACTGGGTAAGGGGCATGGGAGGAGATGAGGGAAGGAGGATGGGATTGGGAGGGGATGGGAAAGGGGGGGGTACAGCTGGACAAAAAGTGAACAAACTATAATTAATAAAAATTAAAAAAAGAAACCTGTGTTTGGAGGTCTGTGGTGGGTCCTGGAGACTTAGGAGCCTGCACTCACATGGGAAGGAAAGGAAGGGGAAGCCATTTTCCCCGCAGTGGGAACTCCAGTCTCATGGTCCAACCCTCAAGGAGGAAGGCAGCACATGGAGGGTAGAGAAAGTCTCTTTCTATAATGCACAGACATGCAAGCTATGCAAGACAGATATACAACCCACTAGGTGTTGAGGTTTCAGATATAGTTAGGGGAAAACTATCTACAAAGGTTCCTGCGGCGTGACAAGAAAAGCAGACTGAGAACACGGCTTACCGACCACACGGGTGAGGATGTACAAGACACGCTGTGCACGCCCACGACTGACAACACATAAACACACAAGCACAACCCACAACCAGGACCACACACTCAGACACACAGACATACCCAGCCCACACCCAGATACACAAGTAAGAACACGTGGATGCACAAACACACTGGGAATCGTAGCTGGATATAAATACACATTCACATCATACACACACACACACACACACACACACACACACACGCCTCCCTCACACATATGCAGATAAACTCGTTTGCAGCCCACACAGGCGTTGGGAGACTCCAACTGCGCTGCAGTAGTGAAGAGGAGACTGGGTTAGGATTTTAATAAGCTTTTAAGCAAATAAATGTATAAGCCCCGGCTACCACAGGCTGTGGCTGTTTCTTGCTGCATTCTGACAGTAGTGCCCCTGGCCTCTGAGATGAGCGCATGCCCACGACTGGGAAGGAGGAGAGCATGTCCCATGGTGGGGGGGGGTGCATTGTCGCAGGGCACGAGGGCAGAGGGCAGGCGGGAGTGCTAAGTGCTCACGTGGGTGATGAGTGGACTCTCAGAGAACTCAGCCTGTAATGGTCTGCTCACCTTTGCCAGAATGCCGTCACCTCCAGACATGCACGCCGAACCGGTAAGCGAAGGAACGAGTGGAGTCTGCAGAGCTCCCCAGTAGGCCCTCTGAATTAAGCGTTGCGCCTTGTGCATGACCTGGGGGGGCTTGCTGCTCATTTCACAGATGAGCACACCAAGCTGGCTCCGCACCACCCCTCCAGCCCTTGGCTGCTGAACCCAAGCTTTCTGGATCCCAGGCTTCCTGTGGAGCAGATCCGTGGGCCACCGAGTGGGGGCGCTCAGGCTGGCTTCCCTGTGATCTGTCCAGATCTCGAGTCGAGCATTACGGAGGTCCTCGTTGGAATCCAGCACCCACGAAAAGACTCTTTAGAAAGGTCCCCAGCACCTCTCCCCCACTTTTCACTCTGTACCTCCCAAGCAAACGCTTGACCCTCGACCTCTGCTACCCAGGCCCCAGAGGGCCCACCGCAGTCAGCAGCACAAAGCCGATCAGCGATGCTCGCCCAGCACAGCAGTCTGACTCAGCCCCTAGGGGGCTGGTGCATACTGTGTGCCAAGGTTAATTAAACTAGTAATTAGAAGGAGAGATGCTTAATCGATCTGGTTAATAAAATAACCCCCTTGCGGGAGCATGTGGGTGCTGTCACTCTGCTGGGCATTATGGGATCAGCCAAGCAGAATGCTCCCTCAGCTCCTGGCTCCTGCCCTCCCTGCTCTGCACCTCCCGGGACAAATCCCTGAGTCCTCCTGAGGGCGGGACCATGGAAGTAGGTTGAAAGAGCAGCAGGCCTGAAGAGACAGCTTGGGAATTCAACAAGGTGACAGTCAACCAACTCTGTCTTCCCAGCTCTAAGGCAGGTACTGAGGCCTTGGGGGCCTTCCATGATGGCTAGGACCCTCTGATGGCCTGCCTTGGACCTTCCTGCCACTCTCTTTGAAGACTGTATCTGTTAGATCTAAGCCTCCCATTCAAAATCACACCCTCAGCAAATAGCTTTGAAAATTAATCTTTATTTTTACATATTTAACTTGAATACTTTGTTTTGTGTGAGAAGAGGGGGAGAAAGAGGAAGACGAGAAAGAAGAGGAGGAAGAGAAAGAGGAGGAGGAAGAGAAAGAGGAGGAAGAGAAAGAGGAGGAAGAAGATGAGAAAGAGAAGTAAGTGGAAGAGGAGGAAAAAGAGAAGAGAAAGAAGAGGAGGAAGTTAAAGAGGAGAAGAGAAAGAGGAGGAGGAGATCTGCCCAGTCCCAGGCTTTTACTCGGAAAAGCCTCAGGTGGAAGGCTGGTGTGCGGCCTTCTCCCCCGTTTGCAAATGTGGGCACAGCTGTCTGGGTAGCTTTCCTGGATGGTAACGGTTACTGCTGCCTCCCTTTTCAGGGCGCTCCCTCCACCCCTTCTCACTCAGCAATGATATGGACACTTGATGTTTTCTTCAATCCCATTTCACCAAGATGGAATTTTCCAGAAGAGAAAGAGCCTCCTTTGCCGTGAGGAGCTCGTGGCCTGGGGCCTGATGCAAAGCCTCCCCTCCCCTCAACACCTCCTCTCTGCTCGCACTCCTTGCTTCCTGTCTAGTGCTCAGTGGTGTCAGGAAAGCCTGGTTGTGTGTGAGGACGCCTGCTTCCTCCCTCCCAGCCCCCTTGATGGAGCTCAGCTCAAGCACAGAGTCCTCCACGCCCTGGATTCCCATTCCCCACCTCAAAGACTAGTCTTGGAGAGGAGGACCCCAGTGACCTCCTCTCTGAGGGCTCCTGGGAGGGCGAAGATGCTCAGCTTACCTGGATCCTCACCAGGAAGAGGGACCGTGGATGTCCCTCAGCTCTGCCAGCCATGTGGCTGAGTCTGCTGATGGGTCTGTGCCTGGGCAGGGGACAGGGTTTCACTAACTCCTAACGGCTGGTTTAATGGGGTCTGAAGTCAGGTGGGTCCCTCTCCGGCTGCAGTGCGGCAACTGGATTCTGCTCTTTCTATTTCTACTCTAAAAAAAATTAATAATAATAACAGCACACACTTTACTCACAAAGAAAAAGAAACCAAAGCAAGATGCCAGCGAGAGAATGAGGACGGGTGGAGCAGGTCTCAGGCTCAGCCCTGCCTGCTGCTGGCTCCAGCTGTGTGCTGCTGGGCAGCCACGTCTTCATCAGAGCCCGTCCGCTTCCCCACCCACCCACAAGCACACCCACCGACCCCTCTCCCATGCCGACTCCCACCCATCTGTTCACCACCTCCCTCATTCATTCACGTCCTGCTTGACCAACCTAAACCTAAATTCTAAAATGCTCCAAAATGCAAGACTCTTCATGCATGAACGTGACCATACCATGAAAATTCCATGCCATGAAACTTTGTTTCATGCGCAAAACTGTTCAAAATATTGCATAAAATTACCTTCGGGCTCTGTGTATCAGGTGCATATGTAAATACAAATGAATTCCATATTTAGTCTTGAGTCTAACCCCAAGACAGCTCATTATATCCGTGCAAATAATCCAAACTCTGAGAAGAAATTCCAAAATCAGAAACCGTCGTGATCCCAAGTATTTCTGATAAGGGTGCTTAGCCAGCACCTATCACCTGATGCTAGGCCTGTGCTGGGCATAGTGTCTGTTTTCTTGGAGCAGGATGTTCCATGGGAGACAGAAACAAAGGGTGCATGGTAAGTTTAAACTAGTTCTAGACTGTAAAGAAATGGGCGAGACAGAGAGGCGCGTGGCAGAGGACCACTGTGAGGAGAATAGCTGAGAAAGCACCCCTCTCTCAGCAGAGACGGGGGGACACCACACTCGGGGGCGCAGCTAACGGCAGCAGTCCAGCTTCCGGGAATCCCGCTCCAGCCTCTACAGCATCCACAGCATCCAAGGCTGGGCTTTGGTGGAGCTGGTGGAAGAGGCCGGGGTGGACTCTGAGAGTGTCAGGGGGCGGGTCCAGATCTCCAGAGTCCTGGGGTCGGAGAAGGGGATCTGGGCTCATTCCCTAGGAGCCATGTGGAGCCCGCAAAGGGGTGCAGTATGACCCCAACATACCTGTTGAGTGGCTGCTTACTCACGATGCTAACGTGTAACTCAGATGGAGCGGATGCTGGGGGTCATACTCTGGCTGCAAGCACAAAGGGTCTGTGGGGGGACCTCAGCGGAACCACAGGCTGCTGTGGCCGCAGACCGGGAGAGAGGGGCAATGGCTCTTGAGGTTGGGAACTGGGAAGGCATAAGCCCGTGGGCCCACGAAGGCCACACTAGCACTTTCTCACAGGTGGCGCGGAGCCACGGATGGGCCGCAGATGCGGAGCTACAAGTGGGGTCCATTCCTTAAGAACCCTCCGGCCGGTGTGGGAGCGTGTGAGCAGCTACCCCGGCCCGCCCGGCGCCCTGAGCGGGCTGCTCACCCGCAGCTCCGGGGAGCAGCTTTGAGCACCTGCACGTAGACAGGCTGTGTGGACACCGCTTCCCACGCCCTCCACAGGCTCCCGTGGACACCGTGGCTCCCCCCAGCTTCCACGTGCTGACTCATCCCCGGGGATTAGCAACCTTCCGAGCCGCCCTCTCACCGTCTCCACAGATGCGCGAGGCTCCCTGCCCTTCCCCCATGGAGCGTGTGCGCACACATGCACACCACGCCAAAGCGTGTCAGGAGAGGGGGCAGGCGGCTCGAGAGGACCCTCCGGAGGAGGCCCGCCCCAGCGCGGCAGGAACCTGGCGGCTCCGGCCCTGTCTGTTCCCACGGGGAGAGCTGTCGCCTGCAGCTCTCTTGTCTATGTTTGTTTGTCTGCCGTCCTGTCTTGCTCCATCTTCTCACGCGTCTCTCAGTCGTCACATGCGCCGGAGCCAGAGCCAGCAGTGCAGACTGCTCCGCCTGCCTTCTCCCGAGGCCAGGCATGCACACGCGAGAACCCAGCAGAAGCAGCTCCCGGGCCTCACAGCACTTTACAGTTTGCATTTCTCCAGCCCACGCACGTGTCTAATTATATCCCTGCCTGTTCTCAAAGGAGCTTGGTCGCCGGGCCTCCCTGCCTTCTTCACACTCATGCTGCGGGTTAAGCAGGCGTGGGCCGGGGGCCGCTGAGGAATCCATGTCCGGGGGCTCTGTCAAGGTCATTAGGCACGTGTCTGTGTGTGTCTGTGTGCACAGATGTATGCATATGCGTGAGTGTGGGCAGGGGTATGTTCACAGGTGTGTGCCATGTGGTTGCGCGCACACACACACATTTGCACTTGTGAGCATGCCTATGTGTATGCTCTGTATGTGTGCATGTTTCTGTGCAAGTACATATGTGAAAGCATTTTATGCATGTGTGTGCACTTGTGTGCTCGTGTGTGCATTCATGTATGTGCACCTGTGAAGATGCTTGTGTGTGGACATGTGACTATGTGTGTGTACTCAAGTAGGAGGCACAAACCTGCATGCATATATGCATGTATGTGTGAGTGTGCAATCATACTTGTTCATGTTGTGTATTTATGTGTGCATACACATGTATGTCCATGCATTCATGTGTGCACATGTGTGCGTTTGTCAGTGTGTGTGCATTTTGAATGTGGAAGTGTGAGGTATGCGCCTGTGTGGACATGCACTCCTAAGCACATATGTGCATATGCATGTTTGCACAAGTGTGTTTGCATGTTGTGTGCCGTCATATGAGCTTATTGATGTGTGCATACGGGCATGAGCATTTGTATGTTCTCATTGTACACTGTCACACGCATATATTTGTGTGAGTGCATGTGTTATGAGTTAGTATGCACACGTGTACAGATTTGTGGATGCCCTGTGTGTGTATTTGTACATACATGTGCATGGATATTAGAGGCCTGTGTGTCTGTACGTATATGAGCACATTTGCATGTGTGTGGCCTATGTATGCACAGCCTTGCGTATTTATTTGTGCATGTGTGTATGCGTTCATGCATGTATGCTTTGTCACATGCACCCACTACATTTGGGTGATTGTGCATGGGTGCATTTGTGTGTGAGCACATCCATGTGTGTGTACCTGTGTTGGTGAATGGTGTGTGCATGCATTTACCTGTATGTCTGGGTGTGCACATACGAGTACAAATGCACATACACATGTTATGTGTGCCTGCATGCATGTGCACACAATGCTTTCATCGGATGGTGTGTGCGCGTGTGCACAGTGCTTGCGCGTGTTGGTGTGCATGTGCCTGTGTGGGGCTAGCTGGCGGGGCCCGGAGCGGGCAGGGCCGCCCAGCTGCCGCGGTTGGCGGCGAGGCCGGCGCTGCGCAGAGGAGGGCGGCGCCCGCGCCGGCTGCTCGGGTCTGAAGCAGAGCCACTCTGCTGGCTCCGGCGCAGCGAACAGGTGGCGGCGACTGGCACAGCCAGGAAAACCCATCTCGTGGAGGCCGGCGCGCGGCAGGGGGGCGGGGCGGGGCGGGGTCGCCGGGGACCCGCCCCCTGTGCGGTGGCTCCTCCTCCTGATGATGCTCCCCTCTGCTCCCCAAGGTCCTCCGGAGCCCTGCGCCGCAGGCCCACGGGGTGCCCGCCTCCCGCCTCGCCCCGAGGGCTGCACCTTCCGGCCAGCGCGTGCCTGCGCGGCTGACGCACGCGGGGCGCCCTTGGTGGAGGGAGCCCAGCCCGTCCTCCGTGCCTTCAGGGCACGCTAGGTGACAGCCGACTCAGCCCGTGTTGTGATGATGGGGCCTGTCGTGCCCGCGACATCTGCCCGTGTGGGGGCAGGTCGGCGTCACCTCGCCTAGTGACAGAGGGGCAGGGAAATAGCTAAACGTCGCCAGGAGTCGCTAGCGGGCGGCCTTCTGGACGAGTGGCCAGGGAGGACTCCCTGCGGACTCGCCCCAGGGCACGTGCACAAGTCCTGGGGCCGCAAAGGCACTGGCCAGACGGAAGAGCAGGGAGGTCGGGGCAGGCAGGGCCGATGGCCGCGGGGAAGGAGGTGAGGAGCCGCGTGGGATCCAGAGGCCAGACAGGGGTGGCTGCTGCTGACCAAGCCGGAGGGGCCGGCCCGGAGGCAGGGAGATCAAACGGCGGCGAGAAGCTAGGCTTCGGTGTTCTCAGTCACCCGCCCTGGGCCGGCCGCCCGGGGGAGAAAGTGAAGTCAGGTTCGGATTTGAGCTAAGACTGCGTATTTCCTGGACTGAGGACTGGGCTCCTGGGAAGCCTGGGTGACACAGATCTGTACCCTGTTTTCCACAAACACAACCCTGCCTCTTAGGCCGGCAGAGCCCGGGGCCAGAGCCCGGGCTGGGGCAGCCCAGCCGCTCCTTGTCTGCGCCTAGACCCAGAGCACACCCCGGCCCACGCACACTCCCGGCTCTGCTCTCCCGGGCATTCCGGGGAAGTCGAGCGCCTTCTTTAAGAAGGACGACGCTTTCCAACCTCCATATGCTCAGCTTTCTTTTATTATTTTAATTTCTAAATACTTGGGAAACTCTCCAGCCCTGGCTTCTGCTGTGATTCTGGTGCCAGCAAGCACACTTGCTCCCTCACCGCACCCCTTCCTCCGTCCCAGCCAGGAGGGCTTCTCCCAGCACAGGGCTGCGGGAGCCCCGGGCGGTGGAGAGAGATCCAGCCGTTGAATTTGGTCACAGACACAGCCCTGGGCAGGCAGTACAGGAGCAGAGGGCCAGCCTGGCCTGCCACGGGGCCCAGCCTGGCCCAAATCACCCCCTTCAAGACTACCCAGACCCCTTCCTCCACTAGAGCGAGCTTCCTGCAGGGCACTTTGGAAAGTTCTCCACCGCTGCCTACCCCCTGTGGAGTTCAGTCTTGCCTATCCCTGTGTCACCTCTTCCTCAGTCTCTGGAACCGTAATCTGACCCGGCTTTCCTGAGTCTCCTTCGGTCTTTGTCACTATCAGAGTCGCCCTGTCAACATGTCTGGACAAAGGCATCTCTGCTTGAGCTGTGCGCAGTGGTGGGAGCCATGCCCGGCACAGAGTGGGGCAGGAAGGACCTGTTGAATGAAGGGATGGCCTTCAGTGCTTCCTGTGCGTGTCCTGAGAGCTTTGAGCAAGGCAAGGTTAGGGGTAGAGAAGAACAAGGTGTCATTATTTCCTGACTGACCTGGTGTGCCGAGACAATGCTGTGACCTCATGCAACACGCCACCCCTTTCAGCGTCAACCAAGGCTCCGAGGAACAAAGGGGGCTCGGGAGCTGACTTGGAGATTAAGGGCTGAGTGGCTTAAACCACCAAGAGCCGCAGCTGCCGAGGATCAGACACGCTTGTCACCACACTGCTGACACTTGGATGGCTCAGACCGTGAGTTCAGAGCCAGCTGGTGCACGGCCACGGAGTCCTGACCTGGCATGAGGTGGGACCTGCACAGCTTGGGGTGCACTGGAGGCCTGGGACCCTGCTGCCACACCTCAGGCGGCCTTAAAGGAGGCAGGTGCCTGCTGTGGGGGTCCCCACTGTGTGCAGCCTCCAGCAGGAGGGCTGCCGCACAGCTGACCTCACGTCCGTCCTGTCC
This sequence comes from Rhombomys opimus, assembly GCA_010120015.1. NCBI lineage: Eukaryota > Metazoa > Chordata > Mammalia > Rodentia > Muridae > Rhombomys > Rhombomys opimus. Next base: position 5,133,147 of record REGO01000054.1, on the reverse strand, counting down.
CTGCAGGGCTCCCGCTTGCTTCAGGCTCCATGTCGGCCACCTTGCCCACCATCCCTACTTCCTGCTTCTTCAAACTGCTGACCATCATGGACCCACCGGGATGCTCTGAGTTGTCCCAGCTTCTCCGGGCACCTGGCCTCTGCTGTGCTCTCAGCTCTGTCTGGTCAGGGGTTTGCTAACTCAGGACTCCGCACGGTGGCAGGCAACAGTGCCATGCCCCTACAATGAACATTTCCTAAGCTCCCTTCCTTCACGTCCTGGCACCGAAGCCACGGTCCTAGCCACAACCGACTTGTGTTACTTAAGTATTTTTTTCCCATCAGCCACCTTTAAAAAAACTTAAAGAAATAAAATGTAGAAGGAAGCTTTTTTATCACTGCCGTAAGTGGAAAGCCAATATCACGAGCCATAAATAGAAGACAACTGTTAAAACAAATGCCACAAAACAAAACGATGCGGTGAAGCCTGAGCAGATGCCTGGCGCTGCAGAAGGTGCCGGGCTGGGCTGAGGCCAATGCTTTCTGCCAAACAGTGGCAAAAAGAAAGGCTAGCCCCAGACCAAGAGTCCTCAGGCAGTCAAAGGTGCTAGCACTGAGCAGCAGTGAGCCTCCTGCTACAAGATTGCATTCTGGGTATCTCCTAAACTCGGCCCTGCCTCCGTGGTCCTCATCCCGGGCATTGGAGAACACAGATCCTGAACAGCTCAGGAGAATTCCAAGGGACACATGTAAAAAGCTCTGGAGAGACATGAGTCTTGAGTGGACATGGGGTTATCTGAGCTCCAAACAGTCGCCATTCCTCTTGCCCAGAGAATTAACCCCCAAACCCACCTGCCCCCTCAGCTCTGGTGCTCCCCCTAATGTTTGCCCTGCAGCAGGCCTTCTGTCACCCATGGCCTCCGGAAGAACTCCGTCCTCCTGATTCTTGACTCTCCCTTTTCGTCTCATGCCGAATTTGTAGGGTCCTGGGTGTCCATTGCTAGGCAACAGAATAACATAATGAAGTCTCAGAGGGATCTAGGGCCGAAAGGAGGTTTGCTAAGAGGGGCCACCGCTCGCTCAAGGCTGAGTGGAGGGCTGCGGGCGGAATCAGAGGCTGGCTCGGGGCCCCTCTTTCTCCCACAGCGACAGGCTAGAGGGCTCGCCAGCACCATGGAGGGCAAGCCAACAGTAAGCAAGTTTCTTCTTCAGGGACCTTTCTACCAAGCCAGCACAGGAGGTGCCCTTCTGGATGCTTAGCCTGTGCAGTTCAGGCTTCGTGTCGTCATGAACAGTTTGCAGAGGAGAGAACTGAGGTTCTGAACTCTGCTCACCAGGTGCTCAGTGAACTTATGTCCAGCCCTGAGTCCAGCAGCTGCACCACTGATTTTCATCCCTGTCACCCCTCATTGCCACCTGGTGAGTTGGCTGTGCCTGTGAGGGGGTTCACCACAGGACTGATGGCTCCCAGCTTGGCTTGCACAAAGTGTGGCCATCTCAGTGGCTGCCTCGCGCCTTTAAGCTCTGGCCTTCACTTTAACGGCGACTGGCAACCCTTTCCCACTCTGGCAGACGACTGACAACCCTTCCTTTGCAAGGTGGTTTGGAGCTCCCCATTTTTGTTCTTTGTTTTCTAGGGTCTTTCAGAGGCCATCTGCTTTCATATCCAAAGAATCCCGTTTCTCTCCAGTTTGGTGTGGTGTCCTCACGGTGCACAGAGGAGGTGGGACAGTCATCAAGACCTAGGTGGCCTGTGAGCTGACATAGGTGGCATAACCCTTCCTTGCCTCCAGGCAGCTGAAGCTGAATTCTCATTCTTTAGCAGTAAGGGCCCAGGCACAAAGTCTGGTCTAGGTGACATGGTACTGGCAAGGCTAGCCTGAACCAAGCTCAGGTCTGTCTGAATTCAAAGCTGGCCACCACCACCCCCACCTTCCTTGTCTTGCCACCTGAGCCAAAGGCAAAGTCTGTGGCTGCTAACCAAGGCCCGGACTGGCCTGACCACCATTTAATTACATTTGTTCCTTGCAAGCTTGCCCAGGAAGAGCAGGAGGCCGGTAGAGAAAAGGCTGGCTGGGCCGGGAAGAGTTCACAGGATCACTGCTCATGGGATGCTCCGGCCACCCAAGGGTACCAACCTGGGGCTGAGGAGCCTTCCCATTGCTGTGCATGAAGCTACTGCCACTGCCCGCTGCTCCAAATGGCTCCACCGCCATAAAGCAGCTGAGGAAAAATGATGGCAGGGAAGGAAAACGAGCCACCAAGGAAATTAACTCTCACCCGGGGAGATCTTGCCTTTCTGCTGACAGAGGCCTCTACCCTATAAAGCCAAGAGCTTAAACTCCACTCTTACAATAATTACCATGCCTTGGGCACCTCTGCCCTTGGCAGAGCCCAGGATCGGCTGAGAGGGACCCACAGCCTAGAGCCAGAATCTTCAGGGAACGGGGAATGGGAGGGAGGTTTGGCACCAGAGCCAGGGCCCCCTTCCTGGACAGAATTATCCAGTGGATGCTGGAGCCAGCGAGGATGTGGGGCCCATGCTCCAACCTCCTCACAGATGAAAAACCTAGAGGATCAGAGAGGTCACCCAGCTGAAGAACAGATCAGATTAAAAGTTCCTCCCCTCCCCGTGGGCAAGTCCTGGCCCCATATGTGTATTTCTCTCAGAGGGGGTCCAAGTTAGGCCCAGTGAAAACACAGAAAGCAGAGTGCTGGCCTCAGTTAAAGCACACATCTGGTGCCTCCATTGCATCTGTCCCCTTTACCTGGTGGCGCCATTTCCACAGCAAAGCTAGATTCAGCGTGGGCTTTCTGGCAACAGCCACTCTTAGGGAGCCAGTTTGGAGGATGATTCAAACTCCCTGCACAAGGAGAATGACCTCCTGACAGCTGGGGGGGGGGCGCCCTCCTGGGGAGGGTCTCTGCCGTCCTACTCCTGAGGCCAGACTTCCAGTTGGCCCAAGGCAAGCCCGCTCTCCATTTCCCTCCCCTAACCAGCCTTTCTCCTCCCGCCTGGGACTGCACGCCCCCGCCTCACATCGCTCTCCAAGTGCGGACATCTGTTGTTTTTTCCTGCAAGCATGTTCCTCTCTGTGGACCACACCTTCCCCTTGCTAGTCCTTGAGGCTGAGGAGTCTGGTCACTGGGGGAGGGGTACACCGCAGACTTGGCTAGTGCTGACCTCATCACCCTGGCTACCACCGAAGTTCAAAAATGTACAGGGAGCTCAACAGCCAATGAAAGCAGACACTGGGATCCCAGAAGGAGGGCCTGCTCTTCCCACTGGGATCGCTGGCCGGAGGGGATGCGTGGAAAGAGGCAGAGGAACTCAGGAGGTACTTTCAGCTTCCCGATGGCTGCTGAGCCCCTGGATCTAGCCAAACCTGAGCTCCAGAAATAAAGGCCACCACTTCGCAATTAATCTGCTGCTTTACCCCAACTGGAATACTGTGCTTTCTGTCACTTGTAACTGGCATGACAAGCCTCCTTGCCCAGTCACTGCCCCTCTCCAGGCTTTCCTAATGAGGACCCCGTGGATCTGCCTGCGCCGGAGTCTCTGGAGTCTGTATTTTGTCTCTTGGTCTTTTTGCTGAGTTTGAAGCTCTGCTGTCTGTCACTGTGACAACTACGTTGAGCAGACCTCTGCAGGCCCCCGTTAGGACCTCAGGCTTCTGCTCTGCTGCATTTCTCTGGCATCTAGCTCAGGCTTGGTCAGTATGCTGTGTCTGACCCTGTGACAGGGCGGAGCCTGTGATCCTGGAAAAGGAGTTCCTCGTTTCATCCGGGGTTGCTGAGCCTGTGGGATACAAACCTGGAGTTGCCAGGGACCGCCAAGGAGGGACGGCTGTCACAGTCACTGTCAGAGTTGTCTCGCTTACTCTTTAAAAAGTTACTTTTTATTTACGAGCGTATGTATGCCTGCTTGTTTGTATGTGCACAGAGTGCGTGAGGTCTTCACGGAGGCGTGAGTATGCCTGCTTGTTTGTATGTGCACAGAGTGCGTGAGGTCTTCACAGAGTGCGTGAGGTCTTCACCAGATCCCCTGGAGCTGCTGTTTCAGGTGGTTGTGAGCTGCCAGGCGTGAATGCTGGGAGCTAAAGTCCAGTGCCTGAGTCAGCAGCTCCAGTTCCCGTGTTTTTCTTCAGGCACTTTAAGCTGAGTTTCTTTCCTTCTTTTATTTTTATTTATTGTGTGTGCGTGTGTATGTGTATATGTGGGGATCCATATGTGTGTTAGAGTGATAGGTGTGCATGTGGAGGCCAGAGCTACACACTGGCCGCCGTTCCTCGGAGCTGTATTGATCTGGGATCTCTAGAGGAACAGAACTGATAGAAGGCATACATACACACCAACATGCTTACACACATATATATACAAACATACACCTATGCACATTTACATATGTGCATATATACATGAATATTCACATAGACACTGTGCATATATACACACAGACATATAATGCTTATACAAAGTCACGAATACACATATGTGCATACACATACACACAAATACATGTGTGAATATACAACTATATATAATATCTAAAATAAAAGGAGATTTATTAGACTGGCTTATAGGACATGGTCCAGGTAATCCAACAGCGGCTGCCTCACCGTGGAGAAGATGAGAATCTGGCAGTTTCTCAGTCCACAAGGCAGGCTGTCTCCGCAGCCCCAATACCCCGCTGAGGGAACTGTGCCTCTTCAGTGTTCTGCAATCACAAACAGTTCTAACGTCAGCAAAGGAAGTGGCAGCGACAGGCTAGAGGGCTCGCCAGCACCACGGAGGGCAAGCCAACAGTAAGCAAGTTTCTTCTTCAGGGACCTTTCTACCAAGCCAGCACAGGAGGTGCCAGCACGGTGAGGACGGATCTTTCTGCTTCAGAGAAGCCAATCAAGAAAGTCCCTCATGGCATTGCCCAGCAGCTGGTCCTTTAGCTGTAACAGCTCCCATCAAGGTGACAGGCAGCTGTCACAGGAGCTGTCACCTGTTAGTCGAGACAGGGTCTCTCTCTGGCTTGGGCTTGGCAACTCGGCTTTGGCTGACCAGTGAGCACCAGGCTCTGCCACTTCTGCCTCTGTGGCAGTGGGATTATAAGCATGAGCCACAGTGCCTGGTTAATTTCACGTGAGTTCTGGGGATCAAACTCAGGGCCTGATTTTTGCCTGGCATCACCTTGCAAGCTGTGCCATATCCCAGCCCCAAACTGTGTTTCTAATTCTTGCCAGTCAGAAAGTCCTGGCTAAAGTGGGAATTGTTTTAGAAAAATAATGATACCAGGGTGTGTGGGCCCATGCCTTTCATCTCAGCACTCAGGACACAGAGGCCGTCAAAGCTCTGAGTTTGAGACCAGCCTGGTCTATATAGCAAGTTCCAGATCAGCCAGGGATATGCAGTAAGTCATGGCGGGCAGAGGGAGGGAAGCAAGGAGAGAGGGAGAGAGAAAGAGAGAGAGAGAGAAAATGACAACAGAGGTGACACACACCCTTAGCACTTTGAGACAGAAACAGTAGGATCAAGAATTCAGCCTGGAGCCAGGAGGTGGCTCACACCTATAATCCATGCACTCAGAGAGGCAGAGGCAGGTGGATTTCCATGAGTTCAAGGCCAGCCTGGTCTACAAAGTTAGTCCAGGACACGCAGAGCTACACAGAGAAACCCTGCCTTAAAAAAAAAAAAAAAAAAGTGACAATAGAAAACAAAAACTACCACATATAATAAAAAAAAAGAAAACAAAACAAAATCAAAAAGAGAAGTAAAAAAAAAAAAAAAAAAAAAAATCAGCCTGGTTACACACAAAGACCTTGTCTTAAAAAACAAACGAACAAACAAAAATAGAAATTAACTATATTTAATAATATGCCCAAGTCATAAATGAATGTTTTATTAAACATCCTAACAAACAGAGGCACAACCGAGTGACACTAATCTTGTGTGAGCAGGCTCTGTGTCTGGGGTAAACGATGGAGCACTTTCATTTTGCTCCTTTGGTATACTCTGTAACTCTCAGCTGCCACATTAGGCTCTGCTCAGCTTGATGAAATGAATCCTATTTTTTTTAATGGTATTTATTTTTTTTTTAATGAATCATATTTTTTTCTCCCTTACATACAGAAAAAAACCAGAAGGTACCTTCAGCTACCACAGCCAAGAGCATGGATGATCATTCTGCCACCACGCCGAGGGCCACAGCGAACGGAGCATGCAGGGCAGAGCAGGCACCTTGACTAAGGGGACTCACATCTACCTCTCCTGCTCCCTGTGCCTCTTCCTGAGTCCCACATAGCTCCAGATACTTCATCCCATAACCCACAGGATGGTACCCTCACCCAAGCATCCAACATGGCAGCCCTGCTGGCTCTGAGCTCCTCCTGAACAGGGCTGGCAGGGCATCCAGCTGGAGGCATCTTACTCAGGGAAAGAATAAGGGCCAAAGCCAACACCCGGGCTGCTGAGCTCTGTTTACCTCTAGTCCTGCCTGTGTGGAAGGGAAACAAGACAGAGTCAGCTTTGGAATGCCTCCAGAGGAACTGGCTGCAGCCTCTGTCTCTGTCTCTCCCGTATGCGCTGCCCAGGCTAGCCATCAGTACCTCAACAGCCCTCAGCAACTGCTGTCTTAGGCTGCTCTCTGTTGCTGTAATCAAACACTCTGACCGAAAGCAACTTGAGGGAAAGGATTTCCGTGGCTTACACCTCCAGGCCACAGCCGGTCACGGAGGAAAGTCAGGGCAGGACCTCAAGGGAGAATCTGAGGGCAGGGTCCTGGAGGAATGCTGCTCGCTGACTCACTGGCTCAAGCTCTGCTAGCTTTTCTACACAGCCAGGACTCAACTGCCTAGGGCTGCTGCTGCCCACAGTAGCCTGTACCCTCCTGCATTAAGAAAATGTTCCATGGACAAGTCTGGGTGGGGCAATCTTTCAGCCAACATTCCCTGTTCCCCGGTGACTTTAGGCAGTGTCCAGCTGGCCATATAAGTGAGCCAGGATGGCAAGCCACTCCCAATAGTACTGAGCCCACAATCTAAATATCTTGGGGGCTCTTCTGTGCTGCCTGTACCGGTCTCCAGTTCTGAGAACTCTTGGAGTGTGGCGTGCACTGGGGTCATCTGAAGCCTGTTCTCTTGCTACTCTGTCCCGTGTAAAATGTTGGGGACATGTATGGGAAGTCATCACATTCGTGGCAGACCCTTCATTCCCCAGATCTACTTGGAAGCCACGCTCATCCGCTGCTCCTAGAAAGGTGGGTAAACACATTGTCTAGAGAGCCAGGGAACTCACTCAAGGTCACTATGGAGTAGAAATGTCCCTGTGTCAGATGGCATCTTCGGCAACTTTTTTTTCTTTTTTCTTTTCTTTTCTTTTCTGTTTTTTTTTTTT
>REGO01000054.1:5100756-5125776 GCA_010120015.1 Rhombomys opimus | reverse complement strand
TTTTGTTTTGTTTTTTTTGAGACAGGGTTTCTCTGTGTAGCCCTGGCTGTCCTGGACTCTCTCTGTAGACCAGGCTGGTCCTGAACTCACAGAGATCCACCTGCCTCTGTCTCCCCTCACTGGGATCACAGGCATACACCACCATGCCCGGTTAACTTTTTTTTTTTTTTTAACTATCATACCTGTGACAGGTTTCCTGAGGGAGACAGGATGCCACTGAGCTGAGCTTTTAGGGAGGCTAAGGAAGGGCCCTTTCACAAAATGTAGGCTGGATTACGGGCGAAGCCACAGGCATGTGGAGACACGGTGAACAAGCCACACAGGAGGCCACTTCCATCCTGTTTGGGAAGGAGAAGGAGCACTGTGACAGAGCTGGAAGAAAAAGCAGTAACAGCCACTTGGCAGGCTTCAGAATTACCACAGGCAAGGAGAACCAGGGAGGAGACGCCTGGTCCCTCTTTCTTTGTCAAGGATGCCAGCCCCAGGCTGGTTCTAAGTATGGCCCAGGGGACCTGGGTGTTTACAGAAGTCGGCCTCTGAACCTCAGAGCCCAGGGCAGGGCAGCAAGCAACGCTACTGGGTTTGCCTCTGTCGCTGCTGTCGCTTGAGGATTACAGCACCCACTTAGAGTAGTACTCCGAGTTAGCGGTGGCTTCAGATGCTCACAGGAGCTGTGAGCCAAATACGTTCAATGGCATGTTCCAGACACAAAGCATTTATTTGCAAGCTTGAAGTTGTGTGTTCTTCTGAGCTGTGTGATGAAGTACTGCACTGTTTCTTCAACCTCGGCCAGTGTGTCCACTCTGTGTGCACTGCCTGCCTGCCTGCCCGGCAGCCGTCCAGGTTAATCTTGTCATGGTCATAGAATCCCTGCACTTGAGTTCAAGTAACTGTGTTTTCAGCCATAACAAATTCAAATTTGTCTTAGTCAGGGTTTCTGTTGCTGTGACAAAAACAACAGGACTAAAAAGCAAGTTGAGGAGGAAAGGGTTTATTTGGTTTAGACTTCCAGATCACAGTCCATCATTGGAGGAAGTCAGGACAGGAACTCAAGCAGGGCAGGGACCTGGAGGCAGGAGCTGACACAGAGGCCACGGAAGGGTGCTGCTTACCGCTTGCTCTCCATGGCCTGCTCTTATAGACCCCAGGACCCCCGGCCCAGGGATGGCTCCACCCACAACATCTGGGCCCTCCCCATTGATCACTAACTGAGAAAATGCCCTACAGCTGGCTCTCATGAAGGCATTTCTTCAGCTGAGGCTCCTTCTTCTTTCGATGACTCCAGCTTCTGTCAAGTTGACACAAAACCAGCCAGTACAAAAAATGTAAGCCGAGTAATGCCCCCGGGGCCTGGAGCCTGAGGGCCAGGCTGGGTGGGGACCACACTGAAAGGCCTGACAGAAAGTGGGAAGACATCTTACCCAGAGCTTGGTAGGCTGTCTGCAGTTTGGAGCATGAGGGCGGTGTGTGCTCTAGGGGTGAATTCCCGATGAAGGGGCCACTGTGACATCACCAGGCAGCCGTCTATACGATCCAGGCTTCCCTTCTGAGATAAGGTGAGGCAGAGCTATGCCTGTTGAATGGTGTGGGTCTTAGCTGGGCCGCTGCCACACCTCAGCGTACCATAGCCTGGGTTTCACCTTCCTGGAACATTGGGCCAGTAGGGTGGGACCATCCCAGAGAAAGGCCATTCATGAAAAAACAAAACAAACAAACAAACAAAAAACCCAGGTGGTCCCTCATGAGGTTGGCTTCAGAGTTATCACTGTTACGCATCGGCTGTTTGCCAAAGCAGGTCGTGTGGGCCGGGCCGAAGCCAAGGGCTGGGGAAGCACGCTCTGCCTCAGGCCGAAGCAAGGAAAACAGGCAGAGCAAGACAAGGCATACTTCCCCTCCCAGGGCACAGCCTTGTCTCACCTACTTCCTCTACCATCCCAGACACTGTTTTTGTTTTTTTTATACAACTACCTACAGATTGGGAAAGGAAAAAAAACTGTGTAGCCAGGCTGGCCTCAAACTGGGGATCCTCCTGCCTCTGCCTCCTTCAGCAAATCCTACTGGTGTGCGCCACCACAACCGACCCAGACACTGTTCTTTTGAGAGTTCTAGCGATACGTTATAAAAACCTTTTGTTCCCCTGAGGCAATCGTCATCTTGGAGGCCTATTGCCTGCATCTGCTAGCCTAGGCCTAGTCCTGGAAGCTTCTGGCCTCCATATAATCTAATCTAGGCTTAGAATGTTTTCAGCCTCTGAGACTTGCTGCTGAATAAGCTCTTCCTAGCTCTTTCTGAAGTCTGGCTGGCTGGTTCAACTCAGCTGTTCTGACTTAAATTCCTCTCCAAGCTGACTGAATCAAGCTGGCTTCTCTCTCAGCCTCTGGCTGAATTGCTCTGCTTGGCCTCATATCTTCTGTCTTCACCCGTGTCTAGCCTGTTCTCTCTCTGAAACCTATCTCTGTAAAGCTGTCCTGGTAAAAACTGCCTCTGGATTCCACTAATGAACTGCCATGAACTTAACTCCATTGCACTGCCCCTCAAACTCACAACTGAACTACCTGAACGGTACCGCCTGGAACTCAGAGATCTGCTTGCCGCTGTCTCCTGGGACAGATCACATAGAAGTAGAAGGTCTTTGGATGTGATCTCTTGCCAGAGCAGCCACGTTCTGAATTAAAATTTGTCTACACTGGATGAACACCTGGGCCAGCTCCCAGTAGGAAGGATGGGCTAGGGTGCTCTGCTGTAGCAGGGATGGCTCCATGCTTCACACTTTGCCTGGGATTGCAAATGGCAGGCACAACCACCAGACAGTGAGTGGGAAAGCTCCGAGCCCCAGCAGGAGAGCATGTAAGGAGCCTGATTCCCTCCTCGGGCCTAAGGGAGGCTGTGGGGTGCCCAGAAACGTGCAGGCAGCAGACTGCCACTGTGTCCCGGCGGCCTCATTCCTCTCCCATCCCTCCCTCTTTCAGTGGATTCTTGAGTTCAGCATCGGCCCGTGGGGTGGCTTTTGCAAGTTTCAGGCTGAGCTTGAGCCTAGTCTGCCGTCTTGATGCTTGATCCCCCAGGAGTGCAGAGTCCAGCAGCAAGGATGGGATGGGACGTCATTGTAAGGCCACACCAACGAGGAGACACTCGGAAGCCGGGGCCTGATGACCAAGATGGAGCTCACTGGGCAGGTGGGTGAGATGGCCTCCAGGGGTCAGTCCAGATGGTGTTGCAGAACACCCGTGTCCCTGTGTGCACAGACCATCCTGAAAATGGAAGTGGTTTAGTCTGCTGGAGAAGAGCGTTTGTGAGCACTGAGAATGGATGTAGCAAGTAAGAAGATGGGGCGGTGGATGGAGGCACAGGCGGTTGATGGGGAGGATCCTGGTAACCAGCGCCTCTTCCTGACTGACAGAGGGTTAGAGTCATCCACGAGCTAATTTTGCCAATCCTACCAAGGAAAAGGCAGTATGACATCTTCTCGGTGCTGCCATTATGGAAAAAACCGCTTCAGTCAGTACATTAGTAAGTGAGCATGGCTGTGTCTCAATAAAGCTTTATTATAATTATGGCCCCTAGCCAAATTTGGGCATTGGGCTGTCTGTGCTTTGTTAATCCCTGCCCTAAAGGTATCAGTCTAACAACCTTTGGGCTAATTCTGTCCCTCCAACTTTGTGTGTGTGTGTGTGTATGTGTGTGTGTGTGTGTGTGTGTGTGTGTGTGTGTGTGTGTGTTTTCGTCTAAAAGATGAGGCATTAGGGCTGGAGAGATGGATCAGCAGTTAAGAGCACTCTCTGCTCTTCGAGGGGTCCTGAGTTCAATTCCCAGAAACAACATGGTGCCTCACAACCATCTATACTGGCATCTAATGCCCTCTTCTGTCATGCAGATGTACATACAGATAGAGCACACAAATAAATCGAAACAAACAAACAAAAACCAGATGAGGCATTTAGGTGGCCAGGTTCCCCAAAGAGTCAGAAGCCCTGGTTATACAAAGCTTGTACCCCTCCTGGTGGCAGCCGCTGCTCCCTGGCCCCAGTCATGGGCTCTCTGGTTGCCTCTCAGGGGCCATTTCCTCATGCGGTGCCGGTGTTTGCTGTTTTATTATTGTCCCAGGGCTGCCTGGGAGCACAGTGCTGAAGCTCAGCTTATTCAGCACTAGGCTGCTGAGCAGGTTACATGGCCAAGGTCAAATGGCCAACAGGGCTGGCTTCCTCTGGGGGCTGGGAGGGACAGGAGTGCCAGTGTCTTTACTTGCCCATTTACCTGTGTTCCCGTGGCCAGCCCTCCCCTTTGTACATGGACACCAATCCTACCAGGTTAGAGCCCATTTGAATGACCTCATTTCACTTGATGGCTCTGTCTAGGCCTTGTCTCCAAACAGGGTCCTGTGCGTCACACTCCAGTTTGCCTTTTGAGGCATCAGCTCATAACACCCAGCCCCACCCCCACCCACAGCCTTTCAGTCCTTCCTTCTCTGTCTTGACTGGGAGAACACAGCACAGAAGTCTTGGCACAATTAGATCCACCTGTCAGGTAGGTGCCTTGCAGGGGTGCAGGGAGGGGAGGACAGGGCTAGTGAGCTTGGAAAGGAGCTGTAGACCCAGGAGGAGTGAAACAGAACCTCAGGAGCAGCTGAGACCCGGAAGGGAGGAGTGCCTGGTGTGAGCGCCGGGGGGTGGGGGAGCCAGCAAGCTTCTGAGCAGAGTTCACACGGGGTACAGGACACACTGGGATGGAATGTGTACACAGCTTGGGGTAACCAGAAGGAGACCTAAGCCTTCTTCCTGGTTGGCAGGAAGGAGGCCATTCAAGATGAAGGGACTTGGGCAAGCTACAGCCAAGGTGAGGGACTGGCTGATAGCCTCAGAGCCGGGTAGTCTGGGTAGGTTTCATCCTTCTCTGCAGCCACAGCCTTGGCAACGCCTGCCCACAGAAGCTCAGGGCTCCTCCTGGCTTTGAGTTCAGTCATGGGGCCTGACCCAGGCTGATGGCACAGCTGCTCACGGGGCCAGCACTGACCCTGCCACGGCCGAATCAGCCTGTGCTCCAGTCAGCTGACACGGGAGCTACGGCAAACCCACATTCCTCTCTGCTCCGGGGCACCGGCTGCCAGCAGCTTCCAGTTCGTCCCTCAGTCATCCGACAGCACACGGGGGTGGTGGCAGTGAGGTTCGCTGTGCAAACATGACACCTGTGGTGAATGACGCAGGACAGTGTGCTCCAGCAGCAAGACCACCCAGCCCCGCTGGTAAAGTGAAGGCCAGCCTCCTGGAGGATGGCTAACTGCGCTCGCTCATTAAAAAGCGAGAAATTAGCCAGGCAAAGCCGAGGTGGGAAGAGGTTGGTATGAGCAGGGGTTGGTGGGGAAGCGCCAGGGAGGAGGATGGGAGCCGCCACCCAGGGCCCTCAAATCCCTGAGAGGCCTTCAGGTCCTTAGGGTGGGATGTGGCCCGGAGATGAAAGAAGGCTCACATCCCGGCCAAAGCAGACTTGAGGGGCAGTGGGACAGCTGCGGGGAGTCAGCGCCTTCCTGGAGCTCTGTCTGTCTGTCTGCCTGCCTGTCTGTCTCTGCATTTGTTGTTTTCATTATTTCGTGGATGGAGGAATGAATCAGCCTTGTGTACCGCTAGGCCACACCCAGCCCCCTAACTTGTTCATCTCTAAAGGGCCTGGAAAAAATTGACCCATAGGGACATTTCTAGGCTCAAAGCACTGTCACATTGGGGTGGGGGTCGGAGTGGGGGTGCAATTAGAAGTGGGCGCACCAAACAGAACCCAGGGTTCTGGCAGCCTGGCAGGCAGTTCAGGACTGAGAGGAAAGGAGCCCTTACCATAGGAGAGGAGTCAGTGGCACCTAGAAGGCCAGGGCCCTGCCCTAGACAAGAACAAAGAACACACTGAATGCCTCCCTCCCCTTCCCACTGAGAGACTGGGCCAGAGGGAGGTGGGCAGCCAGGAGAGTCACCGACCTGGAGCAGACGCTGGACCCTTCCTTTCTCAGGGCCGTGCAGGCTCAAAACTCTCTGTCCCTGAGCCCTGACTCTGAGTCCCTGACAGAGGCCACCTGGAGCAAAAACAGACACCGAGTGCAAGAACCCCGATTTAACAGGAGAAGGGCAATCAGAGCAGGCTGGCAAGAAAATTTCAGGTAATTGATGCTATTTTCCCATTGACTATGTTCTGCTAGAAAAGATTTTGGTTACAAGGTGTAATCAAATCACACTTAAGAATTCCACTATAAGATTACTTTTATAATGAGGGGGAAAATGTACTTTCTAAAAGGAATCTGCAGTATAAACCCAGAGGTCAACCTGGAGATGCTGTCAGCAGTGTGACGGGCGCATACCTTCTGTGGCGGCAGCGTCATTGGGGAGCGCTGCCTCACAGGTGTGTGGGAGAAGACACCCTGTAGACTTGCTTGTGAGTGTGAAATGTTGGGGACAGTCACCAATCGTGGAGGGGATGGACATGTGGATGGAACCTACGCGGGACGGAATATGACGCAAGCATGCAAAATAGTGTGGGGCGGATGTCTGCCGAAAAGGTTTCAACAGGCGCAAAGTGAGGAAGGATTGAGGTGGCAGCACTCACTGTGCATGCAGGCGCCTCAGGAAGAGGCGAGGGGTGGGCAGGAAGGTGCGTGGCTTCCCCCTCACTGCCACAGCTCACTCACTGCAAGGCTTAGAACGCTTATTCCTTCTCAGTCCTGGGAGCCAGAAGTCAGGAAAAATATCAGTGGTGGCAGCGTGCCTTCTGCAACCTCAAGGGCAAGATGATGGTTGATCATTTTTAAAGGTTTTTTTTCAAGAGGTTTCTCTGTGTAGCCTTGGCTATTCTGGACTCATTTTGTAGACCGGGCTGGCCTCGAACTAACAGAGATCTGCCTGCCTCTGCCTCCATAGAGCTGGGATTTCAGGGGTGCGCCACCTCCCCAGTATGATGATGATGGTTAGTTTTACGTGCCAACCTGACTGGGCCTCAGGGTCCCCAGATACTTGGTCATATACCGCCTGGGCTTTTCATGCATGTGTCAGCATGAGGTCAGCTTTTGGCTCAGTTAAGGACTCAATGTTCCCTAAAGTGGGGAAAGGGGGCTTCAAGGCTTGAAGGGAGCAGAAATGCTGAGTCTCCCTCAACCAAGAGGCAGCACTCCTGCCTGATGATTCATGCTGGGCAGTGGCTGCCTTTCGCTGGGGCAGACTCCGGCTTCTGGTGCCCATTGGCGCCCCTTGAGTCTGAGGCTCCACCACTCCAGGCTCCACCTCTGCTCTCCTCACTGTAACCTGTGTCTGAGGTTATCCGAGTGCTAAGACAGAAAGCTCACCCTGCCTTGCAGCCGAGGGGGTTTCAGCCCAAGATTGACTGATCTTGTCAGGGAGCTTACGGTGAGATGGGTCACCACGGCAAGAGCATGTGGCAGAGGCACCCCCGCCAGGAAGCAAAAGGGAAACAGAAGGGGGGGCCCACATTCCTGGTGACCTAACCCTCCCAGTACCCACTTCTTACAGGCTCCACCCCCGTCAGATGGAGCCGCCCTGGGGACCACTCTTCAGAGCACTGCCCTGCCTCCGTGCCTTTTCATAAAGGTGGGGCTGTGGTTTGCTCCTCAAGACCCTGTGCTGGAGTCCCAGCCAGTAGCCTGGGATGCAAGGAAGGCAGTGCAGCCGTCAGGGATCAGGGCTTAGAAGCGGAAGTCATGCCAGGCATACCCTTGCTCTATCGGCATCCACCGTCTCCACTCACACTCTCTCCCTGCTTCCTGGCCGTGCAGAGGTGAGCAGCCCCCTCTGCTGTGAGCTTCCACCACCAGGAGGGCCTGCCTCTCCGGCCCTAACAGCGAGGGACCTAGCGGCAGACTAAAGCTGCAAGCCAGGGGAGACCTTTCTTCCCTTGAGGTTTTCAGTCGTGCTGTCACTACTGTCTTGACACAGACAGTGTCACTGGATTCCAGGCCGCTCAATCACTGTCATCTCCCCAGCCCAAGTTCCTAACTTACACCCTCAAAGGCTTTCCTGCCAGGTCTCCGGGCTAAGGACAGGGTGCTTCCACACCGTCTTCAGAGCACAGCTTCGTGAGACAGTGAAGGCTACTGGGAAAAGAAGTCAAGAGCACAGGGGTCTAGGCGAGCGAGGTCTTGTGGTGGAGGTGGTAGTGGAGGTGGTGGTGACCCTTTCTCTAATGTTAGGCTTCTCTCCCCTGGCCCCATGTCAGCTGTTTTCTCACACCTCAAGCAAGAGCTGTGCAACTTTGTTTTGCATGTCAATCACCTCCCTGTTTCTACTTCCTGTCCTTCTTTGGGGACTCATCCAGAGTGTTTGCACACACACACACACACACACACACACACACACATACACATGCAGAGGCACAGACATATACAGAGAGAGAGAGAGAGAGAGAGAGAGAGAGGAGAGAGAGAGAGAGAAAGAGAGAGAGAGATCCTGGTTGGGGTCTTCAAATGCAGGCATCCTTACCTGCACATCAAACGCTTTCTCTACTTTCTTAAATTAGAAAAAAAAAAAAGTTGTCTCTACTTTCTTAAATTAACTCCCTCCCATTATTTCATCCTTGATATTTGGTTTATTTATTTTTGAGAAAGAGGGACTTAGAAACATATATTCACTTTTTTAAAGATTCCATTAAAAATGTCAACTGCCCAACCAGCATGATGCCACACACCTGTAAACCTGCCTTTGGAAGGTGGACGCAGGGGACTGAAAAGGTCAAGGTCATCCTGGCTGCTGCACTCACTGCTTTCTCTCTCTCTCTCTCTCTCTCTCTCTCTCTCTCTCTCTCTCTCCCTCTGTGTGTGTGTGTGTGTGTGTGTGTGTGTGTGTGTCGTATACATACACACTTAGGTGGATGGGCACATGTGCACAGGTCTGAGTGTGTGTGCAGGTCAGAGGTCAGCCCAGATGTCCTCTCTGTTGCTCTCCACATTTTTGGACAGGGACGGGGTTTCCAGGCGAACCTGGAGCTCACTGATTTGGCTGAGCTGTCAGGCCAAGGCGCTTCAGAATCCACGCATTTCTTCCTTCCTGGCTACGGAGGGTAGGCATGAGAGTGCAGCATAGCATGGGTGCTGGGGCCCAGACTCAGGCCCTCAGCCTGTGCCACACTTCACCCACTGAGCTGTCTCCACAGAGCCCTCTCTGAACTAATGTTCACATCACCAAATCTGACAAGAGGGAGCTCAGGAGCGCTAGGGTTATTCTGGCTCACAGTTTGAGTTCATCATGGCAGAGAAGTTATGGCAACAGGGGTGTAAGGCCGATGGTCACACTGTGGCCACAGTCAGGAAGCAGGGAGAGAGACATTCAGGTGCTCTGCTCACCTCCTTTTTATCCAGCCCAGGGCCCAAAGGCTTCAGCGGTGCTCCCCCAACCCCCTCGGTGGTGCTCCCCAACACCTTCAGAGGTGCTCACACCCTCAGAGATGCTCCCCAACTCCCTCAGTGGTGCTCCCGGGCATTCAGGGTGAGTCTTCTCTCTTCAAGTTAAACCTTTCTGGAAACATTCTCACAGAGCCGCACCCCCCCCCAGCTGTGTTTCCATGGTGATTCTAAACTGAATCAGATTGATAATGGAAATTAACAATGAATTCCTGGTCTCTGATCTGGAGAGCTTGGGGTGGGGTGGGGCTGGCCACGTAGAATGTGGGCCCAGGAAGCTTCTCAGGAGGAGCTGATGAAGCACAATTTTACATGAACAATTTAATGTAGGAAGCTGATTAAAATTTTTTAACTGCTGTGTAGGGCGAATAAAATATACTCAAGTCAGATTTAGCCTCCGGCCGGCTTTACAGAACCCCCAGCCAATGTGTTAGCTTTCCAAGTTCCTGGCCAGCCTCCAGCAGTGGCCTCCCCTCCCGTCCCCTCCTGTCCCCTTCCCTCCTCTCCCTCCCCTCCCCTTCCCTCCCTTCTTCTTCCCTTCCTCCCTTTCTCTTTTTCCTCTCCCCTTCCTTCCTTCCCTCTCCTCCCCTTCTCTCCCCTCCCCTTCTCTCCCCTCCCTTTTCCTCCCCTCTCTTCCCCTCCTCTCCTCCCTTTCTCTCTTCTCTCCCCTCCCCCTCCTCCTCTCCTCTCCCCTTCCCTCCCCTCCATCCTCCTCCCCTCCCTTCCCCTCCCCTTCCTTCCCCTCCCCTCCCCTCCTACCTTTGCATTCTGTTTTGTTATTTTGCTTCATTCTTGAGCTCCAGTCCCCGTGATAACTGCAGCAAGGAAGCAACTGAAAAGGAAATCTAGAACCTAGGGAGGCAGAGGCTGAACCCGGGCTGGGCTCGCTTGAGTGGGGGAGGGCAGGCCTGTGGGGGAGGGCCGGATGGAAGGGGGCAGTGGCTGGCTCCTGGCTGGGCGCCTGGTTGTTTTGGACACTTGTGTCTGCAGACCGTTCTGTTCTCAAATTAATGATGCCATTTTTAGTGACTCATTAGGATATTCATTAAGAGTTGTTAGCACATCAAAACAGTGTTGGTGAGGGCTGGCAGAGGGCAGCTTCCTGGACAGTAGCAATTGTCTGAATTTCCTTGGCAGCAGGGAAGGGACAGAGCGACAGCGAGCAGATTCCCAAATGTTATCTGTTCAAGGGGTACTATCTCTGAAGGCTACACTTACTGAGCACCTACTGTGTGTATGTGTGAGCGTTCGGTGTCTTCCAGTACAAGTATGAAGCATAAAGTCTCTCTTTGGCACAGCTGCAGCCACACTGCTCTTCCTGCACCTCAGACATGGGATCTGGGCCCTGCCTCAGGACCTTTGCACTTGCTGTGCCCCCAAGTTGGGGTGCTTTTCCAAACCTCAGCCCCTAAAATGTGTTCTTTTGGGCATCTCCCTCCGGTCTCTGTCTGCTGCTGACCAGCCTTGCCCATTCACAGTGCATGGTCACAGGTCAGTCCCCACAGTGGGCTGCCCACCTTTGCTCGTTTTCCTGCTTCTCCTCCGACCAGTGTCAGCTTCCTAAGGGCAGAGGCCTGCTCTGCTGGATCTGCAGATCCCAGAGGCCCTGCTCCAGCGGAGTCCCAGACATGTAGTAGGCACACAGCTATTTGCTGAATGCAAGGTGGTAAGAAAGCAGCAGCCCCCGCTCTCAGCCCAGGGACAAGTGGCCTGGTTCATCTCCCCCACAGCAAGTCCCTGATACCGATATGGCTTTTCTCAAGAAGCCTGACATCGCTGGAGGAAGGCCACATGAGATGGCACATTCATCAGCTCTGGCTTCTTTTCCACAGAGGAGTCGGGTGAGGACTGGCAGGACCAGTGCCGCCCACCCAATCTCTGCTCACAGCCTGGAGTGTGCCTCGGGTGCCCTCGGCAGCCAGTGGGATCAGACTGGGCATCCCGGGGTCAGATTCTGCCAATAGATTATTTCTCTGAGTAATTAAGATGGAATTAAAAATTAATTCTTTCCTTCAGCTTGATTGCATTTCAAGGGATAAACCAGGTGTTAAGGCTTCTCTGAAGCTTTTCTACCTAAACTCTGCTGGATTGTGAAGTGAGGGCACAGTGCTGTTTTGTCCCTGGAAAGGGAGCTAGGCTGCCCCGGGAGAGGCTGGGAGGGACGCTGGCCCTCACTGAGGACTGGGCAGCTTTCGTGTTTGCTGAGATTGCTGCAGTTCTGTCTGCTTGGGGCTGGGACGCAAGGCGGCTCAGACCCTGGGTGCCGCAGGAGGAGGTGGGCCCCAGCAGCTCCCCGGGGTTCTGCCAGGACACGCCTGCCTCCATGGGCCCACAGTCTGTCCGTGAAAGGGATGGGCCACTGGCCTCACAGGAGGCTGTGTGCATGAAAAGGAAGGTAGCTCAGTGGTTAGACACTGCACACATCTCCTGATCCATCCCCGAGTGCCAGCCTGGACAGGGAGTGTCTATGATTCTTTAAGAGCGTGTTCCCTAGACCAGTCACCAGGTCATTCAGTCCTGCTACTCAAAATCAAAAGGTGGAGAAGCATGTGTGGGCTGGAGATGGGGACTCACGCCTATAATCTTAGCACTTGGGAGGCTGAGGCAGGAGGATGGCGAGTAGGAGGCCAGCCTGAATGCTGTGTAATGAGTCTTTGCTCACTAAGCAGCACCACTAAGAAAGAGACAGAGGGAAAACCTTCCTCTGGCTACTGTCCCCAGGGCACCAGCACAGGCAGCTGGCCTCATCTGTGTCCTGATTATCATTCCGGAAGCATTTTATGTGCCCATGAGAAAACACACCTCCCCCCTCCTTGGTTTCCACAGAAGGTGGCATGCTAGGCGCCTCTCGTGGTAGTCTTATTTTATTTGTTTTCCTCAGAACACGTTTCTGTGCCAGCACGGCTCCCCAGCCGTTCCCACATCTGGGCAGCTCTCCCCTGCCTGGGTGTGTCTAGCCAGGCCTCTGCTGGCGCACAATTCATATTGTTTCCCGATATCTTCTTGCTGCAAACAGGTCTGCAATAAATAACCTTCAACATAAGTCATTTTGCTCACACTTGTCTGTTTCTCTAAGGTGAATTCCTAGAAGTGAAATTGTTGGTCGGAGAATAAACTACATTTGTTAAGAATAAAAAGTGGGTACGGGAGAGGGGATGGACACAGCAGGAGCTGAGGGACAGTTGCAGAAGCCGGAGCTGACTGCGTGTGGGGATTCAGCCTGTGATTCTTCCCACTCTTGGGAGCGCTTAAGATGTTTATGATTTTTGAAAGGTGAAGGGGTGCTAGCCCTTTTCCAGATCTCTCAGGAAGGGCTGTGGAACTCCTCTCTCCACCCACACAGGAAAAACACAGAGCAAACTCACCTGAGACACCCAGGAGAAGTAAGGGCCAGGCAAAGCTGGGAGGCAAGGGGTGGAGCAGGCAACCACAGTCCCAGAGAGCAGCCCCCCCGGGGGGGCGTGGCAAACAGTCCTCCACGGTGGACAAGTCCGGCAGCTCCTCGGAGCCCCCCTCCACACTGGAGTAAACACACCGGTTATAAACTTCTGTACGCCCAGCTTAGCGGAGGTCCCCGTGTTTGCGATTTCGACTCTATTGGCTTCTTACAGGGAGAGCAGAGACAAATACCCCATGGCTCGTGCTGGGGGAGGAGAAAGCAGCCGTTCTCAACAGCAGAGCTGTGTTCCTAACTGCAGGAGCCCTCAGGACAAAGGTCCTGTCAGAGCCTGGGTGAGAGAAGGGCCTCCCAGGAGGTTCCCTTTGCCTCCCTGACCTGCTGAAGAGGGAGGAAGGAGAGAAACGGCTTGACACCATGGAGAAAAAAACAAACCGAGATGAGTTAAATAACAAACTTCACCTAAGCGAGAAGCAGATGAAACCGGGCAGCATTCCTGACTGAATCTGGCTTAAATGCCTGCACACCATGTTTATGCCCCCCCCCAACAAGGCCCTGACCTCTATTACAGCCATCAGAGCAGGAAGTGAAAGACCAACTTCTCCTCATCCCTACAGCTCAGCATTTGCTTTCCCCAGGTGTGAATCTGTGGTCTGCAGCCTGGCCTGGCCTGCTCCCTGCTCTCCTGCCCCTGGGCTTAGTCACATGGCTACCAGGGGTTGCTCCTGCTTAGGTTACAGCTTGTTTGCCACTGGTCTAGGTTAGAGTTGACTGTATGTGGAGGCCACTTGGGGTCCACTTTTATTGCTCAAATACGGAGACTGGCTTACCACAAGTTTATTGAAGTTTAACAGAAGCAGTGTGGGGGTCGCACCTAGGTCTGCAGAGCTGACCACACCGCACCTTCCCACCCCCCAAAGCTTTCAGTTAGTGTGTCCTCGATTTCCAAGACAGTGCCAAAGCCCTTGTGTATAGATTTATATACATAGATAGAAGTAGATGCTACACTAAGAACAGGGAATAAAATGTGAAGAAGAGAAGCAGCTTCGGACAAAACTCAAAGGCAGTAGGGATGTGGTGTATTCAGACCAGGGATTTAAAACAACTCTGATTAACATGCTAAGGGCTCTGACGGGGGAAAGTAGACAAACAAAAACAGATGTATTACCTAAGCCAAGAGAGTCTAACCCTGAGCCAAAAAAGAAACATTAGGAACTGAAAACACTGGCTGTGAATCACATCCGAGCATGTGATACTTCTGTCCCAGCTACTTGGGAGACAAGCTGTGTGAACGCAGGAGTTTGCAACAGGCCTCTATAACAGAGACCTGTCTGTTTAAAAACTCACATCAAAGTTCTCTTCAGAAACTACACAAGCAAGAAGAGAATAAAGTGAAATATTTAAAATGTTGAAAGAAAAAAAAAACCCTGAAATTCTGTATTCAACAAGTTAATTGATAGAAGTAGAGGGCAAGAAAGACTTTCAGATGGGCCAGTGAGGTGTCTAGTGGGTAAAAGTGCCAAAGAGAACAGACTCCTGACAGGAATCCTTGACTTCCACCTATACACATGCCTGAATGCACGCACACACATAGAGACACATACACAAGCACAGAGAGAGACACACACACACACAAAGACACATAATAATAATAATAATAATAGACTTTCTCAGGCAAACAAAAATTGGGAAAATTTGTCATCAGGAAACCTGCTCTTGCAAGAAATATTGACAGATGCTTCTTAGGGAGAAGAAAAATTGTATTGGTCTGAGGCTTGGATCAGTGTAAAGACAGGAATATTGGGAGGGAAATAAATGAAGGCTGAAACACATATTTTTTAATTAATTGATATTAAATAATGACAGCAATAATGCACTTGATGATTACAGCTCATGCGTATCATAGCAGACAGTAGCGACAGAAAGAAGGGGGCTGTGGACATTTTATTAGCACGAGGCACCTGAAATACTGTAGATCAGAACAGTAGGCTGTACCTAGTTGTAGTGCATAATGAAAACAGATGGCCGACATGCTACAGAAAGAGAGGAGATGAAATAGTATAAAATGCTTAGTTAAAACCACAAAGATATAAAAATCAGAACACAGAAATGGGACAATGAACAGGAAACAGTAAAAGCACAGCTGATAGTAATCAGCTGTATCAATAACCATGGCAACACCAGCATGCAGCCGCTTCATCCATAACTGCCTTTCAATAGCGGAATGGATAGATAGCCGTAGTACCTGCAAACAATGGATCATTATTTCTCACTGAAAGGAAATGAGCTATCAGGCCATGAAAAGATGCCACGGAAGCTCAGCTGCACGGTGCTAAGTGAAAGAAGCCAATCTCAGGGCACAGACTGTATGATTCCAGCTCTGGTCGTCTCTAAAAATCAAAGCTTTGAGACGGTGAATGGAGTAGCGGTTTCCAGCAGTTGGGGTGAGGATGGGAGGATGGTGAGCAGGCAGAAAGGATTTTTAAGGTCATGAGACTACTCCATTTGACAGCACAGTGGTGGGACACAGGATGTGGTCCCCGGGCTGTTCGGACAACGATGCTCCTGTATCACATTTCCCAGCCTGGGGGAGATGCTGATAACAGGTAGGTCATGTATGTGCTGGGGAAGGGCTACATGTAACATCCCGATTTTGATGTGGACCTAAAACTTCTTCTAAAATTTAAACGTAGGGTGGGGAATGGCATGTTGGCAAAGCTGAGGAGAACAAGATCCCTTAGGCTGCTGGGGCTGAGGAAGATGTAGTTGCTGCTGAGCATTGTGGCAGAGCCCCAAAACTAAATATAGAACCATCCTGTCGTAATTCTGCTTTGGGGGACTTACCTGAAAGGACATGAAGGCAAAGGCCCAGGAAGGGGTCTGCGCATGCCCACTGGCGACAGCCCCTCGTGCCGTGGCTGCCCTTCTGGCCAAGCAACAGCCATCTTGGGGAGGTAAACCAGCCCCACTCCCAGCTGCAATCGCCCCCGCTGGGCTTGCTGGCTGTAGAAGGGTCGTGAGACCCTCATCCGCAAATCTCCCTGCTCCTGACCGCCTGTTGTAAACAACTCTGCCACATTAATTGCATGTGGCCTGGGGAAGGCAAGAGTATGGAGGCCGGGGTATGTTAGCCACTGGTCCCAGGTCTGAGGTGTAACAGGTGAAAAGGGTTCCATCTATCTTGCTGTTGGAAAGCCATCACCCCTACATGGTTGCAGCCTTGGAAGAGGAAGAGCACTCACACCCCTGTAGCCCCTCACCTGTGCTCTGTCAGGGCACCCAGTGACCTCACTGATTCCCCAGAGACAATTTTGAAGGAATCCTTTCTCTGTTGTCAGGACCTTAGGGGAAGGGGTAGAACTGTTTACCTCTTCCCCGAGAAGGGATTTTTAGCAACACAGTCAAAGACTGGAAAGGATTCAGGTTCCACGGACAGACTCTGAAAGGTATAGACACATTCATCAAATGTTACTCATCTTGGAAAGGAAGGAAATGCTGACATGTGCTACAGCCCAGATGAACACTTCATTAAAGTGGCCGGACGCACAGGTGCTGCAGGATTCCATTTATATAACTCACCTGGAACGGTCAAATTTATAGAGAGAGAAAATAGCCCCGTGGTTGCTGAGGCTGGTGGAAGGAGGCAGTTAGTCACCGTGCGGCGCTTTGGAAGATGAAATGAGTTTTAGAGGTAAATGTTGGTCGTGGTTTCACCATCCGAAGACGCAAGGGGTCCCAGACACGCTCCCTGCTGCCTGGAGCCTTTGCCTTCCCTACCCGGTGGACTGCTCCTCCCGAATTATGAGCCAGCCAGGACAAACGCTTCCTCCCTAAGTGCCTCATAGGACGTTTGGTTGCAGCAACACACCGTGGCTATTCTGAACGGTAACGAAGCATCGCTCGGAGGCGAGCCAGCAGTGGGGAGGCTCTGTGTGCAGGGAACTGAGTGGGAAACGCAAGCCCTCTTGACTTTCATTTCAATTTTGCTGTGGGTCTGCAACTTCCAGAAAACGAGGTTTATTAATTTAAGAACAGACTGCCCCAAAGAAACAAAAACAAAAACAAGGTGCTGAAAAGGTGGCTCCGTGGTTAAGAGCACCCGTTGCGCTTGTGCAGAACAAGGTTCCGTTCCCAGCACCCGGATGATGGCTTACGGCTGTCAGTAACTGCGGTTTCAGCGGGTCCAGCGCCCTCTTCCAGCCGCCGAGGATACTACATGCGCACAGTGCCACAGACATACAGGCAGGCGTAACACGACACACAAAATAAAAATAGATAAACCTCCAAGACAAGGAAGGAAAATCAAAAGTGAGCCGCTAACGAAACCGTGGACTGGGCTGACGGTGATACATCCAGGGTGACCCATGGGACACTGACGGGGGAGGCGCATGTGGGGACTTGCTGATTTTTGCTCTATTTTTCTGTGAACCTAAAATTTCTCTAGTGAAATAAAAATCTATCAATCCCCGCCCAAATATGTGTGTATTTGTAGCTTCCTCCACTGTCAGATCTCTCTAGGGACTGCACGGACCTGTTCACCATCCAGCCCTGTGCTGTCCAGCTCTTGGATCTGTTTTATGTGGGTTCTGAGAACTGATCAGCTTGGCAGTCGCTGCCTCTACCCCCTGAGCCACCTTATCTGCCCTCGGTGTAATTTTTCGTGAAGTGCTTTTTTGTATTTAAATCTGACATACATTCAATTTGATATATTTTCACAAAGTAAGCATACATCATTAACAGCACCAAGATCAAGAGACAGACTATTATCAGTGAGCCCACGAGCCTGTGTCTCCCCAGGGTGACATCTGATATTCCCAGGGCAACGTTTATCCTGACTTCATTACCATCGATTAGTTTCACTGGCTTGTGCCCTGTCTATAAACAGTCTCACAGCACCAAGCGTTTCCTTCAGCATGTCCGAGGCTCCGTCTTGAGCGTAGCTGCAGCTCTTTCGCCTCCACTGGAGGAGGATATTATGCTAAGCGACCCCACTGCATTCATCCATTCTATTCTTGATGCCCACGTGGTTGGAGCTATGACACACAGTGAGTCAGGAGCACGCCTGTGGGCATCATGTGATGCAGAGCCCTCATGACTGTTGTCAGAAGCATTCCAACAGACAGGCACTGTGACATTGGGAGATGCCCCTCTTTTGAATGTTCGTAGGTGTCCTCACAGTGTGGCCTATCCTGGTAACTAAAGAAAAACCACGTTAGCTGGGTGTGCTGGCGCACACCTTTAGTCCCAGCACTCTGGAGGCAGAGGCAGACAGGTCTCTGAGTTCAAGGCCAGCCTGATCTACAGAGTGGGCACCAGAACACCTAAGGCTACACAGGGAAACCCTGTCTTGAAAAAACAAAAATAAATAATAAGAACACACACCACTTTGCTTACTTTATGTGTGTGAAATGCCTGCTCAAACATTTGCCCAATTTTCCCATTTTATTTCTTATCTTTCTGATTCGTTGGCTCTTTTTATATGTGATATGTAGAAGTTCTTTTTTATGTATAGAAAATATTTTCTTATTTCCTGGGGCATGATTTTCGCTGTCTCAGTGGTGTCTCTTTTGATGTTTTTAAGAATATTTTTAATTAAAATATAATTACACCAGTTCCCCCTTCTCTTTTCTCTCTCCAATCTCTCCCACGTTCTGAATCTAGCTCCCCCTTAAAACCATGGTCTCTTTTTCTTTAGTTGTGATAGATTTTTCACCTAAATATATAAATACAACCTGCTCAGTCTGTTTAGTGTACAAAGAAACCTCACCTCCGGAGCTCAACAATATGGTCAATGTGGCAGCCTGACCAAGGCCTGAAGAAGTGCAATACCACAGACATGCTGACATGGAAGGGGAAATCTCGAAGGTGTCTGCTGGCTAACTGGAGGACTTTATTTCAATGTAATCTGATTAATGTTTTCTTTGGTGTTCGTGCCTGGGTTCTGCCTGTCAGAAAGAGGTTTTTCTAATAACGTGTGGCCTGAGGTGAGCTAAGATTAATGTCTGTACGTGGTCTACCACGCCTATCTCACTATGACACAATACTTGAGCAATTTATTCTGGCTCACTGTCTCGGAGGCTTTCAGTGAACCATACTGGAGAAGGCACAGCAGAGCACAGCAGCATGTGGTGGCCATCACAGACTGGAGACCCAGAAAGCCAACTGAAGGGATGCAGATGCCTCCCTCAGGAATTCTCTCTGAAAATGCCCAGGCACAGCCAAGGTGCACCTCCCACTACTTAAGTTATTCTAAATCCAACTGTGGTTTGAATGAGAATGGCTCCCATAGACCCATATATTTGAACACTTGGTCCTCAGCTGACGGAACTGTTTGGGAAAGATTAGAAGGTGTGCCCTTGTTGGAGGAGTCATGTCATGGGATGTGTGGGCTTTGAGGTTTCAGGAGCCCACACATTCCCCAGTTAGCTCTCTCTCTGCCTCATGCTGTGGGGCTGATGAACGCTCTCAGCTTCTACTCCAACACATGTCTGTCTACTGCTGCCATGTTCTCCACCATGATAGTCATGGACTCTAACCTCTGAAACTTTGAGATCCAAATTAAATGCTAAGTTGTCATGCTCATGGTGGTTTTTATTTTGTTCTTCATGACAATAGAAACATATCTAAGACACCAGTCACATTGGCAATAAAGATTTAAGCATCCTAGTGTGGACTTCCAATTTATTCTGTACAATTCATCAAGAAGACCACCTTCCCCTTTCCCCCAGCCTGTCTGGGGAGCAGCTCCATAAAACTCAAACTCTCATACTAATATGTGAAGCAGTTTCTGGGCTTTTGGCCTGATTTGCCTGAGTTTTTTTCTCATGTAGCTCAGGCTGGCTTCAAACTCACATGTAGCTGAGGAAGACTTTAAATGCCCCTCCACCTCCAGCTCCAAGGGCTGGAACTACAGAAATGTGGTACCATGCTTGATTGTATAGCACATTCTTACTTCCCTTGAGATTTACTTATTTAGCATATGTGAACATTTGCTGGGTGAAATCCAAGGCGCCTTGTGTGTGCAGATGCTACTGGAGCCAGAAGAGGGCGTCGGATCCCTTGGAGCTGGAGTTAGGGGTGGTTGGGAGCTGCTTGCTGTGGGTTCTGGAAACCCAACCCAGGTCCTCAGCAAGAGCATCAGGTGTTCAAACTGCTGCTGATGCAGCATCCTTCATAGCAGGTGTGGTATCTGATAACACGGGCCCTAACACCTCATTTTCTTCTTCACACTTGCCTTGGCCATTTCCCATGCTTGTGTTTCTATTCCAAGGTTAGAATTAGCCTGTCACTTTCCACAAAACAAAACAAGAATCTGAGATTTCGGTTACATTTTGATTGGTTCCGTAGCTCAACTTTGGCAAACTCATGATTTGAAATATTGACTCCTTCACGCCACAGATACATGTGTCTGTCTAAGTTTGGGTTATATTGCTATGAAGAGACACCATGACCAAGGCAACTGTTACAAAGACAGACATTCATTGGGGCCGGCTTACAGTTCAGAGGTTTAGTCCATTATCATCATGGCAGGAAGCATGGCGGCGTGCAGGTAGACACGGTGCTGGAGAGGAGCTGAGAGTTCTACATTGTGATCTGAAGGCAGCCAGGAGGACACTAGGCGTATTTCACACTGGGCGTAGCTTGAACGTTTAAAACCTCAGCGCTCTGCCTCCACAGTGACACACTTCCTCTAACACGGCCACACCTCCTCCAATAAGGCCGCGCCTCCTAATAGAGCCACTCCCTATGGCCAAGCACGCAACACGAATCTTGTGGGGGCCATGCCTATTCAAACCACACACCATGCTTTTCCATTACACTGATTCCTTTCTAATTACTCTCAACAAGGTTTAGTAGAATTCTATATAGCTGCTTTATTTATTTTCTATTAAATTTATCCCTAGACATTTAATTGTTAATGCCCTTATGAATGTCACCATTTTCTACACTTCGGTTTTTGTTTCCGTATGGAGCAGCCTTGCTAAATTTAGCTGTTTCCCCACACATTGCTGCGGGCTTCACACCAGCAGCCAGGCTATCCATGAATGATGACACCTGCTTCTGCCCTTCAAATCCTTCCAGTCTGTTTTCTTCTCTTGCCTTACTGCTTTGGCCATGGTCTCCAGTAGTGATTGACAAAAGAGGGACAAATGGTCGCTCTTGTCTCACCTATGACCTTAGGCAGGAAGCTAACATCTGTCACTGAGTGTCCTGTTGTGTGTTCCTGCTCAGACACAGTCTCTTGTCCTATTGATTCCAAGAGTTTTGCTTAATTATAAGTGGATGTTGATTTTTATTATATGAAATAATTATATCATATAATTATATCATATAATTATCTCATATAATACATATAGTACTTCTGTTTCATTACATCAAAAGCTAGCTTTGCATTTCTTGAATAAATCCAATTTTGTTATGACATACTATTCTCTGTTTCTGGATTCAGCTTGCTAATACTTTATTTAGGAAACTATGTCTATGAGAGAGATTGGTATGCTCACCTCAGAGATTTTCTTAGACTTTCCTAATCAGGTTTTGCTATGAAAGTTTTACTGCCTTATATAAAATAATTGGGACTGTATTCTTTTCTTCTTAAATATTTCAGTTAATAATTTAATCCTCTGGTGGACTTTGGAGAAGATTGGTGATATTTCTTCTTTACATGTGGAGAATTATTCAGTGAAGACTATGGGCCAGGTGTTTTCCTTGCAGGAGAGGTTTTGGTCCTGAATACAATTTATTTAATAGACATGGAAATTTTCATATTTTCTATTTCTTCTGTCGATCCTGGTAAATTCTACTTATCAAGCAATTCTTCTACTTCTCCTGCAAATATAAATTTACTGGCCTGCAGTCATTCATGATTCTCTTAGCATAACTGGAGTTTGTGGTTCTGCCCTTGTTTCTGGCAATAGCTGCCAACACCCATCTTGCTCTTCTTTGAAACGTTGCTAGGCATTACTGCCATTATTAGCCCTTACTAAAAAAAAAAAAAAAAGGGCTTTCCTGGTCTTTTCTATTGCATATTTGTTTTCTGTTTCACTAACATTTACTTATTGTTTGTTTTACTTTAAATTTCTTTGAAGAATAAGCTCCTTTTTTGTTTGTCTGTTTGTTTGTTTTTTGAGACAGGGTTTCTCTGTGGTTGTCCTAGAACTCACTCTGTAAACCAGGCTGGCCTCAAACTCACCTGTCTCTGGCTCACCTGCCTCTGCTTCCTGAGTGCTGGGATTAAAAGTGTGTGCCACCATGGCTGAACTCCCATTTTTCAGTCTTATGGTGTCTCCCAGAGGTCTGGGTGTTGCAGGCTTGCTTCCCAGCTTGTATTCTGTTTGGAGGGGACAGAAGCTTTAAGAGGCAGAGCCTCATGGGGGATGTTCTGGTCATTGGGGACATGGCTTTGAAGGGGGTATTGGGACCCCCCCCATCTTTGATTTTTCTCATCCCAGCCACAAAGCAAACATCTTCGGCATGTGCTGCCATGATCACCTGCCATGTTACCACGACAGGGCTAACAGAGAACGAGGATGGCCTTTGCAGGCTCACAGCCTTCAACGTTTGCTTCCCAGCTGGTGGGTTATCCAGGGAGGGTTAGGGTATGTGGCCCTGTTGGAGGAGGTGTGTCCCTGGGGGTGGACTTTGTGGTTTCAAAAGCCCATGGCAGGCCCAGACTCACTCTGTCTGTCTTGTGCTTGTCAGTCAGAGTTCACCACTGTTCCATACCTAGCTCCCGCTGCACGCTTCCCGCTGCGATGCCCGCGGACTCACCCTCCGCAACTATGAGCAAGCGCCCAGTTAAACGGTGGTTGTTGTTGTTTCGCCTGAGACACGGTGTCGTGTCACAGCACTAGAACAGCAAGTAACCAAGGCAAACAGAGAAATGGCTGACACGCCAGTATCAGTCTTTCCCTGTCAGTGTCTTACGCTCCTCTAAACATGGCTGCAGCTGCTGCAGCGTTTTGTGTTTTCTTATTCATCTGTTCTAAAATGTCTTATCTGTTTTTATGTGACTTATTTTAAGCTAAAATTAATTAGGAGAATGCTTTAGAGTTTCCAAGTATTTGGAATATCTTAGTTCTTTTTTTTTTAACTTAAAAATATATATTTATAGCTGGGGGATGGTGACTCACACCTTTAATTCCAGACCTCAGGAGTCAGAGGCAGGTGAATCTCTGTGAGTTCAAAGCCAGCCTGGTCTACAGAGTTTCAGGACAGCCAGAGATAGCATATTATACAGAGAAACCCTGTCCCAAAAAAACCAAACATGTATATATATATATATACATATACATATATACATATATATGCATGTGTATGTCATATACATACATATGTATATTGTTTTATATATATTTATGGATACACACATATATGTGGTTTATCATTTAAGAGCACTGGCTGCCCTCCAAAAGGACGAGGGTTCAGTTCCCAGCACCCACATATGGGCCACAATTGTCTGTAACTCCAGTTCCAAGGGATCTGATACCATCTTCTAAACTCTGTGGATAACTGAGTTATACACATACATGTATAAATACATGCAAGCAAAATACTCAGTCATGTAAAAGAAATACATCTTTTATCTTTATTTTGCATGCTCCTTTTGGGATCAGATGACAGCGTTGCCAGAATCGGTTCTCTCCTTGCACAACAATCCTCCAGGGATTGAACCTGAGCTGATCAGGTTTGGCAGCAATTGCCTTCACCCTGTGGGTGTAGTGTTCCGTCCCTGTCCCTTGGGTCAAATGACCCAATCATAACTTCAACTATTTTATATCCTCACTGAGTTTTTCTTCATTTCTCTGTCTGTTTGTTTTAAACACTAGTGAGACAGCCATGCTATTGTTGTCACTGGATATAAGTCTGTTCTATGGACACTCTGAAATTCGTGTACCCTCTGCCCATTGCATTGGTTTCCACTTGTTGACGTTACAATAGAGTTATCCGCACAAGACCTTGTCAGAGAGTTCCAGTGGGAACTGGCAATGGATCCAGCTCCCATGGGGTTACCCTCGATCACCCCTGTGTGGCCAGCGCGTTTCATGCCAGTTGTGGGTGTGGCTGTGGATGGGATCTGCATAATTTCAGTGTGTTTCCTGGTGCTCGCTACTGCTACATGTTGGCTCGTACGCTTAGCTGATGGTCAGATGTCGTCCCTGGTGAAATGTCACTACAAGGCTCTTCCCCGTGTTAAAAGTGGGGTACTGGGGAGGCCCGCCCACCTCACATGGCAAGGGCAGGTTGGCACTGCTATGATGAGCAAGTATGTGGTGGAGAGATGGGAGAGAAAGGAAAGTCCAATGGTTTGTGCACTAAGAACAGAGGCAGAGCTGGAGACATGAGGGTGGGGAGGAACAGCCTGACGTCAACAGCCTGCGCTGAGGCCTGTGCTGCACTGAGGACCATGGCTGGGTCCACAGTCCTGCGGCAGCCGGGTCTGAATCAATGGCCCATGTCACCACTGAGGCCATGCCACTGTCCCTGGTCTGGGCTGCAGCCTGGAGCCCGCCCCTCACTGGTTGTGGCACCGGGGAGAGCCTGAGAGTGAGCGAGCAGGCTGCTCCTCCCCTGGGCCTCACAGTGGAACTAGCCCTGGTGGCAGAGGGCAGGGAGGGCTCAGGCAAGCCTGCCCCTGAGGGTGAGGGCGCTAGTGGAGGATTGCTGGTCCCACCCCTCTGCTGCACTCACTGTGAGAAGCAGAGCTTGTGGGCTGACCAACTTCGTTACCATCCAGGCCCAGATCCAACATCTACCGCATCTATAAACTGCTGAACCGAAGCTGCAGGATGGCCATGCCACAGGGCAATGGCACGGTATCTGAGAGGAGCCCCAGTGAAGATCAGGGTTGGTAGAACAGCAGAAGCCAGAGGCCTGGAGCCAGACCACAACTCAGTGCAAAACACATTTGCAAATGAAGCTGTTTCTGCAAAAGGGTACACGGTGTGACACACTGTTACACACCACAGCTTCGGGGAAGGTAAGAGTGGAGGGACAGATGAGAAAGGCCAGGGTGCACGATCTGAGGTTCACAAAGAATCAATAAAAAGTTTTAAATGGTGTACTTGCCTTCTCATCCTGCTGTGCTGTTTCT
This sequence comes from Rhombomys opimus, assembly GCA_010120015.1. Taxonomy (NCBI): domain Eukaryota; kingdom Metazoa; phylum Chordata; class Mammalia; order Rodentia; family Muridae; genus Rhombomys; species Rhombomys opimus. Next base: position 5,100,903 of record REGO01000054.1, on the reverse strand, counting down.
CAAGGGTTCCAGATGCCAGTCAGATGGGTTTCACAATGCTCCTCAGCTTGCGCTGTGACCCGCCCTCCTCACTTCCAAGTGTTTGGCTTGCAGCTGAGGCGTACCGGCGTTTGATGTTGACTGCGAGAGGGAGTTTGCTTTTTTTTT
>REGO01000054.1:5032244-5100736 GCA_010120015.1 Rhombomys opimus | reverse complement strand
TTTTAAGATTTATTTATTTATTACATGTACAGTATTCTGTCTGCATCCCAGAAGAGGGCACCAGATCTCACTATAGATGGTTGTGAGCCACCACGTGGTTGCTGGGAATTGAACTCTGGACCTCTGGAAGATCAACCAGTGCTCTTAACCTCTGAGCCACCTCTCCATCCCCAGGGCTTTTGCTTTTTTAATGACATGACCCCAACTGTACTCCAGGATCAACCTTGCTCCCAAGACTGTTTGGGCAACACAAACTAGACTTGACAGAGGTGGGAGGAAACTCAGAGTTGGGTGGGCAGGAAGGCGAAGGGGTATGGGAGGGCTTGGGGTAGTGAAAATAATTGAAATACATTGTACAAGAGTCCAAAGAATTAATACAAATATTATTAAAAGGAAAAAAAAAGTGAAACAAAATGTTTGCCCATTCTAGATTCTTTGTGTGGCCACGTTAAGTTTTAGAATGAGGTTCAGTTCTATCACTAAAATCTGGCACTTAAATGATACTCTTTTGGAAAGAATTAACTGAAAAAACACTGTCTCTGAGCTCAGAAGCTTAGTATATTTCTCCACTTACTCACAACCTTTATTTTCCCTCAAGAATGTGTTGAATTCTACACGTACAGATCTTGCAAATCTTCTGTCAAATTTATCAACTCTTTTTGTTTATCTCAGAGTTTCCATTTGATTCCCCTTCTTATAATTCCAGTTCTTGGCTGAAACTTTTGTTTCCTAACTTCTTAGCTATATCAATTGCTTAGATCTTAAAGTTCAGCCTCACGCTCCCAGCCACTTGCACTCCCAGGGGGAAATGCTTACAATACATTGTTTTACTCTTGATTTCTTCTTTTGTTCTTCTTATATTTCTGCATTTCCACTGACTGTCAGAGGAAATGACTCTGAAAGATTATTAAGGCCCTGGCTACTATCTTCTTCCAGGGATGAGTTTTTTCCTCTTTGGCTCAGGTAGGCATGATAGCCGTCTCAGGCTCAGGTCTGGTGGGGAATTAAGATGGTCCGTGGTGATGTGGGAGCTCTTGGCAAGGCTCACTCAGTTCCAAAGTCCTTATTCCTTCTCTGTTTTTCTGTGGAGACTTGTTTGTTTGTTTATTATTTTATTTTGTTTAGTTATTTAGTTAGTAATTTTTAGTGTTTTTGTTTTGCTTTATTTTTGTGTTTTTGAGACAGGACCTCACTATGTAGCTCTGGCTGGCCTGGCTGGCTTGAACTCACAGACATCCCACTGCTTCCAAGTGATGCCATTAAAGGCGTACAAGGCCAGGAGATGGTGTTCAATTCCCTGGAACTGGACTTAAGATGGTTCTGAGCCATCATGCAGGTGCTGGTATTGACTGAACTCAGTCCTCTGCCTGAGAAATCTCTGCAGCCCTTGACTTCCTGTTCTGTACATGAGAATCCTAAAAATGTCATTCTGACTGAGACCAAGAAGGAAGGAAGGCAGGAAGGAAGAGAGGCAAAACAACACCAAAGCCCGCTAGCATTATCTCCGCCTCCCACCTCCACACTGAACAGTTGCTACACTCTGCGTAGCCTTCAGAAAGCCTGACCGCTGTGACGAAAGGCCATGGCAGGGAGCCCAGAGAAAGCGTGAGCACTTCCAACCACGGCCACAGCAACAAACACGGAGCCGAAGTCCCTGGACCTCAGCGCGCACCCTCACAGCCTCCGTCGTCTGTGCCACAGAACATGTGTCAGCAAATCGACCCAACTTTTTCTAATTCAAACACGTGTTTTTTCTGCAACCTGAATGATAATAGCGTGCGTGAAATCACAGGCCCGCTGTGCTAGAATAGATTTCTGACCTGGGTGAACACAAACGCCTGTAACGATTTGCAACGGTCCCTGCATGCTCTGCATCCCTCATGAATGGCCCTCCGGCAAGGACCCGGTGCCAGGTGGCAGTAGCAAGCCTCTGCTCATGAGCAGAAGCTTGGCTGGAGCACTATTCTCGTGTTACCTGTGATTGTTGGGGAGTTGCCAACAGAGCCACAGGCCTGGAGCCCTTCTGCTTTGTAGTTGTGGAAACGCTCTGATGGCAGGTGGCCGCGCCAGTCCCCAGATACAAGGCAGCTTGCTGCAGCTCCTCCCAGGAGTCTCAGGAATGCTTCCCTTTTAGAAGGGCGCTCAGTGACACGAAGCCTTTTTTCTTCTGAGGCTAGTATTGCTTTTAGACCAGAGCCGCCATCGGACTCAGAGAGCAGGGAACCTCCGGTAAATGGCTAAGCCCAAAATGGGACACACTCAAAGGGGACTCCGAGTAAAAGGAACACTTTAATGCTGTTTCCGTGAAGGAAGCCGGCGCACCACCGCATCCTAGCTGTGGCGGGCGAATAGATCTCAGCGTGGTATCTGACAGGGTCGTGGTGCCTCACATATGCAAGCAGCTTGGCCATCACTTCCTCACCCACATCTGTCTGTGGGGCCAGGCTTAAGTCCTGAGCAAACATGAGCAAATACCTTAGGAACCCCAGCTCTCCACAGGGCGCAGCCTCAGTAATGAGCCCGCATCCCCGGGGAGCGTGGGGGCTGGTACACGCTGGCCTCGGCCAGGGAAATGCGACGTGGCCTTAGGGTGTTTTGAAGGCAGCTGCACAGAGCCTAGTCTGAAAGTTTCTAGAAGGAACTCATGTGTCCATGTGTTTCATGCTGACACTAAAAGAGCTGTGTCCTCTAGGACGCCCTGACCCTGCACTCAATATCATTACACCCATCCAGAGGGAGCCAGCGACAATGTGAATATGAGTGTGAACTCACCACGTGTGTGTGTGTGTGTGTGTGTCTGTGTGCATGTGTGATTTTACTTCTGAAAAAGGTATTTTTGGTTTGTGTATGTGAGTGCCTTGCCTGAATGCATGTATGTACACCATATGCAGGCCTAGTGCTCACAGAGCCACGGGCATCAGATCCCCCAGAACTGAAGTGACAAGTGATGGCGAGCAAGCATGTGGGAGCTTCGAACCCAACCTGACCTGAGCCCCCGGCAGGAGCAGCCAGGGCTCCTAATGGCTGGGCCGTTTCTCCATCCCGACTCTGCCATGGGGACAATGTCTGCCTATGTGGCCCAGGCTGACTGCTCCTTCTGCCCCGTCTCCACAGTCCTGGGATCTCCGAGTGTACCACTGCGCCTGACCTGTGCCATCCCCCTTACTGGATATAGAATTCCAGAGTCAGAAGTGAGGCGTCGGCCCCAGACGAGCCTTACCTACTTCCTCGCATGTGTGGCTGCCTCGTGGTTTGTGCTCAGGGCTCTGATCCCACCATGGGTGGCTTCAAACTGCAGTCATGTGTCACCGAGCACTGGGGACTCATCCTGGGAAACGCACTGTAGTGTGACCCCAGTGTGCTTACACGCCAAGCTGGCAGCCCTCCCACATGTCTGGCTGTGTGAGATACGTGGGGCGTGGCCTGTTGCTGTGAGGCTCACACCCTACCAGATTAGATAGAGCACGGAGGGGCCGCTGCCGTCACAGGCACTGTAAACCGTCCCAAGCTTTACAGCGAAGCTTTGAATACACAGCGTACCCTAGCACCACGAGGAAAAGCACAGCGCTGCAGACAAACTGCCAGCACTCGCCGTGGCTTTCTCAGGGCTGGGGCCATCGCAAACACGTGGGGAGGTGTTACCGAAGCCTTCGCCGGCTACGGTGTCGTCGTGACGGTCTCGTGCCCACGGCTGGCCGCTGTGGTCCTCGTTTGGTCCATGCTTGTGGTTCTTACCTGGGCAGTCCACACAAGGCTTTCCTTCTTGCGGCTGTCCCTACAGTACAGCTGGGTGGCCCCGTTTATGTGATTCCTGCTTGGCCAGCGTCACTGCTGTCCTGAGCACGGATGAAGGGGTGGACCAGTGGCCATCTGTGACCTTAAGAAGGGGCCGGGGTGGGCCAGAGCCAGAGCAGGCCCTCCTGGGCCCCGCCCCACCCCCGAGCTTCTGTTCCCCAGCTGGGTGCTTAGCTCCAAACACAGCTCCCATCCCCGTCCCCAGCATCTCCTTCTGATGGCTTTGGAACCAGGTTCTGCAGCTTGGCTGCTGAATTGTCAGCAAGTGACTCATGTTTGACTACGGAGGCTGGGGCAGGAAAGACACCCACAGGACAAGGGGAGCAAAGCAGGAGTGGGCGGTGGCACATGGACCTGCTGATTAAAACTTAACCCTGAGTGAGCTCATTCGCTTAGCAGTGAGGCGAGGAGGAGTTCAGCCTAGACAGGACCTCTGGCCCAAAGGCCAGCAAAGGGAAGCCAGAGAAGACGCCCTCTGACCTTGTGTAACACTGTGTCTGACAGCTGTCCCTCCCTTGGGGACCTGGCTTGAGGCCTGGCAATGAAGAGGCTGGTGAAGTGTTCTCCTGGGCGCGGTTCAGCCAGCATGGATGGTGTCGGAGCTGGTTCTGGATAGAGGGCCAGGAGGCAGCTTCTCGAGTGGCTGTCAGAAAGAGCATCTGAAGGTCAGGGCAGGACCAGGAAATGTGGGAAGTGGATGAAGCCGGCACATGAACACAGAGCGCCCCAGCCCGCACCGCCACCCCCGGCCACACACAGATAACGCCAGAGCTGGAGGAAGGAGCAGGCTCCTGCTGTGTGCCCGGTCCCTGAGCCACCATGAGGAGCTGGGGTGGTGGAGGTGACCATGGGAAGCAGGTCTCAGGCCTGGGTCCTGGCTGCAGCGAGTGCTGGGAGGGGTGTCTGGAGCGTTCCCTGCTCCTGGGGGATCTGGCAACCGAGTAACTTTGACACACAGGGACTTGGGGTTGGCTCTCATGGCAACTGTGAAGAGGATGGAAAATGAGTAATGATAACAAAAAAAGGAGCGAGGGAGCGAGGGAGGAGAGGAGAGGAGGGGGGAGGAGACAAGGGAGGCCCAGCTGTCCTCAGGATGGCCTTCCTGCCTCACACATCTTCTTGCGGATGCCCTGCCTCACCCCAGGCACGCGTAAGTTGGACCAAGACAGCCTGGCTCCCAGCAAGAGGCCCCTGCTTTCTAGCCTTATTGGAAAGGACAAGAAAGAGCAGGTGACAAAAGAGGGTAACTCCCTGACTGGTGGCCTGGCCCGCAGTCTTCTGGTGGCCTGGCCCGCAGTCTTCTGGTGGCCTGAGGCTTGGCTGTCTGCTGCAGGCCAGCCTTCTCACCCTCCCTCGGCTCCAACAGGCTGGACAGGGACCTCACTGCATTCCACGCCCCAGGCAGAGTGGCTGGTGTGCAGAGGGCTGCCTGTGGAATCCTAGCCATCGTGCTGCCTCCCACTTCCAGCTCTTCCTTCTGAAGACAACCCCAAAGGGACAGGATTGTGTACAGGAACCTAGGGTGCTGCCCACAGCCTCGGAGAAAGCCCCTTGAGTTCAAGACTAAAGCCAGCCATGCAGGACAGCCATGAGAAAGAGAGAGAGACAGAGAGACAGAGACATACACAGGGAGAGGGACAGACACACACACACACACACACACACACACATACACACACACAGAGAGAGGGGGGTCCTTGGTTCACTGCTTTCCTTGTTGCTATATCAAAACACTCAACAAAAAGCTGCTTAGCAAGGAAGGGTTTATTTGGTTCAAGGTTTGAAAGCGTCCAGTCTATTGTGGCCAGAAAGACATCGCTGAGTCCTCAGCAACAAAAGCATCAGGTGGAGACTCCTCGCATCTGGAAAGACCAGATAGCGGAGGTGAGGGATGCCAGCACCAGTAGGGTGAGAGCCACCACCCACCTTCAGGATGAGCATCTCTCCCCCGGCAAACCACTCTGAAAGGACCGTCACAGACACGCCAGGAGATATGCCTCCTGGCAAACCCCAAGTCCTTCCAACTCAATGGCTTAACCGGGCCTGCCCTAAGGAACCCCTCTGAGGCCCCACGGAGGCTGTTTTGAAGGTCACCATGAGGTCCTCTGTCACGGATAACGTATGTGCTTCCTTTCAGCTAGTTTGGGTTGGGTTTTCTTTCACTCACAACAAAACTAGTGGGCTGACTACAAAGTACCAGGGCTGTAGAATAAACCATAGAATAATGTTCTTAGTTTTTCCAAAGGCTTAAATGACAGGCAGCTGAGTGTACACACCTGCACACGCGCGCGCACACACACACACACACCACATACACACACACACACACCACATACACACACACACACCCTCAAAACATGTTTTTAACCTCAGTCCTACTCAGCTGTGCTAAAGGATTCCAAGGAGAATTTTTAAGTTTGCTTTTTTGTTTGTTTGTTTGTTCTTTTTTTATCTTGTATGTGTGCATGGCTGTGCACCGCATGTATGGCTGATGCCCACGGAGGTCGGAAGAGGTCACTGAATCCCCTGCAGCTGGGATACAGATGGTTGTGAGCCGTAACGCAGGTTCTGGGAACCAGACCTGGGTCCTCTTCGAGAGCAGCCAGTGCTCTTAACCGCTGAGCCGTCTCTCCAGCGCCCCCCACACACCCCAGAAGAAAGATTTTTAACCTGCTTGAATCAGGATTGTAGAACGGAAAGCTGGGATCTGAAGACTGTACAGATGTGACGCCAGGGCTGGCTGTCCAGCTTGGCCCTCCACGCGGGATCCTGTTTTCCGTCAGTAAGGGAGCTGGATCCAGCAGTGCAATCGTGTCTCTCCAGTGCGGCTTGACTCAGCAGCCCGCAGATAACACCACCACAGTCTGGCGTGATAGGGCAGCCTTCCCACCCCACAGGGCCGTCACCCTCTGCGGGTCCGAGTTGCTTTGTCCATGGTGCTCCTCCTTTGAAAGGCCGGAGCCCCGTGCCTGGTGTGGCCCAGCCCGAGACCCTGCTCACAGAAGCCTAAGACGGGCGGTCCTTCGGTGCCCATAGCCCACACTAGTATACACACACACCCTAGCATGGCCTTCCACATCTCATCTCTTGGAGTCTCAGCCTCGGTCCTATACAATTTTATTATTTTATATACGCATATGTAATAATATGTATGTGAGTGTTTTTGTCTGCAGGTACATCTATTATCACATGGCTGTAGTGCCCACAGTGGCCAGAAGAGGGCGTTGGACCCACTGGGACTGGAGTCCCGGTGGTCATGAGCCACCAGGTGGGTACTGGGACTTGAACCCAGGGTGGGGAACCCCGTGTTCCGGTGAGTTTTGGGGTGTTGTACGGGTGTTCTTTTTATGTTAGGAAAGAGCAGATCATTGTTTATTCTCTACCGTTGAGTATATGTTCTGATCTGACTGGGCAAGTTTAATGCTTCTGTATTTGTGTGTGTGTGTGTGTGTGTGTGTGTGTGTGTGTGTGTGTGTGTGTAGCTTGATCTTCCAACCCAAGGCTCCACGGATGCCTGGCAAGTGCTCTATCTACACCGCCAGCCCACAGATCGCTGCTTAATTGTTAGTCCTCATGGGATCTGGCACAGGCTGCCCTGCTGTGTCAGCCTCACTCTTCACACTGCCGTGGGAGGGCTTTGTCTTCAGCGCCTAGCCATGCTACAGAGGAGAATCTGAAGGCTCCAGCCCCCCAAGGTCACATGGTAAGATGACAGCCCAGCCGCCTTGGATGCAGGGTTGCTGGATCAAGCTCTCAGCTCAACAACCAATATGCAATTAAGGAATTCCCATTCCAAAGGAAAAAATAATGCTGATTTCCTGTGCCGAAGAGGAAAAAAAAAATCTTAAGGTGGCTACAAAAGTAACCCAACTGTTCTTCTACAGAACCCAGTCGCCCTCATCCGGTTGCTACCCCCTTGGTGCGCGTGAGGGCTGTGACTCCCACGTCCACAGTAAGCAAGAAGCAGAACTGCGCTCACTACGGCAGGTGCCCGTCAGAGGGAAATCAAAGGGTCTCGTCGCTGTTGTTTTATTTTCGGCTCTAGCATGTTCGTAATGCCCTCTTATGTAAGGGGTGACTACAGTGAGCGAGGCACAGAAGCCAGATGGCCTTGCTGATCTTAACAGCTCTTTAAGCTGCCCCTGCCAACCCCAAGTTTGGTTGTGGTTCGGAAAGGCAAGGGTTGAACGTGCAGGGCAAGCCGTGAGCCCTCTCCCCGCCCCACCCGTGAGGCTGCTTCTCACGGCTGTGTCCTGCATGCGTGCCCTCCGCCGGGGAAGCTGCCCCTGAACAGCTGGCAGTCGGGCACGGAGGGGAAGGTGCTGGCTGGACAGTTTCCCGCGCTACCATGGAGTAGCTCTCACTGAGCAGAACCAGCTGCGCACGAGGGCTGCGCAAGGCTCCAGCTTGGTGTTCGGTCCACGGCAGACACCGGAGAAACAGTTGGCCCAACGACCTCCCGAGTGCCTCTGCTGGGCACTCGGTCCCCGGCTAGCGGAGGCCTGCCCGAGGAGCCTCGGTCCACCAAAACACCCTCTCCTCTTCTCAGGCTCGCTAAACCCACCCTGGCAACCTTGCCTCATCCCCACATCCAATCTGCTCCTAACCTGGCCCTTGTCCACCCTGGACTTGTGAGATACAGGCCAGACAATAGAAAACAGAATTCAGTCACACACACGAGGACAAAAAAATTATGAAAATGGAACGTAAATAAGTACGGATGCTGAAGACCTAATTCTGATAAACGGATTTTCAAAATTAGCCATTTGAGGGAGTAGATTAAACGCATTTAATGTGGTGGGTGGAAGGCAGTCGATTATGGTGGCCTACAAACCCCGCTTTCAGCAGATTCGGGGGAAGGCACAACAGGCCCCCTTCGCAGCGAGTGCGCGTCCGCTGGATAAACCTGAATGCCTTTTAAGAACACTAATTTGCTGCTGTCCTGCTGGCAAACAGGCCTCCTGGAAAGGGGCCGTTCCCACCGTCTGTACAAAAGGCGGACCAACAGGACGGGGAAGGGAAAGCTAAGGGGGGCATAAATGGGGTTGGTGCAGAGGCTCCAGTTCCCACTCGTGGGGGTGGGGCGCACTGTCTTCTGGGATATAAGGAAAGCAGTAAGGACAGAAGAAGGACCCTGGCCCCCAACACCTTCCCCGCCCGACCCTCCGAAGAGCGAACGGCGATCCCAGAATGCCTTGCAGCTCCCTCCATGGCAACAGCATCCTTCCCTCCCGCACTGCCTCTGCGTCCCTTCTTCCTGCGCCTTCTCTCTGCAGCCCACGCCTGTCCCCAGAGCCAAGCCTCTGGAGAGGGCTGGTGGACACTTCAGGCAAACGGCTGGTCAATCTATCCCTGGAGGCGGGAGCAGGCACCCCCCAAAGGGGTTCTAAGCCTCCCTCCCCCAGGAAGAAGCTCCCAAATGGCCAGGCTCTGACCTTCTCTGGGGTACCTCATTCAAAGACCTTTGGGGCCTTGAAATCCAAGCTCATCTTCTAGGTTCGAGGAAACAAACAAACAAACAAACAAGACAAAACAAAACAATATGTTTTTTAAAGGACAGTATGTTGCACGGTCATGCTGCAGCATGCACAGATAGCCCAGAGATCTCTCACACACATCCTGACATTGGGGTGGCCTGGTCCCTGTGGGACCCCAAGTCTCCATGTGACTGAAGCGTTTCACTCAGCATCCTGGAGCCATCACAGGTGAAGACAAAGAGAGTGCTCTCTGGCATCAACCTGGGCCCTGTGGTCGCCTTAAGCCACCCACTAATTCTCCCAGCTAAGATGAATTTCCCAAAATAACCCCCAGAGTTCCTGCAGTGCCTGCCTGCTGCTGGCCTCTCTCCCTCCCTCTCTCCTCACCCTTCCTCCAGTGTTTCTGTCCCACCAGCTATCTCTTGCTCCACCTGGACCCCCTCTGCATAGGCTGTCCTGCCTCTCTTGACACCACATCAGAATGTGCCATTCGGGTCACAGCTCAAACACCAGCCAGAGAGCCAGCTTCTGCCCGCCACGTGGCCGCCACAGCCGCAGTGCTTTCTGCCTTTACAGAAGCTGCTTGCTCCGCTAATGTGTTTGTGATCTTACTGTGTCCTGCCCCTGGAGAACGGGGTCTCCCCAGCAGTCAGAGGGCGTTGTCCCAGCACTGAGAACGATTGAGTGCAGGGTCCTGTCTGTGCAAGGTGGTCAAGCCCAGCTTGGAGCCATTATGTGCTGCCTGTGGGGCCTTCCCACCCACCTCTGCCCAGTTCTTGGTGGCAGCTGGCTCGGCAGGGCAGGCAGCTGCATCAAGCGTCTCTGTGGGAGGGGCTGAAGCAAGACGCCACCGCCCACTCCCTGGGGAGCAGGGTTCAGAGGGGATGGACGGGAAATCGCTTGGCTCCTCTGGCCGGTGAGGTAGGGGTGTGGTCTGCATGGGATCGCTGACAGAGCTTCTATCCTCAGAAGCGTGGCGTGCCAGGGTAAGGTTCTGTCCCGAGGGAACATAACTGCTGGAGTCCCTCTTTCCCAGGGCCAGACTCTTGTGACTCTAACTGGGCAGGAAGAAAGCCAGGCTCAGAGTTTGCATATCTAAAAGCTCCCTTGAAGATTCCGCAAGGTGTTCCGGCCCAGGCCAGACAGCCCCATAATTATGTTCCCTAGAACCATCCCCACCACCCAGCGGCCACCCCAGTTCCCTTCCTGTCCCCTAGCTTTGAAGTGTGGACTAATGGCTGCCACCCTCCAGGGGCATCTGAAAACCCCCTGGGCCACCCCTGGGTGGACAGGAAATGGAAGGGTACATGATCCACTTCCTTCCTGCTGCCCCTGCACCTGGGCACCTGCTCTAGAAGTCAGAAGCCCAGTGAGCATCTCTCTCATGCCCAGCTACAGGCCACGGCCAGAGCGAGGGTTGCCTTGCATGGCTCCAGGAGCTAGCATTGTCTTCCACACAAGGGAAGGATCCTGAGCAGGGACGCTGGCCCGTGGAGGACTCCCAAGTGCAATGGCGCCTCTTCTTGAGGCCCCTGGTCTGTGTGCATGATGTGGAAGGCGCAGAACAGGAAGGCTCAGCTCTGTGCGAGGTGTCTGGGGCCCAGGCTGCTTCCTGAGACTTTAAACACCTTCTGTCTCAGGTGGTCACTGGCTGGCCGTTGAGCCCCACGATTTCCAGCTCAGAGTCTCAGGCCTGGCTGCTCCGGGCCTCTCAGCTCCCCAGGTTCACCCAGACCCACTCAAACCCTCTGGCTGCCATTGCCTGATGGTGCATGATGGTTACGGATTGTGGCTGCACCCCAAGTCTTTGGCGCAGATCTGTCCTGACGGTCTCCCTGCATGACAGACACCCCTGGCCTTCAGAAACCACCCCTGGATCGGCAGAGAAATGTGCTTGGAACTCAGATCTGCTCACACCACACTTGACACTTCAGCCTCCTTCTCTGCCTCTGGGGACTGGGCTCTGGGGCCTTTGGGCCACCAGGCTGGCCACCAGCTCTGCCCGTGAGAACCCTCCGAGCCCCCACCCAGCTGCCAAGAAGTGTCTTCCAGAGGCACCAAAGCCTCTCCTTCCCAGGGACCAATATTTTAAAATCAGTCTTCTGTTCTGAACGAGAGCGAAAGTCATTAAACTTTCCATCAGGGATGAGCTTTCATCTGTATTTGTCGATCATCAGTCTGGGGTCTCTGCAGTTTATTACTGGAGGTTTGTGTGTGTGTGTGTGTGTGTGTGTGTGTGTGTGTGTGTTTTCCTCCTTGTCACTGAATCTGGTGGCCCATGCTGGGGGAAGCCTGGACCTCCCACATGGTGCTCAGACTGGCCTTCCCTGCTCACACCTGCTCACACGTAGGGGAGAAGAGAATTCTGGGCCCGGTTCCAGATGGCTTAGCGAGCCACATGGGACCAAGGAGGGGGTGGGGGAATGAGAGGGAGAGGCGGCGGCGGCGTCTTCGGATGCCCAGGGAAACAACTCTGAGGCCAGTTACCAGTGGTAACCTTGTCGTCCCTTGCCTCCCAAGGAGGGGAGATAGCTGGGAAAAATAAGAAAATAATATCAGAGCTGCCCCTTGCCGTGAGATTGGAGCCCAGCTGGCTGAGAATTTGCTGCTGGGAGGTGGAGGGAGGGTGAAAGCAGGCCCGGACAGGGAAGTGGGCAGAGGGTCTCTGGCATTAAACAGACACAAAGGCGGGAGGGCACTGCAGTAGGAAAAGGGGAGGGAGCTTCTGGCCACCCCTCACAGGCCACCCGGCAGCCCAGCCTGCACGGCCTGCTGGGTAATGAGGCCCTGGTCTGCTCTTTCCTGGGAGAACATCTTTTTGTCCTTGAGCAGGTGGTGGCAGAGAGAAACAGGCTCTGAGGAGGAAGGAAAGTAGCCCAGGGTCACTGGGAGAATTAATATCATAATTGAGAATACCAACTAGACCTCCTATTTACCAGATAAAGTACCACCAGGGGATTGCTAAGAGAGATGGGAAAACAGAATCTGAAATCATTTTTCACTTCTCTGCAAATGTCGCTGGCGTGGGATTTGCCCCCTCTCCCCTCGAGATGTCCTGGCTGCGCTATCTTTCACCTGTCCATGCAGATTGCCAAGACCCTGGCAATTAGTCCATGCGTGCCAGGCAGCATCACGGAGCAGAACGCGGGACGGCTCTGCAGAACCAGCAAGGCTGTCAGCTCCCCTGGGGTTGGCTGCAGGACAGGTGTGCAGCTGACACACGTGAACACTCCATGCTGTGAGTCACAGCTGTCAGCTCACTGGCAGCTGGAGCTGAAGGCTCATGCCCCAGGCATGTCTATCCCGGACCCTTAGGCACACCGCTCTGCTCTCTGAGTCCAGGTTTCCCTCTCCACACTGAGGCTGCCCTCCTGGGGCTGTCCTGCATGGAGCCTCTCAAGGTGAAGGGTAGGGATGAGGAGCTTGCCGTGCGAGACAGTGATCACACTCAACAGTTACACTGGGAGGGTTTTAGGGCAACTTGTGGGAGAACTTTCGAGAGCTATGAAATTAATTGGAGGGTGTTAACTGCAGAAACGAGGGAACAGAAGAAAATTACCTCCGAAGAATTACAACAAAGCAATTAGCACGGGAAGAAAATGATGCCTAGGATGGAGACACTTGCAAATGGCCAAGGCACGAAGCTGGGAGAGGAGGAACACAGGCATCAGAAGGAGGGGGCTGGGGCGGACCTAGCTAAGGGGTGTCCTAGCTGCACGATGCCAGCAGGGATGTGGTTCTAAAGAGTGTGGTCACCCAGGGACGGAGTCTGGTGAGGTATGCAGTCGAGAGCCTCAGTGACGATGAGGTGGTCGCTGGGCGTGGTGGTGCCCGGGAGTCAGAGGCAGGAGGATCTCTATGAGTCTGAGTGTGGTCAACAGAGTGAGTTCTAGAATGGCCAAGGCTACCCAGATAAACCCTGTCTTGAAAAACCAAAAATTAAAAAATAAAAAAAAAAAAGAGGTTGTCCATCACGGGGGGAGGGGCGTGTAAATGGCTCCCGGTTTCAGTGATCTGCATCCTGGATTCATTCACTTTCACTGATTTCATGACCTGGGCTGTGTCTGAATGGCTAGTGCCAAGTGCCAAGATCTTTTCCGGGCCTCATGTTCAGGGTTCAGAGTGCTCTGGACTGTCCGTGACAAGGGTAGGTGGGAGGAGAGATCAGCAGCAGCCATCCTGTGAGGGTGAGACAGAATTCAGAACCCAGTATGAGGTAGCTGGAGCCCTTGGGGGCCACAGGCAGCTCAGTCCCCCTTGGCGTTCTTGGACGTCAGAGGAACAAGCTCTATTCGCAATGGAGGGAGGGCCTGTACCCTGTGCTGCAGGCTCTGCTCCATTCTGAGGTCCTGTGCTGCTGGCTTCCTAACTAGGGAGGCCTCCACCCAGCCTCTGCCACCCTGATACACTTGACGCCCTCTACTGCTCACTTGGCCCCTTACACTTAGCAGAGACAGGCATTGCAGGATTGCCACGTCATAATGGCGAGTGCCAGAAACTCAGAAAGGCAGGAAGGAGGCAGTTTATGTCTGGTCTTAAAACATGGGCACCAACCCAGACAAAACGGCAGGTGAAGCAGGTGCTAAACAGTCATTATTTTAAAGATTGATTATGTTTTTACTATATACATACACACACATACACACACACACACACATACACACACACACACACACACACACACACAAACACACACGCTATTGATCCCAGAACAAGGTGACAGAGGCCCCCAGAGCTGGAGTTACAGTGGGTTGTGGGACACCTGCCGTGGGTGTCAGGAACTGAGCTCAGGTTCTTCTCAAGAGCATCTACACTCTTAACTACTAAGCCACCTCTTCAGCCTGAAGCAGTCACTCTAACAGGCCTGACTCAGGCCGCTCCTCACCTTCGCAGGGTGGGTATTCATGGGGTACAACCTTTCCAAACATCAGCTAGGTTTTATACCCCCCCCATACACACACAATAGGCGTGGTAGCTGGGCAGCACTTCCCATCTTGAGATTAGCTTTTGGTTTGAATAGAGGGAGAAGAGGCTCTGGCAAGCAGGAGCAGCTGGGGTTGGGGCACAGCCTCCTGCTTAGCTGAAGCCAGAACCCGACCAAGGCACTTGGACCATCTTATCAATGGTTTTTCTCAGAGCATGTGTTGTCCTCCCGGTCACAGTGTCTGTGGTTTAGGAAATGTGCACTGGCCCAAGCCAGCCATTCAGAAAGAATCTGGAGACTTTTGTCAGGAATTTCTGGCCACATCCAGGCTTTCTCCACACTAATAGGAAGTGTGATCCAAGAAGAGGGCTCCTGGGTCCAGCCATACCTGAAGCCTGAATGCCACATAAGCCAGCATATTCTTTATCCGCTGTAACCAGCCTGGCTAGTCGTACCCCAACCTTGTCATCAGTTCTTGAGCACAATAGTGGCTTACTGTGTTGCACATCTGGCTCTGAAAAAGAAATAGAGTCAGGGAGAGGGTGATGCTTTGTTAGGGTGGACTGGGAAACAGAGAGTTTGTTGTTTCTGTTGTTGTTGGGTTTTTTGTTTTTTGGTTTGGTTTTTTGGGACAGGGTTTCTCTGTGTAGCCTTGGTTGTCCTGGACTCACTTTGTAGACCAGGCTGGCATCTAACTCACAGCGATCCACCTGTCTCTGCCTTCCTGAGTGTTGGGATTAAAGGTGTGTGCCACCATGACCAGCTAAGAAACATAGAGTTTTATGCATCCCAAAACCCGGAGAGACACAAAAGGCATCCGGGGATAGAGAGACTTCTCCAACACCGCAAAACACCTAACGAGCCCCTCCTCTGTCCAGTGTCTCTCCCTGAATAGAGGTTTTTTCTCCCTACAGGTTGGGCCTCTGAGCACATCCTGTGAGGGGACCAGTCCAGGCTTTGTCCACTCTTCCAGGAGGCCTGCTGAGCAGGAGCCTTGGCTCTATGCCTCTGATCAGAGGTGCTGGCCAGGGTGGGCTCCTTGGAAGAGCTCCCTGGAGAGGCCGATACTACAGACTGCCCTGCCCTGCCAGCCGCCCTGTCTCTACCATGGAGCCAAACTCACTCCCTTTGCCAGACAGGGCAGTCCCTGTCCCACCAAGTCCCCAGAACTGTCTGTGGGCAAGACATTCCGCCATCCCTGCTGAACAGACGAGGAAAGCAAGGGCCAGACATGTTCAGTGTCCTGCCCAGGGCCACCCAGCCAGCAAGGCTGACTCAGAGTCCCCACTTTGTTCACTTTGCTCTCCCAGTTGACTTACCAGCTGCCTCTGCCAGCTGCTGCTGGCTGCCTCCTGAGTAAGAGAGGCACTGAGTAAGAGGGGTTCCCAGCTCTGGGTC
Source organism: Rhombomys opimus (assembly GCA_010120015.1). Taxonomy (NCBI): domain Eukaryota; kingdom Metazoa; phylum Chordata; class Mammalia; order Rodentia; family Muridae; genus Rhombomys; species Rhombomys opimus. The sequence goes on along the minus strand of REGO01000054.1, from coordinate 5,085,142 downwards.
CTTCTCCATCCCTTACACCTGCAGGAAGGTAGATGAGCCCACCTCCAAGGCACGGCCAGTGGCGGCCAGTTAGGAGAGCAGTCTCATATCTCAGCTGGTGACGGGCAGTGCTGGGCTTCAAGCTCTGTGGGTTAAAAGGCCCCTGTTCCCACCTAGAAACCATTTTATCAATAACTTGATCTGGTAAGCATTATAGATCTACGGGAAGTTGGGGAGATAGGAAGAGAGGTGCCATAGCCTCTTGGATGGGCTTTTTCTGGGCTACGTCATGAGCTCTGTACTTCCCAGGCCATGGACGTACCATCGGCATGGCGTGTGCCTCTGCTTCTGTCACGTGGAGAGCCGTGAAACCATCACAGCAGTCAAGTCCCTGGTCTACGCCACCGCCAGCGCTGCAGCCACCAATCCTCTTGCCTTCCCCAGCTCTGCAAACTGAGAATGTTACATAAATGCACTTATAGAGTGTGTTATTTCTTGGCATTGTTTTTCCCCATTATTTTAAAGCAAACATTTATTGAGTGCCCGTTGACTATCAGACATGTTAGTCCCCTAAGGAATATTCACATGAACTCCCTCAGTTGCAAGTGACAGAAGCCAGCTCAGAAGTGAAAAGGTGTCAGATTGGCATTGGTAACGGAAGGTCTGGAGGTGCGGCTGGCTCCAGGCCGGTCTGGACCTAGAGTCTTGTCAGGGCTGTTTTCCCATCCCATGTCTTGGCATGCTCGCCTCATGCCTGTTTTTCCTCACCATTTGGCAGCCACCAATAGCTCTGGCCTCATAACAGCTTGCTGACAGGCCCAGGAGAAAGAGCACCCCTTTCGTTGGCGAAATCCTCTCTGTAGTCCTGGCCCTTACTGGCTCAGCTTGGGGCTAGCCTGGCCCGGGAACAATCACCCCTTGGGAAGCAGTGTATAGCATTCTGATTGATCAGTCCTCGGTCGTGAATCCCTCCTAAATCATGGGAGGCTAGGAGGCTAACTAAGGGCTTAAGAAAAAATGGGGTGCTGCGGCCAGAGGGAGGGGAACTGATTCTGGGCCTGCAGCATATGGACCGTGCAGCCAGCCTGAATGAAGACAGTCAGACTTAGAGAGGCTGGGTGGAGGGTGGCAGGGACACAAACCTCACTTGTGACTCTTGTGTTTTCCTCTCTTCCAAGCTGACTACATCCCTACCATCTTCTAGAAATCCCCTCCCACGGTCAGGAACAAAATGGAAACCTGTGGCATAAAGCAAAGTCCAACTTCTGGTTTCTGTCTCTGCCTGGCTGTGGCCTCCTGGGGTCTCTGAAACCCAGCAGAGGGACTTCTGGGTCCTCCGGAGCTATGGATAGGGGTGAGTGTGAGCTGTGGACTGGGGGTGGGGGAGACCTGGGGATGGGGGTGAACTAGGGTGAGGTGGGGGTGGGGTAGGGGTGGGCTGAGGGTGGGTGTGGGCTGTGGACCAGGGATGGTGTAGGCTGTGAACTAGGGGTAGGTATGTGTGAAGTTGAGTTGAGTCTCCCCCCCCCCCCAGCAGAGCTGTCTGTGTGCAGTCGCAGCCCTGGGATGGTGCAGACCCTGGCACCAGCTCCTAGCGTGGGCCGCCACGTGGCTCCACCAGAGCCAGGGAAGAAACGGCCACCATCCAACCGTGAGAATTGACAAATGGAATGAGTGACTCAGCCGGGGACCAGATGTGGCCAGATGAGAAGAGTAAACACAAAGGCCAGAGGCCTAACCTGCCTCAGTGCCCCCAAGCTGGGCAGGGATGGTGGGACCAGGTGGTGACAGGCAGGCAGAGAGGCAAGGAGTGGGAGATGGATGGCTCCGGCAGGCTCAACCAAGTGCGGAGGCGGACAGATGGTCATGTTGAAGAAGCCAGCCCATGAGGAGCAGGCCTCACTACCAGAGCAGGGCAGGATGGTTCCACAGTGGCTGGGGCGACCTTAGGCCTGGGGTGCTCGGCCTGGACAGCTCCTACCTCCATACTGCCAAGGCAGCCACCAGGTGAGAGCAGGCTTTCTCTCGGGCTTCCCTAGTATGTTCACTGGGACCACTGCAAGGCAAGAGCAGCTCTTTGGGGCTGTCCCCCCGGCCCTGCTGTGAACATACTGTGATGTCATGAGGCTGTGGAGGACATATTGCTGAGCCTGCTGGGTGTGGTGACCCACTCCTTTAATCTCAATTTTTGGGAAGCAGAAGCAGGCAGATCTCTATGAATTTGAACCACCCTGAACTACATAGCAAGTTTCAGGCTAGCCAGAGCTACACAGAGAGACCCTGCCTCAAAATAAATAGACAGACAGACAGACAGACAGATAGATAAGTAGATAAATAAATAAATGCAAAGAATGTATTTGTTTAGCTCTACTGATATGGACACCTTAAATGATTAGGATGGAGAATTTTATGTTTGGAAAGTTTCTTTTCACACTTCTGGTTTGGTTTTGAGATGGGATCTTGTTCTGAGTGGCCTGGAACTTGCTATGTAGCCCAGGCTGGCCTGAGATTTTTCAGTGATCCTTGTGGTTAAATTTCCCAAGCTGAGCGAGACACTATACCTAGCTCAAAACTTTAAAACCTTTTTTTTTTTCTTTTGCATTTATTTATTTGTGTGGGTTGGGAAACGCATGTGGGGATCCAAGGACAACTTGTGGGATTGGTTCTTTTCTTCCACCAGGTAAGTTCTTCAATCAGGCTTGGACTCGAGTGCCATTACCCACTGAGCCATCTTGATAGCTCCTGTAACGTTTTTAATGAGGACAAAGAGTCATGAAATATTCTTTGGTTTGTGATAGCAGCCATAAAAAAACAAATACAGAGCCGGGCACAGTGGCGCATGCCTGTGATCCCAGCACTTAAGTAAGCAGAGGCAGGCAGATCTCTGTGAGTCCAAGCCCAGCCTGGTCTACAGAGTGAGTCCAGGACAGTCAAGGCTACCGACTCTGTCTCGAAAAACAACAACAAAAGGAACAAATATAGCCAGCCTGTCACTAACAAACGTGAGGACGTGGAGCCTACCTCTGTTTGGACCCTTATGGGGAGACACCATGGAGGACCAGCTCTGTGTGCCCAGACAGAATGCCACCCGAGGGCCTCACTCTCTCCACGGCCATCCCTGTGATAGGCCCCACGTTCCCTCGGGGAACCTGGAATCTGGGAGAGGCAAGGTGACCTGTCCAAGGTCATGCAAGGAGACAGCAAAGCTGGGGCGGAAGCTCTTAGTCACGCTGCGGCTCTGGGTGGATCTGGCTGCTGTCTCACAGCCCTGGGCCCGCAGCTTCAGACGTCCGAGTAGTGCCTTTCAGCCACTTACACAGGAGTCTAGATTGCCTGCCTTCTCTCTGTTTGTAACCAGGCAATCTCTTCCAGTTAATCATAGATCAGCGCATCTCATTCTGTCCTGATAACGCCCACAAGTATATCTGAGATTGCCTGGAAAAGTACAGAGAGCTGAGCTAGCTCACGTTCCCTATGCAAAAGTCCCAGAGCAAAGCCAGAGATGGTGGGTGAGTTGCAAACCAGTGCTGGGGCCCTGCTGGCCTGGTGCCATACTTGCTATCATTTTTAATTGGCACCAACATCTAGCAGCAGATTACTCATCCAAATTAGAAGCCAGGAGCTCACTCCACCCAGTGTAGGTCAGGGCGGTTAAGGCTCCGCCGACGTGACACGCGCCTGCAAGTCTCAGGTCTATCCCACTGATCCTTAGGTCTGCGACCACATGACTGCAGGGATGTCTACTCTACGCTCTCCTAGGATGCCAGCTGTGTACCGTGGCACCTTAGACAGTGGACAGTCAGCCGCTGGGTCAGAGAAAGCCGAAAGCTGGAGTGTGTGGGCACTGCAGACCTCACACACCCACTGGTCCCTGTTCATGTTTCTTGGGGCTGACGGTAAGGCCCACTCACTTTGAGAGTGAGCACAGACCTGGGTAACTAGTAACCCATGACCTTGGTACTGGGGCGCCCTCACCCATCGAACCTCCCCGTAAGGGGCAGGGAGAGCCTGCCCCACTCAGCTCCGCCGTGGATAAGCGCCCACTGCAAGCACTGTCCTGGTTCTAGGAGCCCTGGTTTGTTTACAGCTGGTGCTCAGCACAGTGGCACAGCTCAGAACCTGAGGCCACCCGGGGCCCTCACTGGGCCTGAGTGCTTTGGCCCCCACTGGTGCACCTCAGAGTCACTGAGTGGATCCAACTTGAATCTGAATTCCTCATCCACACAAGCCTCCTGAAGGATGAAGTCCAAACTCCTTAGCACGGCATTCAGAAGGTTTACAAGTGGACCCCAGATTCCTTTGTCTGTAGCTCCCCCACACACACACACCCTAAAACTCTGAGCCTGAGGAATAAGCTCCCATCAACTTCTGTCAGTGATCACCTCAGCGAGCAGGTGCTCCTTGGAGTCTAGGCTCTGTTGGCTGCGAGTGCTCTGTCCAAGGTGCTGATATAGCCAGGCGATGGAAGCCCCTTTACCTGGTTTAATCCAGTGCTTCCTTTTCCGGCATAGACCCATGATCTCCGGAGAGAGAGAGTCTGCTCTCTCAACATCCACTCATGTGTCTGAACCCATACTCACCCATCTCCTCTTCACCCTTGACCTTGGAGTCAACATGACAGCTCCTCCTCATTCTTCAAATGTCCCCTGCCCTCATACTGGAGAGTTACTTTTGTGTCACATTCTTTGATTGGGGCTTCACAGGCCGGAGCTCTGATCCTTTGGGGTCACAGACCATGGCAACTCCTCTGTGCAACTCACAGCAGGCTCTATGACCTTGTCCCTAAAATAGGGACAGTTGTGGCCCTGGGCAGACATCACAACTGCTCTGCCCCCTCTTTCTTCAAAGTTGGCATGACCTTGGAGCCTCTCAGAAGGCCTGAGGATGTAATTCAGAGTTACAGCATGTCCTTATCCAAGGCCCTGCTTTGATTCCCAGTAGCACACGCACACTCTTACACCCAGAACTTCATCTCTTCACTCATTTAACACAAGCTTCTAGGGTTGGCACTTGTACCAAGTATGGGGAAGATTTCAAGGAACAAGCCTCTTTTCTCAGAGAGTAAGAAATCTCTCTGGTGAGCATCTTCAGTGCCAACACTCAGGAGGCAGAGGCAGGTGGATCTCTGAGCTTGATGCCAGTCTGGTCTACAGCCTGGCCAGAGCCACACAAAGAAACCCTTTCAAACAAAACAAAACAAAACAAACAAACAAACAAAACAGACTGAGTAAGCAGGAGGAAGGAAGTGGATCCGGGATGTCCCAGGACCTCATTGCAAGGTGACATTGATCAAGGACAGAGGAGAGGGGCAGATGGGTATCTGGGAGACCCTTCCCTAACCTCATAAACAGAGGGTTAAGCAAAAAATCTCATGGTCCTTTGTGGTCAAGGCTAGCAGAGGGGAAAGGGGAGAGTCTTACGGCAGCTGGGATTTGAAAATGGTGAATCCCTTATAGGTTCCTTCATGTGACTGGTCCTGGGACCTTTAAAGAGTAAGCTTTAGTGGAAAGCTCTTAGGCCAATGGGGGCACACTCTCAGGAGTTGGGTGGTAACTGCCAATGTTGTGGCACCACGAGGGCCTCACGGAGTCAAGCTGTTGCTGGAGCTGCATCCTTGAACCATCCCTGTGGGCCAAACCTCTTTTCTTCACTAAGGAGCTGCAACCTATATCTCATTATACCTAAACTCATATGTCAAAAGGTGGTAAGAGCCTTGTTGTCTGGGGCCATGGGTTGCCAGCACAGTGTGGCTCCATCCTGGCCTCCTGGCAGACATGCAGGATGATGGCAGACACATGGCTGGATCCCACAGGATGTGAGGAGAGGACCATGCTCCACCCCTGGCAGTGACAGGTTCCTCGGAACCTGCATGAGCATGATTTCCTCTCAGCCCAGGCGACAGTTCCCAGCTCCCCTCATCCCACTTGTAGTCTTCAGAGTACCATCCCTCTCCAGCCACAGAAAACCCAAGAAAACCTGGGTCCTTGGAGCACAGGCCGCACCCTCAGGATGGACCAAGGGCCCTTTCAGCTGGCTGTCCAGGCTAGGGGTGACAGAGAGGGTGAGCACCTGAAGTCCTTACAGGCCCCAGGGGCACTCAGCTGCTGCCCAGAGCTGACACAAAACAGCCTTTCTCCCTCAGGCCCCAGAACCAGCTGTGCTCACATCCCTGCAGGCTAAGACCAGGCTGTCCCTGCAGGCAGGTGGCATGGATGCAGTGCCCATCCTCCACCGGCCACACGCACAGAGGTGGGTGGAGCAGGTGACAGCTTCCACACCGAGTGCTTGGGCATGCTTGGCACATTCAGTGGGGACGACAAACGTCTCCCGTGGCTGTGGCCGCAATGCCGTCACCCTGTCCAATGAGGAAGGTAGCATGCCACCAACAAGGGCTCGCAAAGAGCCACTACACTCCCTGGAGAGAGCATGGCAGAGTTTGGCCACCTGCACCCTTCTCTGCCCCACACCTGGCCTGCACCCTGAGCAGCTGTTCCCTGGCCTGCACCCTGAGCAGCTGTTCTGGCTCCCGAGGCACCTTTGGGGTCATCTCTTGTCCTAGAGATGGTAGGTCGCCCCAACGTCACATCACCCACAGCACATCTTCTGGTCCGCTGCTTCAGTTCATGGGTGTAAGGCGCTTTAGGCCAGGCGGTCCTCAACTGTACCTCCATGAATGCAGGAGGGCACGGGCTAGCACAGGAGCCATGGCCCCTGGAAGGAGTCCAGTGCAGAAGAAAACAATAGATACCTTCCTTAGCTGCAGCCCTAGAGCCCGAGCTCTGGGGCCCCTCCCAGCAAGTTGCACACTGGCTCCCTCTTGGTGTCTGCCGGGGACAATACCAATGGCCAGGGTCTGGGGCTTTGCACCTTGAGCAGCTCAGAATTTCTCCAGCACGTGATTTTAAAGGGCGATTTTAGGAGAAGATTTTACTGCTTCTGAGGAACAAGATGGAATGGCAGGGTCCTTGCCGCACCCGCCTGCTGGCCGGCTTGTGAGCAGGCGCCGCTGGCAAAGGCAGGAGCAGGGACAGATAGATGACCCGCAATTACAGCTCGGATCCCCGCCCCAGCCTCGCCCAGCCTCCCGCCTGCCGCCAGTCTCCAAGCAATTTCAGACTTTTTGTACATCTAAAGCAGAGATTGTACGCGATTCCTCTTGCCAGCAGAAGCGGCTTTCAGGTGGTGGGGAGGAGGCCGGAGAGTGTTTATTCACGAACAAAGGCAGCTGGAGACAAGAAGGAGCGCAGCCCTCCCCACTCCCTGCTCCTCGCTCTCAGAGCTCAGCCGCTCCTGCAGAGGGGAGCTTTGATTGCCTGTGCCCAGCTTCCACAGGTGCCCGGCCCAACAGTGGGATGGGCTCTCCCACCCCCGGGCAGCGCCTGCGGGAAGCCAGTCCCGAGTGGGCTGGCGGGTGACTGTGTGTGGGTACAGAAACAGGGAGATGGCCTGCCACCAGCGGCTCCCCAGCTGGGCCCTGGAGGGAGGCAAGATCGAGGGCGTCAGTGTCCCCCCGTCCCCACACACAGGGCTCTGTGAATAGGAAGAGGACAGGGTGGACTGAGAGGCCCAGGAGGACTGGCAATCAAAGCCAAACTCCCCACTGCTCCACATTGTTGTCTCCTGTGGGGGATGGGGTGGCGGGAGAGGAATTCTCTCTGCACAAGAGACCACACAGAGAGAGGGAGTGAGGGAGGCGGCCGGCAGCCGCCATGTTCAGGATTTTGGTCACATCTGTGTACACCTCTACATCATTTACTTTTGCTTGTTCCATTGTGTGCGTGTGTGGATCCCCGCCTCCGCTAGGTAGTGCAATCACATCCCTCCAAGGGCAGGAGATTAAAAGGTAAATGGAGAAATGCTCTTTGTCACCCTGCCTGGCATCGTCCGCATCCCAGCACAAAAGGCAGACTTGTTTAGAAGCTTTTGTCTGCTCTTGTGAAATATCTGTATTCAAGTACACCAAATGTGAACCTCCGCTCAGGTGTGACCCAGTGAGTGTGACACTGACTTCAGGGAAACTGTGCAGACACCCAAGCCCTTTCAAGATGCATCCTAAGAGGAGCGGCGCCAAGGGGCCTCAGCAGGGGTTCTTCTCTCTTCCTCCCCACAGAGCTGTAGGCCTTCCCCCTCTCCCCCCCCCCCCCCCCGCTGCAGGTGCTCTCAGGAGTGCACATGGGTGGCTGGGGTTGAAGGCTTTTGGCAGGTAGGTGCTTCCTGGGGTGGGACGTTTTGGTGACACAGTTGTTTGGGCCTCCTCCTTCTCCTGTGATTCTCCTCACCCAAGAGCGTAGGCGTCAGCTCAGCACACTCACCATTGCACCTCGCTGGACCCGGGTGGAGCAATTCTTTTGGTGCCTAGAAATTTGTTCCTGTGTTTAAAGTACAAGATCCCTTCTTTTGTGGTGGGGAGCCCTTGTGAGACTGTCATTAGGCCTCTACTCTGCAGTCTTTGCTGCAGGTCTGCCCCTGCCTTGAGGTTTTCCTCGGAGTGGAGAGCTGCCGTGTGCATCTGCCAATGCCAGTCGCATACAAGATGTTTGTTTGGCCTTGCGCCCAAACCATGCCAGAGGAGCGCCTTTCTGAGCCTGGTAAGGTGTGTGTGTGCCCACTCGTGCCCAGCAGGAGAGATGGCCGTGCCCTCATTGTTGTCTCTAAGTCCCCAGCAACATCTGGCCCCACTCTGGTGAGCTAGTGATGACCCTGAGCATCCAGAGCTCACACACGTGGCCACCGCAGCATTGCACACGGAGCCCCAGAGTTGCGGCCTCTGTCCTTGCTGCTCATTTCACTCCTGCCTGTACCCGGCCAGTCTTCTTGGTAAAGTGATGTTTTCATCAGGGAGGGAGGAGGCAGCATTTCTGCCCTCAACAATCACACACTCTGGGCTGCGTGTCCTCCATTATTCATGGCTCTCAGATCTCAGCAAAGGCTCCGGACCCATCGCTGTTTCCATCCTTAACTTAGCCTCCTCCTCCTGATTCCTGTGCATTTGATCTTCCACAAATTCGCCTCTTTGTTCTTGAGACAGAATCATATTGCCAGGGGCTCCCAGCGGCCTCCCTGCCACCACTGTCACAGAATTCTCTTTAAATGTGAAAATAAGAGTGTCCCCAGGGCCATCAGCAGGACACTCCAGGAAGAACCATCACACCTCCCACAGCTCAGAGCAAAGAAAAGAAGGGCCAGTTGTACAGGGATGGGTGCCTAGAGCCCACAGGCAGAGGGGCAGGGCCGGACTTCGGCTCTTTCTCTCCCTAGGTTTCACATTTTGGGCATCAGTGACTATGGACAACAACGCTGATGAGTCCATAGAGACACAGCAACTGAGGCGTGGCTCAGGGTAGCCTCTAGACAGAGAGGGTGCCCAATTAAAGCTGAGGCGCTCTCCAGTGCCTGGAATGGCAATACCATAAGATTTTGCAGGATCTTTTGTTTTAGAATACTTGAATAGCCTTAACCACGTGGTCATCCCTAACCTGAGAAACTGGGATTTGGAAGATTATGAACTATTTCAATTGTTTGCACCATTTTCACATTTAACAATATTGGTTGGCTTGGGCCTCAAGGAGTCAGTGGTAGTACCCTAGTAGCTCTAGCCATCTAGGGTAACTAAGTTTCCTGGTGTGTGTGGGGGGGGAGGTAAGCTACTTCAGTCATTGCTAGATACAGGGTTCAAATGCATCTTCAAACCTTGAGTGTTGACAGCTCAGTCACAGGGCACAAGAATGGGGACCTGGTTTTAACCCTAACACCAAGAAGAGCATTCATGGAACTCAGGCACAAGCCAGTGGTCCAGATGGGGCTGTTCTGTGACCCGAACTGTCTCACAAATGTGGTGAAGGCTTGGTTCCCAGCCCAGCTGTTCTTGGGTGGCACCATTAGGAGGTGAGGTCTAGTGGGTCATTAGGATGTGTCCTCGAAAGGGACATTGGCCCTTTCTTCCTCTCTTTCTCTCTGGGCTGCGGAGGTGACCAGCTTCCTCTGCCAAGCATTGTCACCATAACATGCTGCCACATGCCAGACCATGTGGAAATAGCTGAAACCATAAACCAAAGACACGCCTCTTCCAGAGCATCTGTCCAGCAATGGCAACTTGACTGACTCATTTGTTTCTCGGGTTTCATTGGTAGTTTTTAATGCCTAATCCTACCTTGGGCAGGTCTCTGGTGGCTATTTCCATCGGAAACGCAAGCCCTTCCTGTCTAAGTCCCTGCTCAAGGGTTTACTCTTCAGAGAGGTGTCCAGGAGGGCTGGTCTGGAGAAAGCCCATCCTTCAGCCACGAGCTCTTGCTCCGTGCACTGGAATACCCACTGCTTTCTGGGATGGTCCTGTTAGTCACCTAGAGTGCTTATTTGTTGTCTGGCTACCTGTCCCTGCTAGAATAGCAACTCTGTGAAAAAGGTGACTTTGTTCTGCTTGTGCTGCTTCCCCAGTGACAGGGGAAAGCTTAACGAAAGAAGCAGGAAGGGACAAAGGCTCTCCTGAGTGTCTCTGGGCTTTGCTGTTTTGGATGCATAGGTGTGCTAGGGCAGCAACAAGTTTCTGTGACCAGCAGTGTTATGGCAGTCGATACGACAACAGTGAAGGCACGGTAACTTCGTCATCCTCACAGGCCATTGGGAAGAAAGGGCATCTCCAGGGCATCTCAAGGTTGCCAGTCATAGGCGCTGGCTGGGTCATGTGACTCTCACCAAGTCTGTCCCTGTGAGCAGGGATGCATGCCCTCTGGTTGGCCAGGACTGAGGCCTGGATCCAACTCAGGAGTCATAAGTCACCACACAGTGCCACAGCGTGTGGAGAAAAATCAATGATCTGGTCCCTGAGAAAGGGACATAGATGAGGGCAAAGGCCAGGAGTGCCTCAGATGTGGCAGGCTTTGTAAGAGGCCGTTACGGCTGAACGATGCTGCCTCTCACCCCACTCTCACAACTCAAATCTGGATGCCCTACCTGCCAACATGACATTAGGAGGTGGGACATGGGAGAGAGGAGGCTCATGAGGATGAAAGCCTCAGCAAAGAGCTAAATGCAGATGGAGGGAGGCTAGCGAGTTGGCCAGCTGCCTTCAGGACACAGTGGGAAGCAGCAAGCTGAAGGTAAAGGAGGCCCTCCCCAAAACTCTACAACGGCCCCCTGGACTCTGACTTCAGCCTTCAGAGGGTGAGATAAATTTCTGTTGTTTATAAGCCATCCCGTCTGTGGTACTTTGTTATAGCAGCCAGAACAGAAGAAGGCAAGGCTTTAGAGAGTCCAAGATAAATAACACTTTAATAAACATTTGATGAATGAATGAAGACAACAGTCCCTGACCACTTGGAGAGCAGGGAGACAGATTCATGTTGTCACAGGATGTGTGTTTTTGCTGAGGGAAAGGAGGCGGGCATGGGAGCACCTGTGTCGGTGCCCCCCGACCCCCCGACTGGGAACCAAGAAAACTGTTTATTACACCCTGAAATGGGCTCAAAGCCAGGGGCCTGTCCTGGCCTACTCACTCCATGAATTTTCTAGAAAGGAGAAATAAACTATCCTGTGTGGGAACGGGTTGTTGTCGCATTATTTGTAATAGGGATAAAAGAAAAAACTGGAAACAGCCCAAATGGTCCCCAGTAGGGGACTGGTTAACTACATTATGGATCATCCACTTGATGAAATATTCTGGAGTCGTTAAAAATGATCGTTAAGGAAACTGCAGAGCAGCCAGGGAAAAGGCATCTGTCCTAACGCATGGCGACAGCTCAGAATACAAAGCTGTGACTGAACTACATGCTCAGCTGTGTACTCAGGACATGGAGGCTCCTGGGACCCAGGCCCTGCTCCAGAAAGCTCCTAACCCTGCAAAGGCAGGAGGGACAGGAAACCCAGCAATGTCACCCGGGGGTGGGAGACAGCAGAGGCCACAGGGAGCAGACTGTAAGCTGTGGACACTGGGCACAGTGTTTAAATGCAAGCGAGAGGAACAGGAGGAGGAGCAGGAGGAGGAGGAGGAAGAGGAAGAGCCATCCATGTAGAATCATGAGCAATTTCCCTCCTTTCATGTTGTATTGTTTTTAACATATAAAAGCCAGCTGAAATTTAAGCTCAGCTAGGGGTGAACAATTTTCACCACTAACATTTATATCTGTAAATCATATATAAATTCATAAGCACTTTATTTCCTTGGCAATGGAGAAATACTTCTTGGACATTTTATGAAACAAACAACAAGCATGCATGCATGCATAAATAAATAAATAAATAAATAAATAAATAAATAAATAAAGCAACCATTTTGCATGTTTCCTGGTCCTGTACTCTGCAGTAATGTGGGAGGCGCTTACATGTCTGTGAGAACGGTACAAACATAAGAAATGGGAAGTTGTCGTTAAAGCCCTTAAACCGACCGGTCGAAGACAGGTGTGATGGTCAAGGGCATTCCATAGGAATCCGAGAGAGTCTCCCAGGGCTGAAACAGAAGGGCAGAGATGGCCACAGCCCAGGCTGCGATGAGCTGGAGGTGCGCAGTCGACCAGAGCGCTTTGCTGGACTGACGTGTTTCTCCTCCCTCATTCACACCACCCAATGCCCATTGCAGTGACACTAAACAGTGGCGTCTTTGGGAGGCAATTGAGTTACAGCACTGTTCCCACAAATGGATCAGTGTCCTTATGCACAGGCCTTCCTTCCTCTCGCTCCTGTCCCATGAGGACTCGTGATTCTGAAGCAATGCGACTGCAGAGACCAGGCCCACCCTTACCCGGGACCTGCCAGCCCTCCACCTTGGCCTTTCCAGCCTCTGAAAATGTGAAGAACACATTTCTGCTCTCCAGCCTGCCGTGTCTTGTTAAAACAGCACAGCGGTGAAAGGCAGGCTCGCCTTGGGATAAGGGACAGCAGAGGGGGTCAAGAGTTCAGGGTTGAAAAGGGCAAAAATGGCCCAAAGAAGCACAAGAAGACAGAGTTGTGGGCGGTTTATGGGGACAGCTCCCTTGGGGGAGGTTCCAGGTGAAGCTTCAAAAAACCTGTGCAGGGGCCTGTGAGGAGTGTGTGTGTGTGTGTGTGTGTGTGTGTGTGTGTGTGTGTGTGAAGATAACGTGAATTTTATCCCTGGGATCCATGGTATAAGGAGAGAACTGACTGCTAAAAGCTGTCCTCTGTTCTCTACACAAGCTCCATAGCAAGCAAGCACACACACACACACACACACACACACACACCAGCAACAACAACAATAGTATTAGTAAATGAAAAGGGCCAGACATATTGGTACACACCTTTAATTCAAACACTCAGAGGCAGGTGGATGTCTGTGTGTTTAAGGCTAGCCTAGTCTGTATAGTGAGTTCCAGGCCAGCCAGGACTATATAGTGAGATGAGAGAGACAGAGACAGAGAGATAGAGACAGACAGAAATAGAGACAGAGAGAGACAGAGTGACAGAGATGGAGAGAGAGACACACACACAAGAGAGACAAAGAGAGGAGTGACAGAGAGAGAGGAGAGACAGAGACACAGACAGAAAACAGAGACAGAAAGTAGGTCCACTCCCTTTTCAGCTCTTAAGCCATCATCTTCCTTCACATTTTAGCTCCTGACTGTCAAGACAAGGTGCAGCTAAGAGCCATCTTCCAGACTGTGAGCAGGGCCTAGGAAGGAAAGCCGGGACAGTTTGTCATCACTGGAAGTTGTTAGGTCAGAGCATTCCCCAGGCAGGAGCCTGAGTCCTTCCTAGGAATCTGACCAGCTCCAACTGCAAGAGCTTGGTGCTTGGAGTCCCCGGACCTCGGCCCAGTGAGATGCTGGTGTCTCCATTGCACTAGTTTGGTCACGAGCTGAGGAGCCACAGATCGTGACAGCTGGAGAGCACCCTGGGTGAGTCAGCAGCAGACGCCTGGAGAGACAAGCCATGTGGCAAGGAAAAGTTTGTTCCTTTCAGTGTCTTCTGGGTCACTTGGCCTGGTTGCACTGGAGCCTTTTGCAAGCTGGTGCACCACGGTGGTGAGAAGAGGGTGGAAAGAGGAACAGGAAGTGGCTGGGGACTCACCATCTCCCTCAAGGACACTCCCACTAGGTCCCACATCTTAAAGTCTCTGCCACTTTGCTGTACTACAGGTGAAGCATAAAACCTTCGCCCGCAGCTGTCAGACATGGTTCTAGATTTAAACCATAGCGCTCCTCTTTTGTAGGATCTTGAGATCAAAGCAGACGAGTGGGAAAGGGTAACGGAAAGAAAGCCATACCACGTCAGGTGACAAAACCTTTACAGATCGTCAGTAACCTCAGGGAGACAAGAGGCAGCACCACAGCCGTGAGCACGGAGACAGGAGCAGCACGTCTGAGGGTGCAGAATTAGAGGAGGCCATTGGGGCGCACAGTACATGTGCGCGCGCGCACATACACACACACACACACACACGCACACACAAGAAAAAATGTGATTTAAAAAGATAGATTAGAAGGCAAATGTGAGGAAATCCCACAGCAAACAGAGTAAAACCCCAAAGAAATGACAAATAGGAAGTAGGGGCATTAGGTCAGTGGGGAAAACCTAACATCTGGGTAGCAAGAAGTCGAGAAAGAAATAATGAATGAAATCATTCAATTAAGTCTCAGGAATGAGGGGTGCAAGTTTGGAATCCAAAGATTCAGAATTCATTACACCAGATGAAATATTCACAGCAAATGTTTTTTTGCAATTTCCCAAAGTTGGGGACAGAGGAAGTCTCCACAGGTTTCCAGAGAAACTAAAAGACTGGAGGAAGTGTTCCAGATTCTGAAGAAAAATGATTCCAAACTGGATTCTGTGTCCAGGTGAACTATTGAAGAGAACACAGTACAAGGTCCCCGGGTGCTCAGTTCTCTTCTGAGCTGTTTAGAAGCACAGACCTGGAGAGTCGACCAGAGGTGCTAAAGCAGGAGCAGGACTGAGCAAAGGCCAAACAGTGGTGTGACCAGGGGTCCTGGGGACCCAGTGAGCTGCTGTGTGACCTGAAGGCACTAGGACACCTAGAGCCCAATACCAATGCCAAGGTTCCTGTCTACCATCATGCACCTCTTCTAATGGACGGACTTGGAGGTAGTCAAAGAAACCAGCCTTCTCTGGTGACGCTGGCACGTGCCTAAGACCAGTGAGGAGGCACCAATACACAGTCGTGTGTCGCTGACAGCAGGGCACGCCCGAGGAACGCATCCTCGGGCTTGATTACACCAACTGTGCAGAATGCACGTCTGGGCTTTCGAGGCTACTGTCTCCACCCAGACTGCAGCGAACACATAAATGACACTGCCACCAGATCCCCCGACGCGCTGCTTTACAGCGCAGGCTGGGTAAGAAGGGCTGCGGAGCATGGTGGCGTGGGGACGGGTGGCAGGAGGCAGGGGAGCTTTAAGCAGGTGTCTGCCTTGAGCTATTTCTTCGCCATCCCTGATAACGTCCTGGGCCTGATGCGGCTACCTGCTCTCCACACCCTTGTGCCTCGCCAGAGCCATTGACAAAGGGTTCAGCTGAAAACTACACTTCCCAGCCCCCTTTGCAACTAAGTGTGGTCAATGCAGTAAATTTTGGCCAATGAGATGTAAGTGAATGCCTGCTGCCCTTCCAGGCAGCTGCCTTTAAAAGAAGGAGCTGGAGCCTCCTCTGAGCTCTCTGTTTTTCTCCTCCTAGTCTTGTGTGATGACTGGAAGCCTGGGCTGCGAGAAGACGCTGGAATGGAGGCCACCTGCTAAGAAATGGCAACCGAGACACAGTGGTCTTTGGAGCACTAGGGCAAGAGAAAAGCAGCCTGTGAGGGCCAGCCATCGCCATCTTGACTCCCAAAACACTCCCATTGCAGCAGAGCCTGGGAGTCACAGATGTTCTGGGGCGTCAGCTCGTCCGTTCTTTTCCTCTCTTTCTGGGCTATAGCTAGCTCAGAGTCCTGATTTCTGGATTTCAGAGGGTGGGAAAGAACAATGGAAAGGGTCTGCTCTCTCCCCTGGCCTGGCTACGTGGAGAATAGCAGAGTAAGTTTTTCCGGGCTTAAACTTCAGAGCTCCAGCTTGGCACCCAGTACTCCCAGGCTGTTTTTCATATACACAGAAACTCTGGGAACTGTTCTCAGAGCTGCTGAGGGGGCCAGTGTGCTGAAGACAAGGGAAGAAGACCCCAGGCCAGCGTGAAGGCTTACACTGTAGTCTCTACAGTAGGGCAGCTGAGGCAGAAAGGAGTTAAGAGGCCACCCTCGGAGATGTGAATCCCATGCCAGCCTGGGCAGCAATATGAGACCATATCTTAAAAAACTGAAAGGATCACCCAAGCACGGTGGCACGTGCCTTTGATCCCAGCACTCAGGGGGCAAAAGTAGGCAGATCTCTGTCAGTTCAAGGCCACACTGGTCTGCAAAGTGAGTTCCGGGGTTTTGTTTATCTGTTTGCTTCTGTTTTTTAAAGGACAAGTGGGCACCTTCTCTTGTAGCCCAGGGCCAGCCAAGCTCCCAGCTCTGCCTCCTCCACAGGGATCCTTTCCCTCAGGACATGGCAACCCATCTTTGCCCACAGGTCTCCCTAGCCAGGAAGGCCAGTCTCAGCAGAGGCTGCCTGCCACCAGAACCTCGTCCCAGCTCCGCCAGCTCCACACCTCTCTCCCCTTCTCAGTTCACTGCACTCAGGGTTTTCTGTCACTACCCGTTTTCTCCACCCAAAAGAGCATCCTGGTGATTTTTTTTTCCTAATGTAAATTAGAACACAAACCAGAGTTCCATTTTGGAGCCTTCCAGGTCAATTCAGAATGAAACCCAGACTCCTCCAGGGGCCCTCTCCTTCCCTTGTTCCCTTGCTCTTCCTGCTCTACCTTCCCCAGCTCCACCTCACAATACTCCATCATGGCTCCCACCTCAGACCCTTGTGTAGACATGCCTTTTAAAACTTATTTATGTTTCTTTAATTTTTTTCTCCCTACTCCCCCTCAGTCCCTTCAAACACCACAACACCAGGTAGGAGAGAGAAAGGGTTAGTGGGAGAGGGGGCACAGTTCTCTTAGCTGCTTCCTGCTGGTCAGGATCGACGGGTTCCTTGGAGCCAGTCCAATCCTTGTTTCAGGAGTTCTCCAACTTCTTGTATCACAACAGCAACCAGGAGCAACAAGGGGGAAGCAGGAGCAGCCTTGTTCTTTCTCCGAGCTCCTCACTCTCTGGGCTCTGGCATTTACTCTCTCCAGATTCGTGAGATTCAAACTATCTGCAGCTGGCAAAGAGTTCCTCTCAGAGCCCACATGAGGCAAATAGTCTGCTGCTGTGGACCGTATGAATCAGCCCCACAGCCCACACCTGGGACCAAAACAGAACCATGTTTATATCCACAGCAGCCTTATCCACAGCAGCCTTGTCCTCCATGTTCCCTCTGGTTGGCACGCCCTCCCCTGCCTGAAGCACACCTTTTCCCCTGACGTCACCAATCTCTGGCGCCTCTGTTTCTTCCTGCTTCTCAGTCTGTGCTTGGTGGGCACCTGATGTTATCTTGCTCATTTATCTGCCCACCTGTCCGTTCTCCTCTTCCCACCCTCACTGGACCCCTGAGCAGGTGCCCTGACCGTCTATTTAGCCATGAGGACAATGTTTCCTGACACATGGCGGGTGCTTCATCAATGAATGCAGTGGATGCCATTCGCGCTGTTCATCCAATCCCTGAAGCCAGGGAGTCAGCACCTGGGTGTTCAGCTGGGCCAGGTGCTTGGCAGTGGTCTACCCTGGGCTCTTCCTGACCCTTCCTCAAGTCGTTGCTGGGGGCCTGGAACCGGAGCGGGACAGCTTCCGTCCCTGCCTGCCCACCTTCTTTTGCGAGGAGGCAGCCACTGCTGTTCTCCCTCAGTGTAGGCTGATCCTAAGTCCAAGTACTGAACTGGTTCTCCAAGCTGGAGCCTGGTGGGGGTGGGCCAGGCTTTTCTATTTAGAAGACAGTTTCCCAGGCTCCTCCTGGTGTGAAATCATTCCTTCAAATTAGCGGGAATGCTCATTACCACGCCAGCCACCTCCCATTAAGCAGGAAATGTGCCTTCCTTGTGGAAGCCCCCCTCCTGACCCTGGGCCATCTCCTGTCACTCCCTGGGAGTGGATGGCAGCTGTCTGGTGCGGCAGTCTTCTGGGTGCGTGGGGCTGGGTAGAGGAGAGGGATTGGTGGGTGAGACTCTCTGACAGGTGGGTCATAGCTCTCTTCCCTTACCCCTCAAACCGTCTGTCCTTCCCTCCTCGCTCACTGACACATCCTTACTTCTGGGATGGCTCTGCAGCCTTGCGGCCCTGCTTGTGGGACAATGTCGCAGGCAATTAGAGCAGCCACTTGTACAGCACTGAGAGGCCAGAAGTCTTAGGGAAATTCCCTGAGGGGTTCAGTTCTCCCATGGCCCACAGTGTGGTTGGCCCAGGGAAACTCCCCCTGCCTGGCCCGATGGCCCCCAAAGCCTGGCTGCAGGTGTGTGCTCCTTTGCGGCTCCGTGCAGCTTTCTATGTCGGTCTGCCTTCAGGGAACCAAGACTGATCAGAAGTGGGCGTAAGATGGCTCGTCCCGTGTGGAGTGTATAATAAATATTAGCTAACAACAACAGTAATAATAATTCTGCCGACATCTCCCACGTTGCCAGAGTGGAGTGTCAGAAGCACAGTCACAGACTGACTGGTTAAAAGGGAGCAACGCTCGGCTGCGTTCACACAGCCTCCCCTGACTCTCTAGCGGGGTGTGTGCCCCAGGGAAGGGGATTCTACCATCTGGGGGATGCCCATTTAATCTGGGGAAGGTCATCCCTCCTGCTGATTTATTCAGAAAATGTTCCCTGACCTCCTACTGTACGTGGACCTGTTGTCTGAGCTGCAGGAGCCCAGAAGGAAAACGCAATGAGCCTTGATAAGAGTCCGTTCTGACGCTGTGGGGACAGCCACAGCAAACAAGACCCACAGGGTGACAGGAAGATACAGTGGGGGACTTGGTGAGGTAAGCAGTCTGCAGTCTGAGAAATGCATCTTCCCAGCTCCACATGGACCTGTCTGAATCTTGGCCTTCGTGGCCTCTCTAGCCATCTTGTTTGACTCTTCTGGAAGATCTGGACACGTGCTTCACAATGTCTTAGCTGAGATCTAAATGACAAGACGTGTGGCCTGGACAGAGGGGTAGCTCAGGAGGACCCAGGGCCAGCAAGCAGAGCAGTGAGGTCAGGGGCTTGCAGTCCAGGGTACAGATGCTGATGGAGCCAGTTGACTGGGCTTGGAAGGCCTTCATAACAGCTGCATCGCTCTCGTCCAGCCTGCTCCTTGGAGGAACTGGCTATGGTATTATGCTCCAGCTCTACCCGGCCTCCCTTCAGGGAAGGAGTGGGGACTGATGGGCACCTCCCATCCCACCCCTCAGCATTTTCAGCTTAGTGTGCATCACGGTGTCTCTTCCCTGGTACGATAGAAGATGCATAAGGGAGAATGTACTAGGGATGTAGCTGGAAACCACCCACATGGCAGGATGCAAAAGGAAGACTGGGAGGATACAGGAAAGAGCAGCCACCATGCTCGGGGTGGGTCCTGGGCAAGGGACACCTCCACCAGGCAGCAGCTAAAGAACTGGGCCCTAAGGAATTTGGAAACATCTATTTTACCCTCTCTCACATCCGGGGAAACGTGAGATGCCCAGCTCCCACCCTCCCTATTCTACCCACCCTGCTGGGCAGTGCCCAGGCACAGAGTTCTACAGTGTGTGCCTGCAGTTCACAGGCCACAATGGTAATGCAGAGCCCAGGGACAGGAACTGGGCTCTGGTGAGCCCGTGGGACATTTCTCTTCAAGGTCAGTGCAAAGCCCTCTCTGTGCGACAGCAGCAGGTCAGTGCCCACAGCAAAAGCACCTCAAGCCTTGGTTATGTCTACACAAAAGCAGCCCTTATCTGGA
Organism: Rhombomys opimus; assembly: GCA_010120015.1. Classification (NCBI taxonomy): domain Eukaryota; kingdom Metazoa; phylum Chordata; class Mammalia; order Rodentia; family Muridae; genus Rhombomys; species Rhombomys opimus. The sequence goes on along the minus strand of REGO01000054.1, from coordinate 5,065,287 downwards.
AGAGAGTAAGAACTGGCTTGTTCTAGAGCCAAACATAGATGAACATGGTTACGAGCACAGACTCAAGATGCCCTGAATACTGTGGCCAGATGTTCGACCAGTTGTGTGAAGTTTTTATAAGTATAAAACAAAAGAAAGTCACAGGTCAAGATATTTCAAGCACGCTGGTGGTGACAGCAGGCAGGTGATCTCTGAACAGCTAGGGAACCTCTGCTATAGGCCTCAGACGCTGTGTGGTGACATCCTTAGCTTTGGGGCTGGTAGAAGCTAGGGATCTGTTACATTAATACACTCCAAAGATTCCAGTTGGCACTCATGGGATGTAAGAACGGCTATTAAGGAGGCTGAAGAGATTCTGAGATCATTTGACTCAGGATCAATATTCGAACGCGTCATGATTTCAGCAGTTAACCCGTCAGCCTTAGGGAATCGTTAAGATAGGTGTGGCTGTGCCCGGGATGCCAGTCCCCAGCCACACATAAACTAGCCTGTAGCAACAAGCTAGTTCAGTCCCAGCAAGCAGGACACGCAAGAGAAGCTGGGAGCAACGTCGGGAGTCTACAAGGAGGTTTCAGGCTTCCATGCTCCTAGTGTTTCCTGAGTGATCCGTGGTGGCACTCATTCTGGGCTCCCTGCTTCCCTGGGACTGGGCACTAATGGACGGAGTTCTCAGCAGTTTCGGGGGGGGGGGAGAGCTCTAGGACCCGAGATGATGTTAGGGTTGGCAGCTCTTTCAGGGGAAACCCTCTTTATTCCTGTTCCTCGTGTATTTATTGTTTCTTCCTTATAATCTAATTAAAATACAGTTGCATAATTTCTTCCTTTCCCCCTCCCCTCTCCTACTCCTCCCAGGTCCAACCTCCTTTCTCCCACAGTCCTCTTCTTTAGCCACTGTTGTTACATATACATATCTACTAGTCAACACATAAGATCACCTGCTGAGTCCGTTTAGTGCCTGCCCACACTGTGCGTGTGTGTGTGTGTGTGTGTGTGTTTCTAGGATAAAGGAGCCAGCTTTGGGCTATGATGTGAATGGCCAACTGAGCCAAGACAGACTGCCAAGGAGGATGTTCTAGGAAGAAAGGACAGCCAGTGAGAAAACCGAGGCAGCTAGTTTCTTATTAAGCCGCAAAGGAGCCAGGCCCTGCTCCGTGTAGGCGGGTGGCACAGCCACTATCTCTCTTCTCTGAGAAAAAAGCCCAAGTAGTGACCCATGTGAGGTTTCTCCCTCATGGCCTGTGTGACTCTGGCTGGCCTGAATCTATGTAGACCTTTGAACCTGCAGCAATTCTCCTGCCTCAGCTTTCAGAGGGATGACCTTAAAGGCATGAGTCAGAACACGTGGTGTAAACACAGACTCCTGCCTTGTTTCATTGTTTTCCTGGGCTTTGAACCCAGGGCCCACAGATGCTCTGCAGTCGCTCTGCTGCTCAGCAACAGCCTCAGCCTATATGTGGAATTTTTCATAAACCAAAGCCCAGTTAGAAAAGAGACCCAGCCAGAGAGAGTCAGCGTGAGGCAGTGGTGTGCAGGCCTGCTACACTCCAGCCTCTCCCACTGGCAACGGGCCACACTCAGGAGCAATCCCAGAAGATCACGTGGCCTTCTGACAGCGCAGAGCCTTAGTCTATGTAATGGACTCTGATGTTCACCCCATGGCAAAACATTCTCAGAATGGATCCCCACTCGGGATGTATTGCTGTTTCCCTGGAGTTCACTTTGGGAGATGGTGTCCTGTCGGGAAAGGGATACAGGGAAAGATGCAAAGCTGGGGTTTCTGGAGCCAGACGGAGGGATATGTGTGCCAAAACCCATCACTCACCAGCTGAGCAACCTGAGCAATCAGCTCCACAGTTCTGGGCCTCTGTCTCCCACCCCTTGCTTGTGTGAGTGTAATTCCTGAACAGGCCTGAACACGGCATCTGGAGCAGCTCCACCGCACTCTGTGTTTGTTTTGCAGGGTTCATCAGGCACGTATCAGCACTGAGCAAAGAAAAATGGTGCAAGTTCTGTGCCTGCAGGAACAGGGATTTGTGGAGAACAACGCAGATCAACGCAGTGCTGGAATTCACGGGGGTCAGGGCACTACAGGCTGGCGCCTCTGCCCAAACTCCAGGGCATTTTCCTTCCCATCAAGGTCCCTTCTGCCCTCTTCTCTTATCTCTCAGTGGCGAGAACACACTGAGGACCCAGGTCTGGACAACTTGTGCCAACCCATCTCTCCCGCAGTGGACTGTTCAGATATGAACCAATAAACCTAAAGCAAGAGCGGAGAGAGACACACACAGTCTGGTGATGGCATTTGAGGCCCTAGCACTGCTTGTCCCAACACCAGCAGCAGGAGCAGCGGCCTTTACTGAGACAGCTGCCTTTGGCTTTTGCCAATTCTAATTGAGTTTCTGTCGCCTGCAGCCAGAGACCTGACAGCTACAGGGTTTCGCAGGCAGCAGCAGAACTCACATGTCCTTGGTGTCTGCGATCGGTGGTGAGGGAGAGATGGGCAATGGCAAGAGAAGATAAGGCAAACCTTCATTGCCCCTCCTCCCCTTTCCCTGGAGGACTCTGAGCTTCCCCGCCATACAGTTGGGTAGGTTGCAATTTCAGAGTTAGCGAGCCAGGATTTCCCGTCTTCTCTTGCACAGCGACAGCATAATTAACACAGGAACACAGGACCCAGTGAGATTCCATGCTGCCGTTTTAATGCAGTTTGGGGACTTTTTCCCAGTAGACACAAACAGGTGGCCTTGGAAGGACTGGCAAGCAGATTCTTCTGTCCTGCAGAAGACAGAGCCTACTTCAGCGTATGTCCAACCACAGAAAGACTAGATTCATCCTTGAAGTGTGGCTCAAGCCACCCCGAGGGGCTCAGCTACCGAGCCAGGGCTCAGATTTCTGGTTGTGCTTTCTGTAAAGAACAGCCCTGTGTGCCTCCTGGGGCGCCTGCCCCCAACATCAGAGCCCTGCATGCTCCACTCTCCTGTGATTCACCTCGAAGCCTGGAGGAAACTATTTGCTTTCTCCTGAGCTCCTCGGGCACTGGAATGCAGGGGCTGCTCTGAAGCCTCAGCTCTGACATCTTTGAAGGGCTGGGGTTGATGGAAGCCTGTTCAGCACTGGGGCTAGAAAACCTGGAGCTCCAGAACCCCGAAGAAGGCAATAACTCACCCGGGGCCCACCTCTGCCCTTCCCTCTGCCCATCTTGAGCAAGGACAGCCATCAATCCCACTTATCGGAACTCTTATTTCATCCTTTATCCAGCTGTCACAGGTGTCACTCAGCACCCTTAACAGCGTTATGAGAGATTGAGTGCCTGGGCCTGGGCTGCCTGAAGGATTCATGGGCACAAGTCTCTCCATTCATCAGGGAGAGCTTTAGTTAGTTTTGGGGTTGTGGAGGGGGGGTAAGGGGGGTTGCAGGAGTAGGAGGCTTCTCTGTCAACAACTGGAATGTCAAAGTCAGGCAGAGGAGAAGGTGACAATGGTGGAGAGACTCCTGGGTAGCAATGAGGGTGGCCGCTGGACCACAAGGTAAGGAGGGAACCAATTCTGGAAGCTGTGGGTACACTTGTAAGTCAGACAAGTTGATTCAATACTTGTGTCACAAGGCCAGGGAAATCAGCTTGTCCTCCAAGCACATAAAATAATTTGTTTTTGAGATAGGGTTTCCCTGTGTAGCACTGGCTGTCCTAGAACTCACTCTGTAGACCAGGCTAGCCTCGAACTCAGAGATCCCCTTGCCTCTGCCTCCGAACTGCTGGGATTACACTTGTGTGCCACCAACCAGCCTGCTTCAAAAGGATTTTTAAGCTGTATGTCACACACATCTCTACCCTGCTCGTCACAGTTACCCTGAAGCCCCCACTCCTTAGCCATCTTACAGAGCCCTCTCCCCATGCCTGCGACACCCTGCTGTCCTTCCATCCACCCCCACACCCCAGCTCAAGCCTCTAACGAACCCTCACACACTCAAGATCACACCTGTCTCAGCACCTTCACACTCTGTTCCCGCCACCTGTACAAACATCCCCCAGGGATTTGCACGGCTGCCTTTCCGTCCACACTCAAGGCTCAGCTCCAAAGGCAGAGGGCTCCCCTTCCCTCACTGCTATTGTCTGCCCACGTGGCTCTATTTCATTTCCTTCACAGCTATTAACCTCAGCCAAAGATGTCTACTCTTCTTCCCTTGACTTGAAAAGAAGCTGCCAACAATTCCGTTGCCTGAAGGCAGGGTTCTGTTTCTCCTCAAAACTCAGGAGGTCCCAGCCACACCAGGCGCACTGCTAGGTACCAGAGACACGCAGAGATACAGGTTACCCACACAAACTGCTGCCCACACAAACAGCGGGGACTTCACAGCCTGGCAGCCAGCCTGAGCATTGGGAAGCAAAGCCTGCCTGGACTCTGGGCTTTTGTCCAGAACCCCGAGGCTTAGAGCGCCCCAGGTCCCACCCCAAAGCCTCCCTAACAGACAGCCAGGGAAGGTGTTGGTTCTGGCAGGAATGGCTGTTTTGTGAAACTGGGAGGTTGCCATGGTAACACTTCCTTATGCAACAAAGACCCCCCTTGAAGTTAGAGAAGAGAGGGTGCAAGTCAATGGATATTGACCAATAGCTGGGGCCTTCGGCTGTGCTGTGCGCAAGCAAGGACTTTCAAGTCACCCCCGCCTGTCCTCCCGCTTGATCCGGCCACTGTGCTCTGTCTCCTCACTAGCAGCTTCCGTTGTCCTCAAGCTGGGCCATGAAGGAGAGGGGCGGGAGAAGGTCCAGGGTCACCCCAGGCAGTGAGCCACGCAGGGTGGATGAGGTATGGCAGGCGCGCAGAGCACCACGCTGCTGCAGCCTTGCTTGGATGGGTTTGTGCGGTCAGCGCTCACCCAGATGTCAGAGCCGCTGTCTGCTGTGTTTTCTGTGGGTCAGCCATGTCACCTGAACACCTTTGCTGTCTCCCACGGGAAGTGCGATTCCAGGGGTAAAGGCCTTGACCCAAGCAGCAGAGTTGGGATCTGCGCACCTGCCCAGAGCCCAAGTTCACATCCTAATGTCACTGGAAGCTGGGCAAGCACCTGCCCAGAGCCAGGAGGCCAAACAGGGCCACACACTGTTGTCACTGCAGGGCTATGTCAGAATGGAAGCTAACTCCTCCCTACTCTAGGGGACTCAGGAGCAAGTGCTGCCTAACTGGCTGCACCAAGAAAGGCTTTTCCAAGGTCAAGAAGCCCCTTCTCAGGAATGGGGTGTGGGGGAACAGACATGCTCCTAGCCTGGCACTTCCTGCTGCAGTGTCTTCCTTCCTCTAACTGGCATCTCTTAGATCCCCATTTTCTATTGGGGATTCAAGTGTGAAACTTGAAGCCTTCGGGAATATGCCGACTATATAAGGTGGCACAGAGCTGAACATCTATGCCAAGGCCACGGTTCCCAATGGCTTACTGTGACAATACAGGACCTCTGGAAGAACAGCCAGTGCTCTTAGCAGCTGGGCCATGCCTCCAGCACCAAGAAGCTGTTTGAACTAAAACAAGCATAAACCCTTCTCTGGTAACTTCTCTGCCAGCACTGGGCAAAGCAAATCATGCAGCCAAGCACAGTGTCCATGGTACAGGAACGTGTCTTTACTCCCAACATTTGGGGGCAGGGGCAGATCTCTCTGAGTTCCGGGCAAGCATGGCATTGAGTTCTAGGACTATGTTAGAGAGACCCTGTCAAGAGGAAGAGGAGGAGGAGGAAGAGGAAGAAAAAGAGGAAGGGAAAGAGGAGTCAAGGGAGCTCCTTTCAGAACCAGCCTGTGATCTGAGGACAGCTCCCATGACAAAGCTAAGGAATCAATGCAGCCAGAAAGAAAGCAAGCGCTGGGTGATGTGGTATGCCTGAAAGCCAGGCACACGTGACTCCTGCCTGTGGAACACATGCATGCCCTTACTTGCCAACGGCTTCCATTCTGTCCCACACCATTCTCATCCAAGTCTTCTCGGGTGATGAGGATGGCATCAGAAAGATGAGAGGACAACACATTCCCACTGACAGGCACACCAGGCCTAGGAGCGTCGCCAGGATTGAAGTCTTCAGAACCAGGCGGTGCCGAGATCTTCTCCTTCACCGTGTTTCAGAGCCCAAGCACCGTCTCCATCCATACCTCCTCCCTTCGATGCTCTGCCTGGCCCTGAAGCCCCGGGAGCCTGGACTTGCCCCCAACATGGAGGGAAGGCAGCAGGTCATGTTTCACTTGGGGCATTGGAGCTCCCTAAGCTGAGACTTATCTTTGGTGTCTCTGTTTGCTGACTGTCTCCGCTCAGTGAGGTGTAGGGCCGGGGAAGGGGCCTGTGCTGGGTCCTCACACCCACACAATAAATGCAGACAGGCTTCTGCCCTCCACGCCTCAATGCACGCCTCAGTCCCTTGGACTAACAGAACCCTCACTGCTGCCGATGATCCAAAGCGGTTGATGCTTTTGCATTTACTTACTTCCTTGGAGGGGTGGGGAGTAGAATGGGGGCTGCATGGTGGAGGTGGGGAATAGAATGGGGGCCACATGGTGGTCAGAGGACAACTTGCAAGAGTCCGTGCTCTCTCTGCACTCTATTGTTTCCAGAGCCACCTTTACCCACTGAGCCATCTCACAGGCCCATGTTTTTAAGTTTTACATGGCGTTGAGTTAAGCAGTAAATCTGGACTGGAAGAAGCATCGAGAAACGTGGTGCTTGAGCATGAGAAAGAGAGAGGTAGGGAAAGGGACAGATAGCAGCACACTCCTTCCTCCTCTTCCCTCCTCCTTCCTTCCTCCCTCCTTCCTCCTCCCTCTTTCCTCCTTTCTTCTTCCTCCTTCTGCTTTCCTTCTTCCTCCCTCTTTCCTCCTTTCTTCTTCCGCCTTCTGCTTTCCTTCTTCCTCCCTCCTTCCTCCTTCCTCCTCCTCCTTCCTCCTTCCTCCTTCCTCCTTCCTCCCTGACTGTGTCAGGCTGCCCATGGCCTTTCTCCCAGTCATTGTCCCCTTTCATTCTGGCCGGCTGCCTCCTCCATGGCTCCAGGCCCCATCCTCACTCTGTCTGCACAGCAGCCCCACCCAGCAGATTCTTCAGCTCCTCAGGCTCCCTGAAAGCCAAAGGCGGCCACTCCACAGCCTGGACGGACAGTGCCCCCCTCAGGCCAAACTCAGCCCTGGGCTGTGGCTATTGGTGTGACGAAGATAAACACCCATGGGAGAGATTAGAAGGACTTGGGCAAACCTCCACTGGCGACCCCAATTTCAGATTCGAACTCAGGTCTCCAGAGGTGAATGGGAAGAAAATGGCTAAATTAAAATGCTAATTACCGTCTCCAGCAACTCGCTACCAGACAGCCGCTTGTATCTATTATTAACAGCTTCCGCCACAGTCCTGGCTTTGCCCAGAGACACCAATGACTTAAGATTCAGGTGCAAGAGAAAATAGCATAAGGCTGTGTCTGCACTGTGCACACAGCAATGCCAGCTGCGCGTGGCTCTGCACACCTCCAGAGAGACAAGGAGAGAGGCTGCTGAGGAACTTAGGGCACCTCCAGGCTGTGCCCCGGAGGGCCCCTCCAAAGGTCCTCTCCAACCAGAGTGGCTAAGTCAGAGCAGAGTGTCTAAATGCGTCTGTAGGGTGCTGCTCCCAGCCCCTCCCAGCCACAGCCCTTTCTGCTTCTTGGGTTTGGGTGTTTGTTTGCTTGTTTGTTTGTTTGTTTGTTTGTTTTGTGTGTGTGTGTGTGTGTGTGTGTGTGTGCGCGCGCACGCGCTTGTGTGCTTGTGTGTGCCAGGAATTGAAGGCAGGGCTCCCATGTTTTTATTAACTAAACTTGGATTTTAGAGAAGGCAGTCGGAGTTACTGTGCCCTCTTCCCGAGTAGAAAGAGAAGATCTGGGTAAGATTCTATACTGGGCACACACACGTGTGTGCTCACACACACTCAGACATGCACACACACACTCAGACACAGGCAGATTTAGACACACGCACACACACACCGCTCCTGGAATGTGAGACTTAGGGAAGCAGATTTGAAAAAGGGAACTTGTCTCTAGGGGGAAAAGATGGCTCCTGTATGGCCTGTGTATGTCACTTAGAAGGACTGCACACCCGCCTGTCCTTGGGATGCCCCTCCACACTGACCTCCAGTGATGACAGAACTGACCTCCAGGAATGTCTTGGGTCACAGTGAAGGACATTCTCAGGCCCAGGGCATAGGTGGCTGGAAGACACAGGGGACAGAGATGAGAATTCCGGGACAGTGAACAGATGCAGGCGGACCGAAAGGAGAACAGCTCTGAGTGATGACAGGTGGACACCGGCAGGTAGCCTACACGGGTCTTCTGCCCATGTCACCCGGCAAACTGCCGTCCAGAAACAGGGCATTCCCCGGACGTTCTGGGGAGCTGGGCTGGGCTCTTCCCGGAGTCCCTGGAGCCTGGGTGCATAAGTGGAGGTGGCTCTGTGGTTTGTTACAGAGTCGACAGAATGGCGTTCACGACCTGTCAGCGTCATACACAGGGTGGTTCTTACCTGCCCCTGGGGACCAGCCCTTAATGGTTTCTGAGCCCGGGCATTTTAAGTTGGCCAGTATGAGCGAGTACACAAATGCTCTCCACAAACTCCCAAACAGCTTGCCGCCTGTCCCACCCAAACAGCAGCCCAGCTCCCCAGCCACCCTTTAGCCGAGGTGGTCTTTTCTCCTTTGAAAAAGACTTATTTTGAGCTGCACATGGTGGCGCACTCACACTGTTAGTCCCAGCACTTGGGAGGCAGAGGCAGGTGGATCTCCGAGTTCCGGGCCAGCCTGGTCTACAGAGCGAGTTCCAGGACAGCCAGGGCTACACAGAGAAACCCTATCTCGAAAAACAAACATTTTTATTTTATGTGTAGGATTGTTTGCCTAAATGTGTGTAAGTGCACCATCTACAAGGCCAGAAGAGGACGTCAGGTCCCCCCCCCCCCCAGCACTGTAGTTGATTACAGTGGAAACTGTCGTGCAGATGCTGGGAACTGAAGCCAGTCCCCTGCGAAAGCAGCCCGTGATCCGAATTGTGGCGCCATCTCTCCAGCCCATGAAGTGATGCTTTCACTCTCCAAATATTTTGTATTTTTTAAAGTTTTACATTTAGATTGTGTGTGTGTGTGTGTGTGTGTGTGTGTGTGTGTGTGTCCCCTTGTGCCCGGTGCACATATGGAAGAGAATAGCCTGTGGGAATTGGTTCTCCCCTTCCATTATTTGGGTTCTGGAGATCAAACTCGTCAGGCTTGGTGGCAAGTGCCTTCACCTGCTGAGCCACCTCGGCCAGCCCTAAATATTTCAATACAGGGAAACATGACTGGGAGTGCGGCTCCGTTTAGCTGTGTGCACGGAGCGGACACGGTTTCATATACCTTTAATCCTAGCCCTTCGGGGTCAGAGGCAGGAGGGCTAGAGAACAGAGGTCATCCTTCTACAAAGGCTCATAGCTACAAGGCTAGCTTGGGCTACCTGAGACCCCCCCCACACACCTCAAGACAAAACAGAAAGTATTGCTTCTCTACGTACTTCCTCACTTTCCTCTGTCTCCCAAGACCAGAATCTGTTCAGGAACGGTACCAGAGAGGTTAACTCCCATCACCTCTCCTTCCCCTGGCCCTCAGTGTACCACCTGTTCTGCCAGGGTCCTGGACCAAGGAAAGGCATCAATATCCACAGTGATAAACAGCCCCGCAAGTGGCCACAGCACGGTGGGGCCCTGTGCTCGCTCCATGGCCTGTTCCAGCTCAGCTAGAGAAAGGGGAGTGGTGAGGGCTTCCACCCCAGTCAGATTCATCCATCCTATGTGATTAGCTGCCACAAACAACGCACACCTGCCAATGGGAGCCAGGCTTCCCCGCCCACCAGCCTTGCAAACTCCCCTGTCCCAGGGCCTGCCTCCCGGGCTGCCGGGGGATGCGGGGAGGCTGGGAAGCCATCTGCCAGGGCACAGGGGCGCTTCACAGATCAAAAGCTATGTCAATGCTTTCAACCCTGGCGCCGCCATGCCAGTGCACATCTTCCTGCCGAGTGGCTGTTCCAGGCCCCTTGGCAACCCTCCTCGTTGCAGGGAAGGGCAAGCGTGCTTCACAGACACTGCTGGTCACCTGCCTCATATCCTTCTAACCGGAAACCATTCCTGTTGACACTTGGTGGCTCACTGAGGTATTCACAGAGGGGAAATCAGATGTTTCTTTGTTCTTAGATTCCCAAAGAGAGAGGCTGCCGCCTCTGGGTGCTGTGGTGTCTGGGTGTTAGGAAGTCATGGCGACCACAGAGGAGAGCCAGGCTGAGGGCAGAGCTGATATACCAAGTACAGAGATGAGGCAGGAAAGAGCTGAGGAGAGAGCTTCATCAGGGTCCATGCTGTGAGGAGACACCATGACCATGGCAGCTCTTACACAGGAAAACGCTTAACTGGGGCTGGCTTACAGTTCAGAGCTTAGTCCGTTACCATCATGGCGGGCAGCATGGCCGAGTGCAGGCAGACACGGTGCTGGAGGAGGAGCTGAGAGTTCTACATCTGGATCCACAGGGAGCAGGATGTGAACTGAGACACATTGAGGCCTCAAAGCCCCCCATCCACCACAACACTCCCCCAACCAGCCACTCCTAACAGTGTCACTCCCGGCGACGGAGCATTCAGGCACATGACCATTCCTCTTCTAACCTCCACATCGGACCTCTGCTTTCCCTGCCCTGCAGGCTTTCCCCGAGGGTCCCCCACACAACATAAGACAGAGCACTATCTACTTTGAGCTGCGAAAGCGAAGGCTGCCGGTCCTCACGCAGTGAAATCCAGCCCCTGGGCGACACCCTGGCTGGGGCTGCCCCTGAGCTCCGGACCCCCTGCCACATTAGCCCTCTTCCTCTGCCCGAGCTAATACAGGCGTCACAAACGCCCCCACGACTCCCAGCGCCCCTGCACACCTTCTCTTGAAGCCCCTCTCTAGCACCTGCAGGCCACACCCCATGTCACCACAGAAGTGATAGAAATCGGATTGCTGTGAGTTCAAGACCAGCTTGTCTACAAAGTGAGTCCAGGACAGCCAGGGTTACACAGAGAAACCCTGTCTCAAAAACAAAAAAGCAAATGTGCTTAGCATACAAAGTATTTTATTTGATTATGACTTTTTTTGTGCACACACAGCATTGTGCTTTACTCACAATGCTGCCCCATCACTTCCCCCTGCCTCATCACTTGTCTTTCCTTCCACTGGTACTGTAACACACACACACACACACACACACACACACACACACACACACACACACTGGGCCCTCCCGGCCCACGAGCACTCAAATGGCCTTCTATGCAGCAGCTTTTTCCAAGTTTCCCAAAGTGCTCACTTCCCACGTCCCTTTTCACTCAGTATATGTCAAGAAACCCTTGAGAGCTGAAGGACGCAGCTTGGCCCTGCTCTCAGGAGGGCTGTGCAAACAGGAAAGTTGCACGCTATTTTTCAGGTGCACTGAGTAAGTGAGGCCAGGTTTGGGGAGCCCTAGACCACATCAATAACAACAGAGCCACCCAAGGAGGACTCATGAGCCTTCTGTGGAGACAAGGCTTTAGCCTCCATGCTCCCCAGGCCCGGCCCCATGGGCTCATAGGATTGCCTGCTGGGGACAAAGGGAACGCTTTCTCACCTCCCAGGTTGTTCCTGACACCTCCTCCTGGAGGGGAGAAAGAGACCCTCGTAATTTAGAGTAAAGGGGGCTGGAGAGGTGGCTCAGAGGTCAGGAGCACCTGCTGCTTTTGCAGAGGACCCGGGCTCAGTTCCTAGAATCCACGTGGTTTACAACCATCCTTAATTCTGGCTTCAAGGGACCTGATTCTTCTGACTTCCGTGGGCACGAGCACACACATGGTGCACACACATGTTCAGGCAAAACCCTCCTGTACATAAAGAAATAAAACCATCTGAAGCAAAAATGAAAGAACTTAGGAGATGGGCGCTGGAGAAGATGGGAAAGGAGAGCTGTGGGTTTGGAACCAGCCTGGACCACATAACAAAACAAAAAATGACTGATCCCAGGAGCTGGGATGCTGGTCGGACGTTTCCATCTTCAGGCCCTCACCCTTTCTAGGGCAGCTACGCACACACTCAGGGGAGCTGAAGTAGGCTGCTGTGGCCCCCTCCCCCCAGTGCTATTTCCTCCCCGCTCTGAATCACTAGCTGGCCCACAGCTGTTCCAAAGCAGCTTTCTTGCTCTTTCCAACATTCCCACCCCCCCACACACACACACACTTTGGGCCACAGGGCTTTGTTACGAAGCTGAGCTGTGCCTTCTTCTGGGATTCCCTCCAGCCCCCACCCCCACCCCTCACGCCTCCTCACTGTAGCAGCCTGCATCTTGTGCTCCTGATGGAGAAGAATTCCCATCAGGGCACAGGTAGAGCGAGTAGTAGCCAAAGTTTATTTTTAGCAGGAGAGAAAGCACAAATGGAAAGTAAGCCTGCAGAGTGGAGAGCAGACTGAGCGAGGGCACCGTGGGCAGCTGCCTCCGGAGGCTGGGCTTCTGTGCCTTGTTCTACCATTTCTCCTTTTGCCCACACCAGACATGGGCTCTCTTTCCTGGGCTAGGAGAGGCTTTCCTTCCTTCCTTTCTTCCTTCCTTCCTTCCTTCTTTCTTTCTTCCTATTTTTCCATTTTTCTTTTATGTGGATAGTATTTTAAATTTTATTATTGTTATCATCATCATCATCATTAACTTTATGTGTATGGTGTTGTGGCATCTGCTTGCATATCTATGTATCACATGAATGCCTGGTGCTTATGCTGGTTGGAAGAGAATACTGGATTCCCTACAGATGGAGTTACAGACATGTGGGTGCTGGGAACGGGACCTGGGTCCTCTGGAAGACAGCCAGTGCTCTGAACTGCTGAGCCATCTCTCTGGCCCCTAAGGGGGAGGTGTCCTTAAAAGCAGCCCTTCTCCACAATTCAGTCTGTTATGACCAGATGAATTTGATGCAAGAATGTATAAAGTATGTTCGACGCAGAATTTTTGTAAATTCAGAATTTTACTAGGAGAAAGGTCAGTGGTGCGTGCTCCTCGGGAGAGGCTCTGAATGTAGGGTTTTGCCTGGACACTCTTGGTTGTTTTTCACAGAGTCTGGTCCTTCACTGTCTAGATAACTCAGTCCTTCCACACTCAGCAGCAAACTTTCTCCTGTACATTCTGCAGCTTTCTTGACATCTATATTTTAACCCTGACATTTGTTTTAACTGGAACACCTCAATTATGACCATAATTTTTTATGCTGTTCCCAATTCTGGGAGGTGACCTAGTAGGGAGGGTGGACCTTTCTTTGTCTCTTCCCGCACAGCAGCTGGACCTATGCCACTTCTGTCTGTTAGTTTCTGCAAAGAAACAGAACTGATAGAGTGAATGTGTATATATACATATATATACACACATATATAGATACATTTTAGATATATTTGACTGTATATATTTGTGTATATATATATATATCTTTGTGCCTCGTGTGCTAGTCACCAGGCTAGGCGGGTTAGAGTGAGTGTATATATTAAAAGGCCTTCATCCTACTGGCTCACAGGATAGGGTTTGGGAAGTCTGGCAGAGACTGTCTCACCCTGCAGAGGCTGAGAGTTGGGTAGTTGTTCAGCAGCTTCAGTCTGGTGCTGAAGGCCCGGAAGATGATGGAGAGCCGCCGTCTTAGTCAGTGCTCTATTGCTGTGTCAGGACACCGTGACCATCTTAACTCTTACAAAGGAGAGCATTTGACTGGGGCTGGCTTACAGTTTCAGAGGTTCAGTCCATTGTCATCACTCTGGAAGCATGTGGTGTGCAGCCAGACATGGTGCTGGAGAAGGATCTACATCTGGATCTGGATCCAAAGGCAGCAGGAAGAGAGAGACACTGGGCCTGGCTAAGGCTTCCAAGAAGTCAAAGCCCACCCCCAGTGACACACCTCCAACAAGGCCTTCTCTTCTCTATATAACCCCGCCAGCTCAGCCACTGCTCTCTTGGTCCTCTGTTCTTGGCTCCTTCTCTTCCTCTCTCCCCCTTCCCTTCTCTCTCCTCCCAGGCCTGGTTCAGTCTGCTGGTGATGTTTAGTGTATTTCTTTCTCTCCCTGCTCTGGAGTCTTCCAGATGCCTCAGGCTGTTCTCTCCCTCACCTCTACAATAAAACCCTTCCCCTCAGCCACACCTAGAGATCATGTCCACATTTTCATTCACAAACGACCACAGCTGCTGATCTTCAGTCTGTGTTGGAAGCCTGAAGAAGTGGGTCCTAACTCTACTGAAGGAATGCCTCGGCAGCGGGGCAGGTGATGCCAGGGAGGAAGGGAACAGGCAGCCAAAGAGCAACCTTTCCTTCTCCCATGTCCTTTCATCCGGGGTGCCCCAAGAAGGTGGTACCTACATTTAGGGTTGAGTATTCCTGCTTCAAAAAATCTCATCAAGAATGCCCCTCACTGGAGCCTCTGAGGCTTGGGTTTTAATTGATTCCAGAGGTAGTCAGTTGCCCCTAAGATTAGCCATGAAGAGGAGGTGTCTAGGGGACACAGCCAGACACAGAAGCTGCTGAGGAAGTCCCTGCTCTGTCCCTGGCTCCCATTTTGGCTCAACCCATGTCCTCACTGTAGCCCTGTTTTCCTCTTTCAAGTGGTGTCTGTCTCTCACAGCCAGACCTAACCCCAGCATGTGGGAGGCCCTGGTTCTGGGTTCAAGCCCCAAAAAGTCCAAACATCTGATCTGTCTCAAGCACAGCCACACCCTGTCTTCAAGGAAGGGGACAATGGGGGGAGGCTACCACAGCCCAGTAAGCTGGAGTCAACTGGAAGGTGCTGCGGGGTCCGGTTCTGGAAAGGTTAGAGAGCTGGGTCTGGGGACAGCGAGAGCACAATAGACAGAAGGCCAGGTGTGAGAGAAATGACTGGGAAGACTTCCTGGTCAGGCCAGGATGGCAGAAAGCCAACAGCCAAACAGCACGAGAAGACAGGATGGGGAAGACTCGGGCTCCACTCCCTTCTCCAGAGCATTTGGACAGGTTCCTTGTACCCAAGCAGATAGGAAGAAACAGCCTGTTCGATAGAGACTAGCATCCATTCTCCAGAGCACTAAGGACGTGTGTCTACCCTGAGAAGCTCTCTCAGTCGACAGCTTTATTAAACCGCAGCTGACTCCACCCACCCCGGGCTGGAGCCGTCATGTGACCCAGGCATGGCCAATCAGAGCATCTGTATTCCTCCTGGCTCGTTGACATCTGGCTGGACTCAGTGACCCACTAAGTAGTCCATCGTCAAGCTCAGACTTTAGCTGCATTTGCTCCCCAATTGCTACCACACAAGCCTCAGGATACTGCTGAGGCAGAAATGAGCACGCTGGAGACAGCCGAGCCTGCGGCTCTAGATGGCTGCGGGCTACACCGCAAGGCCCTGAGTGTGCAGCCGTTTCTCCTCGCGCTGTAAAACCCCCTTGCAGCATTCTCAAGTAAATTTAAGCTTTCTCCTCCGAAGAAGCCAGCAGATCTCAGGAACAGGAGCCATTACAGGTCGGTACAGCACCTGCGCAAGAGGCCCGCAGAGGCAAAGCCTTCCTCCGTGTAAGCCGCACCTAACATCCAGTAGGCGCTCACTAAATGCTGGTGGGCTAAATGAATGACTGCAGAGAAGCAAGCTAGTCGTTCATCAAGTTTATGGATGACACGAAATTGGGAGCCGTTTCTAGCCAGAGGTTAAAATCATAAAGCAGATTGGCTTTCGCAAATGAGGCTGTGGCAAGACAGACTCGGAATTGGATGACGTTCATTAAGTAACCAGTTTGAGGAAGCCATCGCCGGGAGGGTGTGCGAGCCAGAATGAATGTTTCTCTGCACGTGGCCTCACAAGCTGTGGGTGGCAGGCTGGACCTGGAGGAACAGAAGCTGAGCGTCAAGGGCTGGAAACAGGGTCAAGGTCAATTCACAAGCTCTGGGGACACACCTGTCCCGAGACCTGTGTCTAGGAAGCCGCTTGGAACCTTTTCTGGGGAGACAGAAGACATGGGGCAGCAAGAGACAGCTCAGAATTCAGGGATCAGGGCTGCAAACAGGGTTTGCTGGATCTGGAAGGAAAGGCCGCCTTTCAGCAGACTCTAAAGGCAATGGCTGTTCCCAGGCCGGGGAGGGCTAGCTCGGGAAAGGAGACCGGAGCAGCCCCGCCCCCCGCCACAGCCCCCCCAGGCTGCCACCCTCCCCCCCGCTGTTTACACTTTTATCGTTGGCCATGAAAACCATGATGTGTGTGCCGTTGTATTGATTGTGCCTTTTAGATTTTTATGTCATTGTGGAAAGCGGCAATTATAGTCGGCTGCTCCAGGGAGCAAATGGCCCCAGGGGAGGATTTAAACTGTAGCCCCAGGGATCTCCTGATCTGGAGCTGGGGTGTGGAAGGGTGGCTGGCACCAAGAAGGGGAGGGTTCCACAACCCTCTCAGAGCTGCGGCGTTTGGAAGGAGCCTGTGGTATGTCAAGCACTCGGTCACTGTGGTCTCCCCCCCAAAGCCATCCAGTGGCTTCCTGTCTCCATTAAAACAGCCGCTCTGCAAGCACCACCTGTTCTCACCTCCCATCTCATCACTCACTGCCCATCTCCTGACCTGCTCGCTGGCCTCCCCGCCAAGGCCTTTCTTCATGGCCACTGTCCCTCTGTCCATGCTCTTCCCACCCTCTCTACCCTGTTTGCAGCTACTCGTTCAGGTCTCAACCCAGGAGTCACCCCCTCCCCAACAGTCCCATCAAATCACCTTCCCGGCATAAATATTCAGAAATATTTCTTCATTTAGAAATACTCTGTCTGCTGGTGACTTCATGTCTTCCCTCAAAATGTAAATGGGAAAGAAATAGGGAGCTCACTCTCTGTTTGTGGCAAGGGAATTCTTGGCACACAGTCTTGATAAAAATGCCTAGCCCAGCTAATAGCAGAGTGTGAGGCTCAGAAAATGTATCCAGATACCCACAAAATATCCATGTATTTCTTCAGGAGTGGCTGGACCACTTGCTCTATGGTAACCTCACACAGGGCTTTCCCTAGGGTCTACTCACAGCTTGTCTGTCACGCACATGAAATGGCTGCTTCCACTGTGATCGTTTGGCATTTAAAGCAAGAAGAGGAGAAAAGCAAAAATCAAAATCTCCCCATCCAGGCTTGGCCCCCTTTTTATGGGGCCTTTTCAGTTACTCATCATTCACAGAGATTCTGTGAATCTCTGGCCAGATCTGTGCCACCTGCTGCTAGGCAAACTGGCAACCAAGGTCTCAGGCTCCACACAGGTGAAAGCAAAGATGTGCATTGGATATTGTTGACTGAGCAACCACAGCCGTGGCACTGGAGAGGTGAAGTGTCTTACTCAAGGCCATGACTAAGAGCACCGAAGGTGAAGCTTGAGCCCTGCCTATCTGACTCCAGTATGCAGCTGTGCCTATCTGCCACACCCTGATGCTGGCATCCTGGCCATCAGCTGGAGAGAACAGGCAAGTCATTCAGGTGCAGCAGGCCAGTGGGCGTAGAGGCTACATGCTTGGTGCATCTACGCTAGCTTTGCCTGCTCATCCATCTGCCCATATGTCCTGCCTCTTCCCTGTGGAGGGTCCCTGCTCACCCAGCGCCGTTCTGCCCGCCCTCTGAGCCCAACCTAGACACCATGTTTTCTCTCTTTGTTCCCTAGTTGTGTGACACCAAGAGTGTCCTCAGGAAGATGTAAGGTGGCACAGATAATTTACAAAGAACCAAAGACATCAGACCACACACAGCAGGACCAATGCTGTGACAAATGTGGCAAGCCAGCTTCAGGCCAACCTGGCCAAGAAGTTGTGGGGGGCAGAATGGCCCCCTACAGATGTTCACACACTACTCTTAAACTCTCGGCTGTGTTTCCTGGCCAAGGGGAAGTGAGTTTGAATCTGGAATCAAGGGCGTGTATAAACGAATGAGGCTGGCTTTCTGCTGGTTCCTTCTCTAAGGGCTTGGAATCTGAAGGCAGCAGAAACAACTCTGTTGTCTGCACTGGAATTTCCACCTCTTGTGCTAATGAGGCCAGGGCCAGGGCCGGAAGTGTGGGGAAGACCAACTATGTGATTAGGAGGTTGGAGGTTTATGTTGAAAGGATTCAGCCCAATCTCCAGCGGGGGAAGAGAGGCCCGAAGAGCCAACTGACACCAGTGAAAAAGAAAGCCTGATGCAAACTCAAGAGAGAGTCCTCAGCTGACAGCGATCTGTCCTGCCAACATCGATGCTCATCCTTGCTAGTCAGAGGACAATGAAAGCCTCCTGTGGGGACCCTTCCAGGCTCTTTTCTTGGTTCTGACTCAGATCTTTCCCCATTTGGAGGTGTAATGCCTGCTAGAGCTCTACAAGTCTTTGTAACAATTGTCAGACTTGAGCTGGTGGACAACGCCTGAGTTTGTGGCTAGCCTGTCAAGGACAAGGGTGGTCCCGAGACAGGCGTGACTCATGACCCGTGACAGGCGACTGAGGAGGAGGGCTGTGCAGTCTACCTCAATTCTGGGTAGTTGGTGCCAGAGTTATTGCCGCTTGTTATCAGCTTGAGTTTGGGTGAGAGAGACCCCCCTCGCCAGAGCTCAGATTCTCCGCCTCGCACACAGGCTCCTTCAGAATGGAAGCATTCATACCTGGTATGGGCAATCCCCGGCTAACCCAGCCCCGGAAGAAGAGACGAAAAGGGTGGAGGAGTTTGTAGGAGAGGGACAAAAGAAAAAGAACCCGAAAGACCCCATAAGAAGGACGTGGCCCAGGCATGCGCCTTTGAAGAGCCACAGGCTGGAACCATGTGGCCCTGAGAAGCTGAGAAAGTCCCCAGGCCTCCAAGGGGAACATAACTCTCAGCACCTCGGTTTTAGTCTGAGGGGAGCCACACTGAGCTCCTGACCCCCAGAACAAACCTGTGCTCTCCTAAACTGAGCTCGTGGTGGCTTCAAATTTTAATTTTATGTTTAATTAGCGTATGTGTCCAGGTCACAGCAGCATCTTGCTGGCCATTGCGGTAGGTTCTGTCTTTCGGCAGGGAACAGATACAGGGGAGTTATTTCCTCAGAGAAGAGTCGAGGAAGGCTTGTGCAAAAGGTGGCAAGATGACAGCTGAACCTCTGAACCTCAGAAGTCACATTGTTACTGGCTCTGTTGCTAAGACCCTCGGAAACATAAACTTTAACTAATTTCAGCTAAAACTCACCTGAGACCCAGGAGAGGTGTTTTGAGTGATTCACTTCCAGATACAATGTTTGTTTTATTTAATTAAAAGCTAGAGTATAGGGCTGGAGAGATAGCTCAGCCATTAAGTGTGCTAGCTCTTCTGGACGACACACAAGGCTGCTGGAAAACCAGCTTTAATTACAGATCCAGGGATCTGATGCCCTCCTCTGGCCTCTGCGGGCACTGCATGCATGTGGTGCACAGGCCCAAGCAGACAAACCTTATAAAAGCAAAAAAGAATGAAACCTGAAGTGTACTCCTCTTTGTGTGATACATGTTATTTGAACTACACACACACACACACACACACACACACACACACTCTGTGTGAGGCCACCACGATGGTAGATACAATACAGACAGAGACTAGCGTCAGTGTCCTTCGGCTTCCCCATTGGTTCCTGACACCATTGGTTCTGCTCTGGAGCTTTGGAAAGAATGCCCACACAGACCACAACACGTGAGTAGCCTCTGAGACTGGCTTCTCTCTGTACATGAAGTTAAAATTCACTGCGGTTCTATGAATTAATAGTTTGTTGCTTTTATTGCAGAGTTCAATCCGTTGGATGAGTGAATGTCCAGGCTGTCCCAGATATTTGCAATTCTAGTTTTCAGAGTCACCTATAAGTTCATTTCTTCAGCACTGGGCCTGCCAGGTCATATGGTAAGTACACAGTTAGCTGTGTGGGAAGCTTGAGAATCATCTTGAATTCCTGCCAGCAAGGTATATAGGGAGGCCCAGTTGCTCTGTATCCTTGTCAGCACTTGGTATTGGCAAGGTTTTTGTTTTATTTTGACGGTGTTTAACTATAGTTTATTTCTTCCCTAGTGGCTGATGGAGTTAAGCCATTTCCTTGTGTTTATTAGCCATTCCACAGATCCTCTTTGGTGAGGTGTCTGCTCAAATCTTTTACACAGTTTTTATTTAGTTGGTTGGTTGATTGATTGATTTTTGAGACAACATTTCTCTGTGTAGCCCTGGATGTCCTGAAACTAACTCTGTAGACCAGGCTGGCCTCAAATTCAGAGATTTGCCTGCTTCTGCCCCCTGAGTGCTGGGATTAAAGGTGTGTGCCACTGTGCCCAGCTTTCTTGGTTTTGTTTTTTAAGATTTCTCTTTTAATAATGTGTGTTTCTGCGCCTGTGTGCCGATGTGCACATGAATGCAGGTGCCTGTGGCGGCCTGGAGAGGGTAGAGCTGGAGTTTCAGGCAGTTGTGAGTTGCCCATCTGCAATCCTGGGAACCAAATTCTGATCCACCTACAAGAGCACTGTGTGCTCTTCACCACTGAGCCATCACTCCAGCCTCCAATACCTTTGCTCAGTTTTAAATTGGTTTCTCTGTTCTCTTCCTGTTGTGTTTTGAGGGTCCACACACATTCTCAAGTCTAGAGCTTGTCTTCTGTCTCAGGCAGAAGTTTCACTGGGATGAAGTCCAGCTATCCTTGTACGGATTGTGCTTTAAATGACCTCTGTGCCCACCCCATAGTCAGGAAGGGTTTCTACCTCGTGATTCCAACACTTTTTTAACTTGTAATCTACTTGGAGTTCCTTTTTCATAAAGGTTTAGTGCAGGATTCTTTTGCCTATTAACGCATTTTTATCTATTTTGTGTTTATTTTGAGGCAGGGTCTTTCTATCCCAGGCTGTCCAGATTCTCTGAGTATCAGGACCCCATGGCCCTTCTCCATCCAAAAAGTCCCCATTCCCTCACATCAGGTCTGAGTTCATAGATGTGTTCCTTCAGCACCTTAAGAACATTATTCCAGGGACTGGAAAGATGGCTCCATGGTGAGGGGCACTAGCCACCTCACAGAGGACCCAGCTTGCTTCCCAACACACACATGGTTCCGCTTCTCCATCCGTAACTCCGGTCCCAGGGAATCCACTGACCTCTGCTGATCTCTGAAAGCACCAGGCGTGCACGTGGTGCACACGCACACATGCAAACAAAATGCTCGTACACATCAAATACAATAAATAAATCTATTTAAAAAAAAAAAACTTAACAAGACAGAACGTGGAGTAGGGAAACAAAAGTCAAAGGGAAAGCTGCATGGATAAAAAGTGGCCGGGGTGAGGGGGATGAGGGACTCTGGGCTAAAGATAGATGAAGAGAAAGAGGTAAAGATACACAGTCAGATAGTGTAGAGCAATCTCATCTCTCCAAGACTGTGAAAACCAGGCCAATCTATGTTCTTTGGGAGAATAAGGACTAAAAAATAAAGCAATATAAGGCAAGAACAGGCAGGACACTGGCATCCCATCTTGACACTGGGTATTCAATAAAGAAGGAGATGATTGGAGAGTGAAAAGACAGGGATGCAGGATGCAAAAAGTGACTGGCCTGGTTGCTAGGATTCATCCTCACTTGTCCTGGCATTCCTTCCCAGCTCCCAGAAGCCTGTCTGACCCCAGGATGAGAGGTGATGAGTGGTCCTGTTCTTTTCTGTAGGTCTTCCTTTGGGTGGTAAGATCTCTGATGCCAGCCTGGTTCATGCTTCACACGAAGAGGTTTGGATGCTTCTCACATGCCTGTGTGTTCCTCAAGGTTTCTGTTTCCTTCAGAGATCTGCTGGCAAACGTTAGCCTCATTCCCGAGTTCAAAGGACAGTTCCCAGCTGGCTTAATACAGGGCAGACTTAGTGGAAAGCTTCTTCCCTACAGCCTGCAGTATTCCCCCGGCTGGGCTTCAGCATATGGTCCCATGATGCTTGCCCTGGTTTCCCAGGAGGGCTTCCCAGGGGATCTGTGGGTGCTGAGCAGCAGAAATGGCCTCTCCCTTCTGCTCCACTGGGCGCTCCAAGGAGAGTGTTTACACTCAAGCAGCTGAGATTAACCCTGCCGGTCCTTTCTAGCTCTGTGATAAAGGTGGAAATCTCAATGTCTCTAAGCCCAGCTTTGCTTACCTGTGAGAGAGCGGCCGTTACAGGAAGTGGGGGGGTGAGGAGCAGCCATGCCTATAGTTTATCTTGGTATAAAGCACATGGCACATGCCCAGGAAGCCACGGCTGCTCTTGATGCTATCGTGATCTATTTCGTTGTCCAGGCACAGCGCTCTGAGCCTTCAGCCACAGGGATCGGGTTCTGCTCCCTTTAACCGGGACTGGAAGAGTCCATGTGGCCCCAGCTTCCCAGGCAGCTTTGGAGCAGGTGAGAGAACCTCAAGGACCGAACGCAGACTTGAGAGGCTCAGCTGAGGCCACTCCCAGCCCTGCAGCAAGGGGCCAACTATGCTTGGACTTCAGGCGTGGGAAGCAGGCTCCCAAGCCCCCTTGTCAAGACCTCACCAATGGGGGAGGGTCTTTCCAGAGGGAAATGGATACAGTGAGGGAGGGGCATGGAGAGGATTCTGCCAAGTCCCCCCTCCGGAATAAAAGGTCGTCCTTCGTATAGCTACAACCGTAAGCAGTTAAGCCAGTCTGTCAGCACCTCGCTCTTCTCCGCTCTAAATTAAGGCCATTGGTGGTAAAAACTGAAGACTCCAGCCAATGATGTAAAAAAGAAAAAAAGAAAAGAAATATGACTTGAGTTGGGACCCTGAGCTGGTGCTCGATTATAAAATATTATTATTACTACACACGGCCGCTCTTTCAGCCTCACGCCCACCCCACGGTGTATTAACCTTGTGCTCCAGAGATGGCTCAGTGGTTAAGAACACACCGTCTGCTCTTCTGGAGTTCCTGAGTGCAATTCCCGGCAACCACATGGTGGCTCACAACCATCTATCCTGGGGTCTGATGCCCTCTTCTGGCGTGCAGGATATGGGGTCCCTCCATCTGAGATCCTCCATCATTTGAAGCAAGGCGCTGTGCACAGAGTGGGTCCCCTTCCCCGCGCACAGCGTGTCTATTTTCAACACACATGTAGGCAGCTTCGTGCTTTTCTCGTGAAGGGCGTGTTTTTTCAAGAGACCGTCCAGATAAGAATTCTGTTAAACTGCCTACCCAGCTGTGCCTAGGGGCTAAGGGGTCATGAGGTACGAAAGGAGACGGAAGGCCTGAGCCAAGCAGACATTATGATCCTATCCCAGAGGGCACAGCTGGGGAAGGCAGGACCGAGGCGGGGCAAGGAACCTGGGACAGGAGATTCAAAGTGCAGTCAGAGCGCCACTGCTGTTGACCACACAGGCCCAGGGCTCCCAAGAGACTCGGCAGCAGACAGCACACAACTTCCTTGTTTTTCTTCCTTTTTTTTTTTTTTTTTTTTTTTTTTTCCACTTAGGAAAAAGCTGTAATGAGACAAAGCCCATGGAACAGCAAGATTGATTGTGTCACTATGGCCTTTAAGGGAAGAAAGGGGGGAAAATCAAATTATTGGACAGGGTCCTTTCACGGAGCTGCTGCTTTAATTTATTTTCTTATATTTTGTCAATAGCTGTTGGTCTTTTGGGTTTTTTTATTTTCTTAAACAAGTGCAGCGCTTAATAAATGAATGTTGCTTGGGCAAAACAGCAGCCATTTCACATTCTTCCTTCTTAGCTTGCTCGAAGCATGCTGAGTGGCTGGGCTAGACCACAGGCCTGACCACCAGGGGACAGGTAGCCCTGCAGGAGGGGACGTGCTGGGCCAGATCTGGACTCCAAACTCACCTAAGGAGCGTTTCTTCTGGTCCTCAGCCCCCCTCCTGGCATCTGGTTCTGGGTCCTGGGCTGGTCTGTCACACTCAGGTGGCAGAGTGACAAAGGAGCAAGCAGGCTCCAGCCCTGGCTCCTCAGCCCATCCTCCCTGTCACCTTTGGGTGACTCCTCCACCTCATTCCATTCAGGCACCTCCCAGGTTCAGGCCTGTCTGAGTTCAAGCTCCCCCTAAGAGGCAAAGCCTCATCAGCCCAAAGAGACTGGGGAGCCCCGCCATCCGCTCCTTCAGTGCTGGACGGATAAACACTCCTTCTCTACCGCCCTGGCACACAGAGCACGTCTCAAACCCTAAGATGCTCTGAGAGCCAGCAAGGCCAAGGTGATAGGGGCAGTAGGCAAGGCTGTGGCCCCTTTGATTGGATCTGCCCCCCAAGCTTATCTTGTAGAAAGCCTTCCCACAGACAGCTGGCCTTCAAAAGCCCAAAAGTTCATGTGTCTCCATGACCCCTGCACCCCCTGCACCCCACACCCCCAGGCCCTCCCACATACTCCTCTGTGCTGTGTGTCTAAAGCACAGCCTGGAGAACACCAGTCACATATGCAGTTGGCAAGAGTGTTGGTTTCTTGAAAGCAAGAAACCTGCATGCAAGGATCAGACCATTTATTTAAAAAAAAAAACAAAACCACAAACAAACAAACAAACAAAAACTTTCAACCAACCCCAGACCAAGAGGCAAAGGCCTTTCCATAGGAACCTAGGAACCTAGGGGAATTCTAGTATGGGTCAGGTTATCTGAAACCTTATCGGCAGGTGCCGGGGAAGTTACTCCCGACTGGCTTGTGTCCAGGTGGTCAGCGGGCTGCGTTCCCTTCACATTTTACTGCAGGGTGAGATAAGGCTGCCCAGCACAGATACTCATTCTTGTTGGCTCCAGGCTGTCTCTTGGGAGGGGGATTTTATGGTCTGTTTTTGGAGCTAGTAACCTATGGCCTAGTCACAGGACCTGGAGTCTTGTGGCCTGGTTGCTGGGGCTGATAACATATGGCCTGAATTAGAATTTATGGTGTCCTTTCACTCAGAAAATAAAAAAATCTCTGGTTTGCAATTTGATTTAAATCTACCTTGACCAGGAGGCCACACCCTTGCCCCTTTTCTTCCTCTCCCCTTCTCCCCCTCTCCCCCTCTCTTCCTTTCTCTCTCCCCCTCCCACTCTCATCCTCACCCCTACCCAGGTGCCCTCTGCTTCTGATAAGTCTTTAGCCTTCTTTGATTCCAAGGGCCCAGAGCTGGAGCCACCCTTGGCAGGAGACGCCCTGACCAGATGGTCTGTCCCCGGAACCAGCTTGGCCCAGATATGTCCAGCCTAGGGCTCTAAAGCCAGCAGAGTGCCTGAGGGCTCTAAGGACTGGGTGAGCTTGCCCACTGTGGGGCTGCCAGAGGCTGGCCCAGGCAAATGTGCCTCCAGAGACACTGCTTCTGCAGTCTTAAAATAATAAATTACAGGTGAGCTAGGAGGATGTGCAGAGTGGAGAGGAAATTTGAGTGCAGAGCAGCAGGCTGCCATGGGAAATCAGCAGAGGTTCCGCCAAGCGAGAGGCTGCAGGGCGGGCAGGGCTCAGCCTGGTACCCAGGCGCAAGCTTCCAGGCTTGAAGCATATGGCATGACACTGCCCCCATGGGTGGGTCTAAACCTGGGGTCTAGCCATCCTAGCATATCCTAGGGTAGGGAAGTGAGAGAGTCTCACTCACAAGCCGGTCTGGAGCCTGTAGGAAGATTCCTGGCTCAGCCTCCCAGACGCTAGGATGACAGGTGTGACCGCCATGTCCAGCTCCCTCCGGATTCTTCTCACAGCGAGTTGGCAGCCCCAAGGCTCCTTGTTACCTACACCAGACTCCTCACGGTCTACGCTGGCCGGGCTACACCAGACTCCTCACCGTCTACGCTGGCCGGGCTACACCAGACTCCTCACTGTCTACGCTGGCCGGGCCCCGAGCCCGAGAGGCCGCCGGAGTCAACAGACTGGCCCCTTCAACCACCCAGGAGGGGAGGAGAGGGACCCAGTGGACACAGATGTTCAAAATGCTGATGGTTGCAGTTGGCGCTGAGGGCTGTGAAGAACATGAGGCAAGAGGGAGCCGGGGCTGGGAAAGGACTCAGTCTGCTTCCAAGCTTGAGGACCTGAGTTCAGTCTCCAGCCCTTCCCCCCAAAAGTGGCTAGGTGTGGGGGCCCGAGAGGTGGCTCAGTGGTTAGAGCACTGGCTGCTCCTGCAGAGCACCTGGGCTTGGCTGCCAGCACCAACATGGCAGCTCACAGTAGAGCCCCCGGCCCCCTCTGCCTCCACAGGCACCAGGCGTGCACACAGCACACAGACACACATGCAGCACACACAAAATTGATACATCTAATTAAAAAAAATTTTTTTTAACTAATTAATTAATTTAAAAGACTAACTGTAGTGAGTGGTGAATCACTTGTAATTGCAGGGCTGGCAGAGGCCCTCTGCATGAGCATAGGCAAACACACACACACAGTTCCCAGCCAACCTCAGGCTACTTCTCTGACCACTACGTCACCCTGGCTTCCTCCCACCTCACCAGCACTTCCTGTCGCTGGCTCTCACCAAGTGGGGACCTCCCAGAGCACAGGAGAGAATGACCGTGCACCAACAAACAGAACAGTGCAGAGGGAAGGACCCCGAGGCTGGGGCACGGGGAGCGGGTGCCAGGAGAAGGAAGGGCAGAGGAGCCTTCTGACCTGGAGCGCTCTAGGCCCTGTCAGGGGTCCGGCCATGCCCATGGGTGCCAGCGGCAACCTCGTCCTGCCCCTGACATACACTCCTGTGTTTAACACCCTGCCCTGTGCCTGCAGCACAAAGGAAGTCCTGATCATGGCAGCTCCTCTGTTGGTCAGGATCCCTTCACCCTACCTCCTTGCCCCTGGATTCCAGAGACCAGAGGTGGAGTGGCAGATGGGTCATCAGTCTGTGTTGTCCTCCTGGCTCTCCTGACACATGACTAGGACGGCTGGTTCCTGGATGCCATGTCCCCTCTGCATTGGCAGGAGATGAGGCATCTGCGAACCCATCTGGTCTCTGCAAGGGCCAAGGCAGTTTGGCTGTGGCCTCACCTCAGCAACAACTTAGAGAGCCCTGGAGGCCCTTCCTGGGCA
This sequence comes from Rhombomys opimus, assembly GCA_010120015.1. Lineage (NCBI taxonomy): Eukaryota > Metazoa > Chordata > Mammalia > Rodentia > Muridae > Rhombomys > Rhombomys opimus. Next base: position 5,038,318 of record REGO01000054.1, on the reverse strand, counting down.
GTGGGCCACTCTCCCAGGCCCCGGGGGCTGAGGAGCGCACCAGGCTGCCTCCCCACCTACTGTCACAGCGCCCCACAGGACCAGAACATCTGGGCCTCACCCTACCCCTAAGGGAGATCTAGTCAGATCCACAGCTGCAGCTAAGTGGCTTACCCTCCCCCAGCCCTGGAAACTGAGCCTGAAAGGCACAGTGACCACACACACACACACACACACACACACACACACACACACACACAGTCTTAGTTAGGGTTTCTATTGCTGTGAAGAGACACCATGACCATGACAACACTTATCAAGGACAACATTTAATTAGGGCTGGCTTACAGTTTCAGACGTTTAGTCCAGTACCATCGTGGCGGGCAGCATGATGGCTGGCAGGCAGTGCTGGAGACGGAGCAGAGAGTTCTACACCTGGATCCTCAGGCAGCAGAACGAGGCTGCCCCAGGAGGCCTGGCTTGAGCACTGGAGACCTCAAAGCCTGCCTCTATGGTGACACACCTTCTCCAACAAGGCCACGCCTCCTAACGGTGCCACCTCCTAAGGGCCAAGCACTCACACACAGGAGTCCATGGGGGCCTGTTCAAGTCACCACACCCGTCACATCCCCATAACCTGAGAGAACTCCAGCTACAGTGATCTGTCCCTGGCATGCTTTTGAGTTTAGCCCTGTTTTTTGAGTCTCTGCGACAAGTTTAGAAATGATGAGATAGCACCCAGACCTGCCCCTATGCTGAGGCCTGGGCTTTGGACACGACCTCGTTGCTTTCTCAACATCTCCACTCAGCCTGCACCTCCAACCTCAACTCTAGGTGTGGGGGTGGGGCAGAGAGAAGGTGGGGAGGGCTGGCCAAGCAGTAGGGTAGAGTCAGTGTCACCCGGCCCCAGGCTGTAGGGAGCAGCTGCAGAGGGAGAGGCCTCCTCCGGAAAGGCCCCTGAAAGCATCCCTGAGGGCTGAATGGGCAGATTCAGAAGGATAGACCCCCATCCGGTCCCCAGGATGAAACATCCGTGTTGTCAGCGAGAACAGGAGTCCCTCACGGGGCTCACACCTCAGAGCAAGGGCTGGCAGATCCCTGACCCTGGTTTTGATATGCTATGGCCTGACCTTTGGCAGGCTCCCGGTCTCTGAAGCCTCAGGAGGAGCCATGGCATCCATCAACCATTTTTCAATTCCAAGTGACCAAAGCCCGGATGACTGTCTTTTCACAGAAGAAATATACTGACTCACAGAGGAAGGTCAAGAGGGCACACCTTGCTCATTCAGAGTTTTACAGGAGGCTCTAAGTCCTGAGATTAGATCAGGAGAAGGCTGGAAGCTGCTGGAACGGCCGGAGTAGTCCGAAAGGCCCTGAAGTTCTGCAGGGCTCTGGTACTCTATGTTAGCCACCCGTCTCCTGCGGTGGCCCCAGGCATGACACTCCAGAGCTGCCTCTACTCGCTGGTGGAAGGCAGTGTGGTTAGTGTGGGCACACTCACAAGCACACACACGAACATACATACATACATACACACGTGCACACACAAACACACACACACAGCATGGCAAGTCCACTAGAACCAGCCGTCCTAGTCATGTGTCAGGAGAGCCAGGAGGACAACACAGACTGATGACCCATCTGCCACTCCACCTCTGGTCTCTGGAATCCAGGGGCAAGGAGGTAGGGTGAAGGGATCCTGACCAACAGAGGAGCTGCCATGATCAGGACTTCCTTTGTGCTGCAGGCACAGGGCAGGGTGTTAAACACAGCAAGTTTCACCTGCTCCAGAGATAACCCTGTCCTTGTTCCTGCCAGGAGGAAAAAGGCTGCTCCTTGACTCCCATTTGTAGTTATGAAAATCTGGGACCCCCAAGTGTGCACGGAGGGCACGGGAACCATGAGTGACCGCCCTGGGAACAGCCTAGCGCCACAGTTTCTACTGTTGAGTCTCTCACTATCGAGTGAAAATGGGCTGAAACCCTCTCCAGGAAGGGGGAAACACCCACAAACACAGAACTGCCGCCTTTAAAGTGTCTGTGTAAGTACAAACTCAGGACGAAAGCTGCCCCTGGGTGTGGGCACAGGCAGGAGCCAGGCTGGGGCGAGTGGGTGTCAGGACTTTCACCGTGATGTTTGAACTTTTTCAGTCACACACAAACAAAAGACAAGAATTCGTCTGGAGGACCTCCTGGCTGCCTGCCCTGTGTCCTTCCCTCCCCTCCCCTCCCATCACCAACCCTCTCTCTCCTCTGTCCTCTGCTCTCCATGGACCCAGGGCTGAAGGCTTTTAGGTCTTCCATTTAAAACTCCTCAAGCTTGCTGCACTGGGGAGATTCTTATTCCCTTTCAGACATAGCTGTCTGTCAGCAGTAATAGTCTCTTTCGATTTCATTTCCTTCAGCTCCTGCCAGCCACTGCCAGAGCCTCCTTCCCATCACAGCCTCACCCCTCCTCAGCCCCCAAGTCAAGGGGAAAAAAATACATTTTTGCCTTTACTATGATGTATGTGATCCCATAAAATAGTGAAACAGATATGAAAGGTTGAGAGAAGGTAGATAAATGGCTCCTATTATTCTACCAATCAAATGAAATACCTCTCCACATCCTCATTTGAATGATAATAAAACTCGGAGAGGCTGGCTTCGCGTTGTCACCACAGCTAGCGGCTCCAGAGGCTCTCACGGCAGGCCAAGGTAACCTTGGGGTGTCCTCCGCAGAGGCCAGCGTTCGGCTCCACCTCCCCCAACCAAGGGACCCCCCCTCTTCACACACAACCCTAGTCCCCTCCCTTTCCTTCCCTGAAGCTGGGCAGCACTGGACCATTGCACACCTATTTGCTCGACCCCGGTATCCTCCACAGTCCACAGGGCAGAATCGAAAGCCGGGGTCACTGGAGAATGCCCTTCTCTCAGCCTTCCCAGGAGCCTCCTCAGAAAGCCCCTGGCTACCTGCCTGTCTAGGCCTGGGCAGTGCCACAATCTTCATCCATGACAGGGCACAGCCTTGTGTGCAGGCTGCTGGTGCCACACAGGGTACATTTGGAGACTAGGCATGCAGCCCTCCTACCCACAGACAATGAGCCAGAGAAAGGATGGGTACAAAGCTGTCCTCAGAGGGTCCTGGTGGGAGCCTGCCGTGCCCAGGCCTTCCATTTCTTACACCTCAGGGGTTACCTCGCCGGCGCCTACTGTCTCAGGAGCCTGCTGTGCGCTTCCCTGAAGCCAACCCCACACCCCAACCAACAAGGAACACTATGGCTTTTGTCTTCCATTCACTCCTCCCACCCTGTCAGGGAGTAAGCGGCACCTCCGGACCCCTTTCTACCATAGGCCACTCTGGCTCCATGTCAGTCCTGCAGCCCACCCGCCTCCCTGTGGTCCCAACGCCGGCTAGGGAAGCCAGGCCGGCCCTCTGCTCCCTCAGTCTTAGCAGAGTTCTCATCCTAGTGAGTCACTCTAGAGAGACCTCCTCGTAGCTGTGCATGGCAGATGGTCCTTTATTTCAGCGCTTTAGCCTACAACGGTTCAGTTTTACAATGGTGGAAGAGCCTTCACAGACACCCGTCCTGTTCTCACTTTCAGCGTGATGTTCAATAAATTACCTGTGATGTTCAGCACTTTGTTTTAAGTAGGTTTGTGTTAATGATTTGCCTAACGACGCTAATGAATGCTTCCAAGGCCAGCACACTCAGCGGAGTGAGCCATGATCCTCTGCGGGTTTCGGGGAGTTAGCGTCTTTCCTGCTTAACAATACTCTTAACTTACAATGGGTCTAAAGACCTGGACCTGGGTTCCCCCTTTCTAGATGAACCATCATACTTTTCTTCTTTGCTTAATTATGGTAGCCAAAGTTTCTGGCCAGAGACTGACGGAGGTCTGGACCATTCCCAAGCTCGATCCCAAGGCATTGGGACTTCCTATGTCACCTCCTGGACTGGGACAGTCACCATCTCTCTCCCTCTTCTCCCAGTACTGGAATCGGTGCCCATGTGTGGCAGACAGTGAGACGGGTGATGGGCCCCATTTTAGAGACAGACAAGGTGAGCCCCTGAGAGCTAAGGACCCCTGCTCCCCAAGCCTTGGGCTTGCCTGAGCACCAGGGCCAAGCTCCCAATCCTTTCTCGAATCTCCTGAGGCCAAGAAAGGGGCAGGAGGCAGAGGTTGGAAGGACAGCTAGCACTAGGACTCCAGTCCAGGAGGAGAGGAATGCCAACTGCAGCAGGCAAGATAGCAGGCTGCCGGCTGCAGAAACTTCCCCATGCCTTGGGGGAGGGAGAAGAGGCTGCAAGCCACAGAAGCTTCCAGATGTGTTGAGAATGGGTTGGAGAGCCTGCTGGGATGCCAAGCCTGGTGAGACAGGGGAGGACACAGTCTCTTTAGAGACTGTCCAGCTGTTTCTCACACTCTGAGTCAGACTTCAGCTCAGGGCTCAAGGTCTCCAGCAGAGACGTGTCAGTCAGCAGAACTGGCACATGACCCTTAGGGGGCCACTACAAAAACCACCACAGGTCAGTGTAATGATTCAAGGTCTGAGATGCTGATGGTAAAGAGCTTGCAAGTATGAGATCCTGAGTTTCACTCCCACGTAAGAGCCTGAAAGCAGTGGTGTGTGCTTGCAATCTCTGCACTGGGGACTGGACACAGGCGGACCCTGGGGTCCATGGCAACCTGCTTAGCCAAGTGTGCAAGCCTCGGGTTAAGGCCCGTCTCAGATACTGAAGTGGATGGCTCCTGAGAGCGTCACCTGAATCTCTGGCCTCCATATGTAACAGCCCCGTGTGTGCTTGTATGCAGATGTGTCCGTGCCTGCTGACAGCCCGGAGGCTCATCCGATTGAGCCCCGAGCCTGTTCTCTTCAACGTCTGGCTGACAAACAGCACAGAAAATCAACAAAAGCGTGTATGTCAACAACCGTGTCCCTCGGAGCCATCACTCTGAGTTCCTTTGCATACGTGAGTGCTTGTGGCTTGAGAAGGTGAGTGGGCACAAGCGGAGCATCTGCAGGTGCCGGCTGGGCATGCACACTGACACTTAAGGTACTGCTCAGGTGGGACCACGCTCCCACAGAGGCTGTGGGTGCCGCCTGCCCTGCTCCTCAGGCTTACAGCAGGGCTGGAAGCACCGACCCTGACAGCCGAGTGGGCCTTAGAGACCTCTCACCCTGTGCTTCCGGGGACTGCGAAGACAGCTGTCCTATCCGCACACAAAGGCTGCGGACGAGGGGGCTTCATAAAGAAGAGTGTCTGTTCACACTCTGTGACCAGGAAGTGCCAGAGCACAGCTCAGGAGCCGGCCAGGCCTGTGGCATCGTAGTGTAATGGGGGTGTTGCACAGAGGCCAGAGTTCACTAAAGCAGCCATTCCAGGGGTGCTCCACGGGTCTCTGACGAGCTGATCCTTCCAGAAGGGCACTCGCCATGTCCCAACCATTTCTCAAAGGCCCCATTTCTCAACACCATGACATTGGCAGCCAGGCTCTGACACACGAACTTTTGACGCATTCAAACCCCAGCACCAACAAAGGCACAGTGACAGAGCCAAAGCCCTTCTCCTGTCACTGTGGAGCTGGCCGAGCAAGGACGCTCGGGTATCGCCACAGATGTAGCGTTCCCTGCTGACAGTCGTGTGACATCCTGCGTGCCCTAAAGCTCCAGGCCCCATCTCCTGCATCAGACGAGGCTACTTCACGCAGCGATGGGGATTAAACAAATACTTCATTCACCCATACAGAAACGCACAGACCACAAGTGGGAACATATGTCCACACAATGGCTTGCACACAGAAGTCGATGGCAGCCTTTTGTAGCGGCCCAAGCCACTCAGAGGCTCCACCAACAGTGGGTGAAGAAAGAAACGAGCAGCAGGGCCGTCACCACCAGTAAAGCTGCACACCTCCAGGACCCCTGGGAGCATGCGCCAGCCCCAGGCGCATCGCGTGAACACAGAGGCTCAAAAGCGCTGAGTTTGTGAACAGTCATGTCCCAGTTTTTGTAATAACCTTTGAAGTCCTGGAGACACAAATCGCAGGTACAAAGGATCCGTTACTCCCAGAGAAAGCGGGGTTGGCCTCCTGCACGCCTCTGTTCACATTTTC
>REGO01000054.1:4984754-5028940 GCA_010120015.1 Rhombomys opimus | reverse complement strand
CACCCGTCATTCTGGCATCACCCGTCATTCTGGCATCACCCGTCATTCTGGCATCACCCGTCATTCTGGCATCACCCGTCATTCTGGCATCACCCATCATTCTGTCAGACATAGGGACTCTCTGAGGCTCTTGATAGTAAAGGCTCTCCCTGAGCAGCCTCCAATGTCCTTTATGGACTCACCGAATTTTTCCTCAATTTAATAAGCACCAAGTACCTGCTCAGCCGGAAACGAGAGGGAAGCTAGTTCCTGCCCTCATCTCCTCCCGTCTAATCTTCAGACTTATTTATTTTCTTACATTGTTACATTGGCAGTGAAGTACTGAGACTCAGTGTCCGCAGCCGCATCCTTCTGCTGATGCCCCAATGCTAAGGTCAGACGGGCACAGTGGGGCACCTTCAGTTCCTGCCCTGGGGAGGGGTGGACCACCATGAGTTTGAGACCAGCCTGGTCTAGAGTAAGGACAGCCAGAGCTACATAGTGAGAAAAAAAATAGAATGAAGTTTTGTTCTGCGTGTCTATAGTTGCCTTTACCAGGCTTCTTTTCCACGTCTCTTAGGCGGCTTTTATCATATTAAAGACATTCTTTTTTTATTTGTGGTTGTTAAGAAATTATTATTTCTAAAACTCATAACTTGATGAAATTTAACAAGTTTTTTTTTTTCCTAGATCAAACCCTTCGAAGATCTATAACCCAAAAGCCATAGAGTTATCCCTGAGCACCTTCAAGGAGTTGGTCCAGGGCCTCCTCATGTGGCTTTTCTCATCACTGGACTAAAAAGCAGCTTAAGGAGGGGAAGGGCTTTTTGCTGGTGTTTCTGTTGTTTGAAATGGGGTTTCGTGTGGCTCAGGCTGGCCTTGCACTCCTTATATAGCCAGTTCTGGCCTCAAACACCACATCCTGTCGCCTCTCCTCTCCACACGCTGAGACTGTGGCTCGTGGTTTCAGGGGGCACCAGTCCACAATGGTGTGAGAGGCACAGCTGCAGGAGAGCCTGACTACGTCATCAGAGTGTGCAGAGTTAGGCAGATCAGGAGGCAGAATGCCCAGGCCAGAACCAGAAGTAAAAATCATACTCAAGGCCTCCCCGGTGACCTGTCTGTCAGGCAGGTGCGCAAAATTCAACACTACAGCTGGGGGCCAAGTGTTCACACACATGAGTATGTGGGAGGCATTTCACATTCAAACCGTACACCCACAGACATGTTAAATCATCTCCAGTTACTCATTATACTTAACAAATGCTATGTAGATAGTTATTACACCATATTGTTTAGAGAATAATAGCATCGAGGAAACCTGCCCGTGCTCAGTGCAGACGTGATTTTTAGAATGTTTGAGCCACAGCTGGTTGAGTTAACAGACACAGAACCCACTGATAGAGAGGGCCAACCAGACTGTCATTTTCTCTGGATGAGGCTATGGAGAAGCCTACTGGAGGGTCAGATGCGGCGAGGGACAGGAAGGAACATTTGTGAAGGATGGTCACAATCTAGTTGCACAATGTCCTCCACAGCCATCCCCAGCTGTGATGTTTGGGTCGGGAGGCTGGTGACCAAGTCCATGAATGAACCCGCCAGAGGAAGCAGGCCTTTGGTGTGCCTGCCGAGAGGATGCCGTGTCTCTGGACCCTTCCTCCCTTCCTCTGCATCCACGGGCGTCATGACGTGAGCCGCTTCCTCTGTCCCTGTGCCCACTGGCCAGACAGTCCTGCTCATCTCAGGCCAACCACAAAGGAACCAGGAGACTTTAGATGGAAATCTCTGAAACCGTGAGCCAAATAAACTTTAGTCCTTTAGGGCGATCCCCTGTGGTGCTCGGTCACAGTGACAGAGCCCTGCAAACCCCAGGACCTTCGGAGTAAGCTGGATGTGGTGGCGCACACCTGTGATTGTAGCAAGAGGATCAAAGTTACAGGCCAGCCTGGACTACGTGGGGGGTCGGGGAGAAGGAGGGAGGGAGGGAGGAAGAAAGAGGGAGATGGAAGGAGGGAGGGAGGCATCAGTGAAAATGTAGCAAACTAAACAGGAATCTGGGAGCGTCGCCATGTCCTGAGAGGAAAGGCTGAGCCTTTCTGATCCTTCTTGTGAGACCTTCTCCCTGGGATTCCAGCACTTGCTCACATCCGGTCTGAGGCACCACCACGTAGCTCCACAAGAACCATGACAACAGCTTGGGTCTTCAACAGCAGAATCAGTGCATATGGCAAAAATCAAGAGAACAGTCAACATCACCCTTGAATATCACTTAAATTGCCCATAAAAAAGCATACGTGGGTTTTTCTGTCTGAGATCCTAAAAGAACTGTAGGCCGCCCCTGCTCATCCGCCAGGCCAAGAGTGCCCCGCTCTATGTGAGGCTTTATCATGCCTCTTTGGTGCACATCACAGGCATCCTGGCTGTTGGGAGCACTGCCTGAGTCGGGCTCACAGTCCACGCGAGGCCAAACAAGGCAGAAAGCCTGTGTGTGAGCGGTACCTGAGCCAACTTCCACCAGGCAGTCAGAGAGGAGTCCTTTCTCCCTCTAAAGCCGGCTGAGGCTAGCCCCAACATCCTTGGGTGTCGCTTTACCATTTCTGGTACAGTGGCGGTTTCGGGGTGCGGACATCCTTGCTGTAGCGGGAGAGGTGCTCAGTCTCCGAAGCGTGCCCTCCCTCAGGCCCAGCTGAGCCAGGCGACATGTTCCTCTGCCTTTGTGATTGGCCAGCACCACATCGGGAGAAGGATGTAACCCCTTGGGCCTGCAGTGGGGCTTCGGGCCTTAGCCACGAATCTCCTCGCTTTAGTTCACCAGTTTCTGGCCTTATCTCTTCCTCGTGGGTCACAACTCAGCAGCAGCAACCTCTCTGTCCTCTCAAATGTCCCCACCACCACCTGGCCTGTCTTCTTCGCTTGGACTCTTGTCCCGATCCAGGACGCAGGACACGTAGCTCCTCAGTACACTTCCCAGGTCCCTTTTTAAGTAGCACCGTCACCAAACTTGATCTCTGTTCTTCTGAATATTCATTACTACCTTTTCCCCTCCCACAAACGGGATGAACTTGGCCACTTCACGTTTCCCCGGGCCTCACAGAGCCCAGCTCACAGTAAGCCCTTAGTAAATTCTCATTGGTTGACTAGATAAGAGAATCTCACCGTGAACAAGGATTCTGGTTGCCTAGCATGGATTCTGTTTCAGGTCTGCCCACGGCGGCCCAGTTCTGGAGGATCCCTCAGTGCGTAATCGGAGACATTGCCTGCCTAACCTTGCAGCTACCCCCCTCACAGCCTCAACAGTGCTTGCCTAGAACTGGAGTCTCCTTCCAGGACTAGCTTCTGTTCCTAGGGCCAGCTGAATTCCAGGGCCACTCTCTCTGTCCACCGTCAGCTTGTCCTGCTACAAGGCCAGGGTGAGGGCAGGGTGGGCAGCAGGCCTTCAGGCTAGCTCAGCATCTCTGTGGCCTGCCCACCTCTGAGCCCTGTGTGGGCCTCCAGGTGACCGTCCCTCACAGCACCACCCGCCCCATTCATCCCCATTAGCCGCTGTCCGCACTGGGCCAGAGGCAGATCAATTACCAGGCTGGCCGCTGAACCGTGCTAATGAGGATGTAGGCTCCTGGCTGGTGGAGCAGGCAGGAGGGGCCGGGAAGGTCAAGGGAGGCAGAGAGCCCCACCCACCCCAGCTTCCTCACTGTGGGCTTTGGAGTAGGATCCCTCTACGAGATGCCTTCTTTGAGGCGTGGGGAATGCCCCTCTCTGCCTCTCACACTGGAACTCCAGCTGTGAGACAGCAAAGAGGAAACAGCCTGGCAGAGCTGGGTGCCAGGGACTCCCATCCCCATCCTCACCCCCACCCGTGCGCCTTTGCTTAGGGCCTTCCATCCGCCACACTGCCATCTCTGCACCTGTGCCCCATGACAAGGACTTCAGCTCTCCAAAACCTTCTGCCAGACGGGAGCACCGCTGCAGCGCTGGGGAAGCACCACTGCAACGCTGGACTCCCCTGCCTGGGGGCCTTCTGCGGTGTCCTGGCTGTGCCACCTTCCACAGATCCATAAAAAAAGACACTCCACCATGCTCCCAGTGGAAAAGAAGCTCTGAGGAAGATGGCTTTCCCCTCTCCCACTGGCAGAGATGAGGAAAGACAGAGGCCACTAGCACCGGGCAAGCTGTCGCCTCGCACTGTCTGTGGGCCTGCACATGGCCACAACTTTGCCAGAGGCCGAGGCGGTGACTGGTGTTACGCACATAAAAACTGCACATGCCCTTCAACCCAACAGCTCACTTCCAAGCGCTCACTCTGTAGGCACATGGTTGTGCAGGGGTGGTGGCTGCCTGTCCTTGCCCTAAAGGAGCACCCTGGGCTGCGTGGACACCGCATCACGGGGCAGACACACTGTCTCCTGTGTTGCTGGGTTGTGCCTCGTGCATCAGTTCATGCAAAGAAAGTGCTGCGGGGGATGGTGGCCACGCGGTTCGGCCAAGTTCTCACTGTCACCAGCTTGCTGTGGCTGAAGGGTCCGGAACATCTCCACGCAACTATCTCCCAGGGCCGCTGGCCAGTGCAAAATCATGGTCAGGGGTTGGGTCTGGCCTGCTCCATTTCTTGAGATTTGCTTTCTAGTAAACATGCCACCTCTGGGGAAGAGATGGGGGCACTGTGGCACAAGCAGAGCCGGTGACAGTAGCCCCCCACAGGAAGATGAAGAAGACAGCTGGGAGAGGGGCAGTTTTCGGCCACCTGAACACCGCTTATTTGAAAAAAAAAAAATCACAAATCACTTCTAGAGGCCAGCGCTGAGTCTGTGTCCCCACTGACTATGAGCGCAAAGGACAGGGGGGAACCACCTCTGAGTTCTGGGTCCATGGCTACAGTTTCCCTCAGAGAAAGACGGGCGTAGAGCACCTCAGGGGAAGCCCGGTCTCACTGTCAGCAGCCTTCCTCCATGTGGGCAGTCAGCCTGAATAACTAACCCACACGTCACAGCTCTGCAAGCAGGACCCGGGGACACAGATGTGCCAAGACCCGGGCAGCTAAGGAAGCCTCCAGCAACACCTGGGCCACAGCACATCTCTCCACCTGCAGGGTCGTGACATCCCCACCTCTGCACATCTACAAAGAAGACAGGAGACCTCGCTGCCGCGACAGCCTTTCGGTTGGTGGTGCGGCGTGCACATTCCTCAGGCCCCAGACCTAACAATGCTGGGACGTCAGAGTGAGAAGCAGAAATGAGACCGTCGCTGGTCTTTGCTGCAGTCACTTCTGCCATCAGCAAAGACTTGGGGCCACTTCTCTCCCTGTCCCTCATCTCCCTACCCAGCAAGGCAGCGGCTCCTGGCGGGGGGTGAGAAGGCTCTATCACACCTTGCTCCAGACCGACCCAGTGGGCAGAGCTCCAGGCTGGAGGAGCCACTGGCTGCGGGACAACACCCAGAGAGGCCACCAACTGCCTGCCACATGCCACCTGGAGTAGCCGTGAGCTGGGGACAGTGCCCTGGCATTGAAAACACACAGAACGCGACATTAAACATTCTCTATGGGCACACAAAATGAATTCAAGGTGTGTGAAGGGCCTGGGGAGACCCACAGCTGGCCCTGGGCACAGGCGCCTTCAGGGTCTACATTTAAGGGTTCAGCCGGCCACAGTGAGACTGGTGTCGCTCTGCTGCCGTGTGCTCCAGTCAGGCCTGTGGTGGCCGCATCTGCCCAAACACTTTTTCTCTTCTTAAAAGTGTTTGTGTGTGTGTGTGTGTGTGTGTGTGTGTGTGTGTGTGTGTTGGAGGGTTGAATGTGTGTGGAGGACAGAGTACAGTTTGCAGGCGCCAATTTGCTCCTGTCACCATGTAGGCTCCAGATTTGAGCTCTGCCAGTCCTATGCAGGTTTTTTTTTTTTTTTCCTTCTCAGATTCCTCAAACAAAGCAATCATTTGCATAATGTCTGCACCTATTTCTTATCATAAGTAATCTAAAGATGATGATTGAAAAGTATAAGGGAGTAGCAGGCATGGTCATGCACACCTTTAATCCCAGCACCCAGGGAGGCAGAGGCAGGAGGATCACTATGAGTTCGAGGTCAGCCTGGTCTACAAAGTGAGTCCAGGACAGACAAGACTACACAGAGAAACCCTGTCTCAAAAGACCAAAATAAATGAGTGTATATATATATATATATGTATCCGTATGTATATATGTATATAAGTGTATATATATGTATGCATGTATATATATACACACACATAAGTGTATACATATATATGTAGGTAGGAGGAACTAGTGTGATGGCTCAGTGGTTAAGAGCACTTGCTGCTTTTGCAAGGACCCAGGTTCAATTCCCAGCACCCACCTGGTGGCTCACACTATAATTCCAGTTCCGGGGAATCTGGTGCCCTCTTCTGGCCTCCATGAGCACTGCATGCACATGGTAAACATACATACATACATACATACATACATACATACATACATACAAACAGGCAAATGCCAATACATATAAAATAAACAGATCTTTTGTTTTGTTTTCAAGACAGGGTTTCTCTGTGTGTAGCCTTGGCTGTCTTGGAATCACTCTGTAGACCAGGCTAGCCTTGAACTCACAGAGATTCATTTGCCTCTGCCTCCTGAGTCCTGGGATAAAGTTGTGTACCACCACCACCTGGGGTAACAAATCTTTTTAAAGTAATGAAATTTAGAATATTTACTGAAGTAACAGTGAGAGGAGAACAAAACCCTTCAGTTTGAAACAACAGGAATAGAGCTGCAGGGCTGTTACCTTGTTAAGTGAAATAAGCCAAAATCAAAACAACAAGTATCACATGATCTCAGTCCTGTGTGGAAATTTTTAAAAGTTCATGTCCTGGGTGTGGAGAGTAAACGGGTGATTGCCAGAGCCTGGGAGAGTTAGGAGAAGGTGATTGGGAAAGGCTGAACAATGGTGCAAGTTATAATTATATAGGAGCAGGGAGGTCTACACTGCAAGGTCACAGGAGCTGCGGCCTCAGGACGTGCTGGAGAGACTGCTCAGTGATCCACAGTGTTGTCAGCTTGACACAAACCTAAACAGCCCTGAGAAGAGGAAACCTCAATTAAGAAAATGGCTTCATTAGCTTGGCCTGTGGCATATCTGTTGGGCGTTTTCCTAATTAACAATTGATGAGGGAGGGCCCTGATGAGGGAGGGCCCAACCCACTGGGCAAAGTGCTTCCCCTGGGAAGTCGGTCCTGGGCTGTACAAGAAAATAAGCTGCCGGGCAGTGGAAGCGCACACTTTTAATCCCAGCTTTGGGGAGACAGAGGCAGGCAGATCTCTGAAGTTGAGGCCAGCCCGGTCTACAGAGTGAGTTCCTAGACAGCCAGTGATACACAGAGAAACCCTGTCTCAAAAAAGAAAGAAGGAGAGGGAAAGAAAAGAAGGGAAAGGAAAGGAAAGGAAAAAGATGAAAATAGGCTGAGCAAGCCATAGCAATTAAGCCAAGGAGTCGTACTCCTGTGTGGTCTCTGCTTCAGTCCTGCCTCTAGGTTCCTGCCTCGGCTTCCCTCAGTGATGGACTCCACCTGTAAGCCAGAGAAATGGTTTCTGCCCCCAAGTTCTTTGTCCGTAGTTTATGCTAATAACAGAAACCTCACAAGAACTCTGTTCTTCCAGAGGACCTGAGGTCAGGTCCCCACCACACTGGGCAGTTCAGCATCTGTAACTCTGACTTCAGAGGATCTACTATTCTCTTCTGGCCCTTATGGGCACTCAGAGGCATGTACACACACACACACACACACACACACACACACACACACACATTAAAATAATGTCTTTTTTTAAACTTAGAAAAACGGATTTTGAACTTTTTCGGCATAAAGAAATGACAAACACTTGAAGTAAACGCTGATCCTTAAGCATTCGGTGTGCTGTACAGAGGTCCAAACAGTCGGGACTGGAGGACAGGGAGCTGGAGAGACTTCAGTTCACCTCTTCTGTTTTATCTTTAGCTGAAATGAGTCCCTGTTTTACCAGTATGTTGAGAAGATCTTAAAATCAGCCGGGCCTGATGGCACACATCTTTAATCTTAGCACTCAGGGACGCAGAGGCAGGCAGATCTCTGTGAGTCTGAGGCTAGCCTGGTCTATAAAGTGAGTCCAGGACAGCCAAGGCTACACGAAGAAACCCTCTCTTGAAAACCCAAACAAAAAAAATTTTTTTTTAAATTAAAATTAGAAAGTCTTTGCCACATCTTGTCTTCATAGTGAGGCCTGCTCTAACCACTCCATTTCTTTATTGCTGCTGGGGAGGAAACCAAGGCTTCGCACCTTAACCACCAAGAACACTCCAGCCATGGCACCCCAGTCAATGTGGAGGCTAGGTCCTGCACTCCTACCCATCAGCTGCATCTGTGGCTCCCACAGTTGGCTCCTGGCGATGATGCTTTGTCCCTGTCCTCAGGCCAGAGGACAGCAAACACCAGTCTGGGAGGCAAATCCAATCTGCCTGTTTGAGCTCAGCTCCAGAGCTAAAGATAGTTTTCTATGTTTTAATGGCAGAGAAATCAAAAGAAAGCCAAAGATTTATGGCAGCAGAAAATTCGATGGAATTCCAGTTTCTGCCTTGGCTCATGAGGCCCCCGGAACCTGGCCATGGCACTTGTTTACGTCCTGCTCTCTCTCAGGAAGGCAGAACCGAGTGGCTGACTGGCTGTGGCTCAGGATATTTGGGTCCTGGCAGGCCAAGTCAGCTGACCCCAGGTCTGGGCATCCTCATGGGAAAGTAGGGGATCTCTTCCCTTTGTATTCCAAGTGCTGAGAACACTACCAGCACACAGTAGGTACTTAGTAAACCTACCTAACAGATGAAGGTTCCTGGATAGAGCCTATTGCTTCAGAATGTGAATCAGCACACACGCGCGCGCGAACGCACACGCGAGCACACACGCGCGCGCACACACACACACACAGCCACCACCGGCTCTATCCAGCAGATATCACCAGCACTGGCAGAGGCGTCCCTGGGGTTGGCAGTTATGCCACGCCCATGGAGGACGTGAGTGAAGAAGGTGGCAAGGAGGTGACACCAGTAGGGTGGGCCTCCCTGTGCCCATTCAGAGGGATTACTTGTCACCTGCTCCCGGCTGATGGGCTGTGCTGCACGGGTTGCACTCTGCTGCCCTCTGGTGGTCACTAGGGCAAGCTGCCATCAAAGAAGGCATCCCAGGACGGTTTCCTAGGATAGTTTCTTCACTCCCATGCTGCCCTCTGGTAATCAGGAGCCCGGCAACTCCCCTGGCCAGCCTGATGGGGAGACACTGGCTACCTGCCCTCGGGCGCTGGGGACCCCCGGCTTGGCACTATTCACTCCCTCCTGACAGAGTAGGAAGGTGGCCTTGCTCACTGTGACCTGCCTTGATGCCCGCCCTGCCTGCTCCCTTGTGCTTTCTCCCTAGGAAGGCGATAGGTCCCCTGTGGGCGAGGACCGCTTAGAACGGACAGAACTGCTCTCTGAATGACTATGGGAAGTGGGTGCCTAAATGGACCCCAAAGTGTCCTGAGAAGCTGCTTGTGGTTTAGATCTGAGACATCCTCCCAAAGGCTCTCTGAAGGCTTGGTTCTTACGCAGCAGCGTGCAGAGGCAAGACCTCTGGGAAGTGACAGGCTCAGGCCTCCCTGATAGGCTAACCCATCGACAGCTTCATAACTTGATGAGCAGTGATGGTGGATGGGGGGGAGGGCAGCTAGAGGGCGTGGGTCCTGGGCTATGTTCCTGGGTCCACACCGTGTCTCAGGCCTCCCCTTGTGCACTTCTGTTCTGCCATGGCTCCCTGGTGCTAACGTTCCACCGCAGGCCCATGGGACGGGTCAAGCAATAGCAGACCAGACCCTCCGAAACGGAGCCCAAAGAAGGCTTCCTTCCTTCCAGTTCTGAGGCATCTTGTCAGAGCAAGAAGTTGACGAGGTGAGGATCACGTGCTGCTCAGTACATCCTCGTGAAGCTAGCAACTGCTCCCTGCCTGCCTCTGCCTCAGAAACCGAAATCTCTGGCCCAGGCCTCCTAGGGTGGGTGGCGCTGTGTTTTTGGTAAGCAGTGGAGGGTGCAGGGGAGGCATATGGGTGACGCATGACTCAGTGGATGGAAAACTGGGGCTCTTGTAGTAGGATGAGCTCTGGAAAACTCCGGGTCTGGCCCAGGTCCCCACTCCTCCACCAGCTCCCCACTTGGGTTCTAAATACCCTGGCGCCTTCCCTTCCTGTCTGCGCTCTCCACTTTTCACCCCTCCCGACTTTCCAGCCATCCCAGCTCCCCCAGACCAAGCCCACCGAGGCTCTGGAGGCCCTACCAACGCTGAAGCCAAAACCTAGATCACTGTTGCTCAGAAATGGCCCCCTTCCCAACTCTCCTCCCAGGCTCTCCAGCTGCCACTCATCTTTATAGCAACAAGAATGCTCGCCTCCTCGCCATCTGCCTCCAGCCTGCGGTGGCAGCGCGGGGTGGAGACTTTGCCTTTCTCCCTCTCTGTGTCACTAGCACCTCAGGAGATTCTGAACTCACTTCTGGGAGTAACGATTAACTTTACACCCTTCATTGGCTGCCAGGTCCACATCAAGGTCTCACCAGACCTATCGAGAAGACGGGTGTAATGCCAAACTCCAGCACGAGGGGGCAGTAGGACCTACGTGCCTTGCGCGCTCTAGGCAGCCTCCCGCCCCTCTCCAAATCTGTTTCCTCACTAGAAAAAGAAGCTGCAACTCACAAGAGTGTCGTGAGTTTGGAGGGAGAGACGAGCCGTCTGAAATGAGAAAATGCAATGCTTGGGGGAGGCTGTATTTACTGCAGTGCACAAACCACACCACGGGCGGGCCATCAAGAGCTCTGCCCTGCCTTCGCCAGGTGCACTGCCCAGGCAGCCCCCGTGGCAACGGCTCCCAGCATCCCCACCTAGCTGAGAAGTCAGGGCCCCCTCCAGTGATGCTATGCAGGGTCTGCACCCGGGGTTTGTGCTGCCGGCGGGTTTGAGTTCGAATCTGGCTATCTCACAGCAGCCTGCAGACAGCCAGCTTCTCTGCGATTCCTGCATCTCCACAGCAGCAATCAGCTACACCTGAGCGGCCACGGCACCTGTGGGTGAGGCCCGCCTCCACACAGTTCCCACGTTCTCCCAAGCAGTTCACTCCCCTCATCCGGATTGCACATGGATATCTCAGTAATGAACCCGTGTCTTTCCCTGCCTGGTCTCCAGTGCCAATCAAGGCCAAGGCTAGGCAGGTCCCGCGGCTCTATTCCACCCTTGAGCCTTGGGTACAGAGGGCACCAGACTTGCGACCTTTGAGCCAGCCAACCCCTCCACTTGTCCAGCACAGGAAAAGGGTAGGGAAGGGCCATTTCACACATACTACCCCTTCGGGCAGCTAGACTGCCCAAGCCTTAGCTGCTTCCCTCCGGTAGGCATTTGCGGGCAGGGATCGCCTGGCGGTGAGGTTGTAAGGAAAACCAGAGGCAGAAAATGTGGTGCCTGGGTGCCCTCTGGTGGCAGCAAGGCAGCACTGCAGGCCACGGGAGGGTACTGATGGACCCGAAGCACTCACTTGACCCTCACAGATACCAGGACAGGGCTGGGAGCACTCCCTTTCGGCCTCCTCCCACCACTCAGCTGCTCTCTGGGCATTCTGACACCCACTTCAGGCCCCGGCACAGCCAGGATCCGCCAGGCTACCCATATCCTCTCAGGGGTGCTCGCCAGCACCCATCCTTTGTATCTATGTCTTTCATGAGGCCGAGCCACCACAGCCTTGAGATGCACGTTGGGAATAACCCACCGAGGTTGGAAAGGCCGACTCCCAGATGCCAGGGGCCAGGTACATAGGACAGGGTGAAGTATCCGTCATTGAAAAGCTGGTGTGACCACAGCCATCGTCAGGAGACTCGGAAAACATAAACCCACGCAAAAGGGTCTCAAGCGCACAATCTCCCCAGGCCCATGAGACCTTGGGGAGAGATGGGTTCGGGCCAGGGCCCTCACTGGAGAGATCTGCGGAGGCCCAGCTGCCAACACAACCTTCGAAGCTCCTGAGCACAAGCCAGTGTTTTCCAAAGTGCTGTTTATTGAGTAGTTTATAGCCGTCACCACGGGTGATCCTGAGAGGCAAGCGCGAGAGGAAACTGTTGAACTGGTGTCAGAGGCTGTGGCCCCAAGTGGGCAAGGCGGGCTCCCCGCAGGCTCAAGGTCATGGCGAGTATGGAGAGCTCTGAGACAGCAGGCTCCTAGGACACACACAGACATGTCCCATGGTTACCCAGGGGACACAGGTGCATCCCCCTCCTCCTGGCTGTCTCCCCTAGAGCTCATGCCAGCAGGGTGATGACCCCAGGTGCACTTATGAGCGTGCAAGCATGCACACACACACACACACACACACACACACACACACACACACACGGACACATGCACACACACATGGATGCAGCCCACACACAGCCCACAGCTCGCTGGCAACCAGCCCTGGCACAACCCCAGCCACTTCCTCAGGGGGGTAATGAGCACCACGCTCACAAAGATGCCCCACAGGCCTCGCCATCGTGAGCAAAGCAGAGTGTCCTAGGAGGCCCCCACTGCCAGGCCAGGCATGTGGCCATCACCCCTGGCAGCCTCACCAGGTGGCCTTCACCGCCTTGATGTCATTCACAAGGTTCTGGGCCAAGCAGATGCCAAATATCTGTAAGATAGAGAGCAGGTGAGGAAGGGCAGACAGCCGGGGGGGGGGGAGCCTCGGGCAGGGGAGGGAGAGGCCAAGGCCGTACCTGGAGGAGGGCAATGCCCACCAAAACCCCGGCCACCACGATCAGGTTGTCCTGCAGCCACTTCTCAAACTGGCCCACGCAGCCTTTGGTGTAGATGGAGCCCTGCTGCTCCAGCTCCTGAGGACATGCAGGACAGGCTCAACCTGCTGCCGCAGCGGGCCCCAGCTCAGAGCTCCTCTCCCACCTCGCCATCCCCACTCCGGGGTCCCCCGGCAACGTCTGCTCCCTGGAATTCTGTTGCAGTACCTTGGCACAGGTGGCTCCTTCTCTAATGCTCAGCCTGGTGTCTGCTCTGAAGAGGCATCCTTGACCTCAGACCCGACCTATCTACCTTCCAAGTTCCCAGCTGAACTGCCTCTCGACTGTCCCAGTCAACGCGTCTGCAAGTTCCTGCTTCTCTCCCTCCGCCCCGTCAGTGCAGAGGGGATACATGAGCTCCGGGCCCAGCCAGATCCAGGGCCTTGTCCGCCACTGCCCGTGCTCCACAGAGGTGGGATACGCACCCCAGACCCTCCCACGGTCAGTTCCACCCCCATAAAGCCCTTGGACCCTCCACGGGAGCCTCTGAGAGGCCGTGTCACGCATACGCAGACCACCCTCTACCCTGTCCCCACCGTCTCACCAGTTTGAGTCGGATGTCATAGCCACACTGGGTATTGAGGACATCTTCCTAAGGGAGACAGGCCATTAGCGAGACGCTCTGGGAACACCCATCGTCTCCTCAACAATGACCCTCCTTCACAAAACAAGCAGGTGGAGGCCTGGGGTCTGCCGTGCCTGCTTCTGCAGCGGAACTCCAGACTTCTCCAGACTCTCAGACCCCAGAGCACACCTACTGCTAAGGGGCGGACCCTCCCTCCCCCCAGGGTCCCGCTCACCGCAGGGTCCTTGACACAGCAGGAAAAGGGCACCCCACAGCGCTCGCGGCTAGGGTTCAAGTCAGTGCAGTTGAAGTAGATATTGAGGTTCCAGTCGTTGGGCCCCCGGGCTCCACAGCAAGACCACTAGGGGAGAAGAGCCAAGGTGAAGGGGTTCACCTCAGCAACCAGGCCCAACCGAGAGCCTCATCCACCCTGTTCAGGGCAGAGCCAACAGAGGGGGCTGGCTGGCGGAGAGGGCAACCCCATTCCCCCCAGCAAAGAGGCCTGAGCTCACAGAGTGATTCGGGGTGCCCTGAGAGGTGAGACGCTGGGTTGAAGGCTGTGGCCTCCTCATGGACCTCCCAGGGGCAGCAGCCAGCCCTGAGGGGGCAGAGGCACTCCAGACTCTCATGTCTGCCGGCGACTCTCCAGACTTGCCACAGAGATTTTGGCAAAACTTCACTGCAGGGCCAGGAGAGGAGCCTAGCCAGCTCTCCCTTCCCACTCCTCTCCCACGACAGCCCACTGGCATCACGCTGGAGGCCCAGGCCCCCCCAGAATGCTTGCTAGTCTTCCCATGTGGCCAGGGCAAGCCCAAGTACAAAAGGAAGAGCATGTGCCAGCGCAGAGCCTTAAGCCAGCTGTACCAGCTGCTGGAAAGCTGGCCACGGGGTGGGGAAGCTCCAGGATGAGCAAGAGACAGCTCTGGTGGCAGCCACGGGCCCTGTGAGCAGAGCTGGGGGCTGAGGCCCAGCCATGTGGCTGTGTGTGCAGGTCTGAGCCAGCTGAGCCAGCACCTGCCCAGGACCTGCTAAGTGCCTGCTGTCCCACTGGGGAACAGTCCTGCTCCTACGATATCCACCATTTCCCTCCCTGCCTCAGGGAGGCGTCAAGGCCACTGTCCTGAGGCTCCCTCTCTGCTTTCTCCATCCCAGCCCTGCGCGGTGCATCCTCCCCTCCTGCCTGCCCCGCCCCCACAGCCCTGTTTTGTATGTTCAGCATCATCCCCCACCACGCTACCATCAGGAGGAGAACAGGCTGTACATTCTAAAAACACCGAATCTCCCTGGCATATGCCAGGCCTGTCCCAGTTCCATACTGAATAGAGAAAGAAAGCACACAGAAACCGCAGGCTACAGAACTGCCTCTGCCCTGGGCAGCTCCAGGGCACTCCTGAGCCCCAGAGCCTGCTGTGGTGAAGGTGACTGGGTGTGACAGGTGCTGCCCTGAGGGTTGTAGGGGCTGGAATATGCAGGTGGGAATGGTTTCCATGGCTGTACCCACAGAACTTGCCATAACAGACCGTGCACCACACTTGATGAAAATAAGCAACTAACTATGCTGGGACTAGAGCGGTGGACAGTGGTTAGGAGCACTGGCTGCTCTTCTGGAGGACCCAGGTTCAATTCCCAGCAACCACATGATAGCTCACAACTGTCTGTAACTCCAGTTCCAGGGATCCAATGCCCTCCTATGGCTTTGGGGGGCACCAGGCACATACATGGTGCACATACGTGCAGGCAAAACACCCATACACATAAAATAAATAAAACAGAAAAAAGAAACTAAGCCATGATGTTGCTAGATTTTGCTCTGATATTTGCACAGGGACAAAATTATCCAGCAATGCATTTCTCAGAGTGTCCCTATCACCAAACCTAAGTGGCCAAATGAGAAGTGGGCTGGCCGGCTAATATTGCATAATACTTTGGGGCACAGTCAAGGAGTATCTGTGGCAGCAGAGCCCCAGCAGATACTCTGGGCCCAGGTGGAGCAGAAACCTGCATCACACGTTCCATCTCCTCCTCTAGCCACAGTTTCACACGCCTGTGTCCCTCCACGGCTGGGCACAAGGAAGCCTGGGCAATGGGCAGGAGCTGGCTTCTCCTGGGACAGGGGCTCTCCTAGGTTTCTTCCCTGGCATCTGCTGGCCTGGGTGGGTGAGGAAGTGAGCCATGCACACACAGAACTTGCCCCCTCTCTTGTGTGTCCATCAGGCATCTCCTGCATGGGGCCCACAGCGGCCACCACAACTCACGTATTCCTGAGCAAAGTCAATAAGGTTCTGAAGGTCAATATCGTCCCGGTAGGCTCTGACGTTGCTGTTGATGAAGAGATTAAGCTGGTCTCGAATCCAGTCCTTGAAGACAAAGGCCAGGATGCCCGCCGCCAGCTCCATGAAGAAGATGAGGCCGAGGAACACAGAGAACTGGGTTGGGGGTACATGGACGGCAGGCATTGGAGAGGCCTGGCTCCCGTGGACAGGAAAGAGCCCCTGCCGAGGCCTAGGGGAGCCGCTGTCTCTAGCCTCTACCCTCTCTTAGCTGTGTGCCACCCCTCCCAGCCCTGCAGGATGGAAGCCAGAGCCCTGCGTGTGCCAGGCACGTGCTCTACCACTGAGCTTCCTCCTCCTCCCTGTGCCTGAGCACCATTTTATGAAAGACAGTGTGGTTCTATCTGCTCCTTGTCTGGTACCATGACCAGGCAGGAACTGAGCAGAAAGAAGTTAGGGGTCTCCAGTGGAGCTGGGGTACAAAGACACTTACAAACTTGAGCAGGAAGGTGTTCTCCCGGAGGGCCCCAATGCAGCCGGCGAAGCCCAGCACCGACATGATACCCCCAACCACCACAAACAGCCACACGGGGTCAAGACCGCCCAGATCTGTCAGTGCCGAGATGTTGGAGAGCACGCCCTACACCAGGAAGCAGACGGGTGTGAGGGAGCGGCCACCCTTCCACCTCAGCCCTGGGCAGCCCCTTCTCTTACCTTCTCACCCCAGGCCCAGAGGCCGATGGCCAGGAACAGGGCCCCCAGCACCTGCAAAAGCAGCACGGGCTCAGGCCGGACACCACCAGCACCAGGGCTCTTCCAAACCCCCTACCACCCCCCCACCCCGCCTTGACCATCAGGAAGCTGATGGAGGAGCCTCCCCCACACTGTGAACTCCGTGCATCTACCAAGAACACCTTTCAGGAAGTTTTTCCCCCAGGCTAGCTGAGGAACTGCAGCCGCCTCAAGCCTCAAGCCTCGGGCTGGACATCAGCCCCTTCCTGGACTCTTCAAGAGCTCTATCAGTGTAGAGCAGGATCCTGCTGCGAGGCCGCAGTAGGCTCAGAAAACATCCAGCTTCATGGGTTCTCATGCCTTTGTTTGGGTTTTGGTTTTTTGAGACAGGGTTCAAAGCAGCCGAGGCTATCCTTCAGCTCACTATGCAGCTGTAGATGACCGTGGGATCTTTGCTTGTCTGATGCTCTGCCTGGAACTCTTTTCTCCCTCTCCTTCCTCCATGTCGCTAGAACCCCAGCTGCCCACTACCCTCTCTAGCCCACCGGATGTCTGTTTATTTGCTCAGTACTTCCTTTGTGCAGGGGTAAGCCACATGAGGGCCGAGAGCAGGACCGGCCTGTTCTCTGCTATGCCCACAAAGCTCAATAGCAGTCCTTGAGAGGCTGGGGTGCCTGACACAGAAGGTGATGGTGGGGTGTGGTTGTGAGGGTCTGGAGCCAGGGCGATGCCACTGCCCCAGCAAACTGAAAGGGATTGTGGAGAGGAGGTGGGAGGGCAAGGTTGAAACCCAGGGTGAAGGGCAAAGATGGGGCAGAGGGAGACAGAGGAGGAGGCTGGGAGGTTTCAAAGGGAGCAGGAGGAGGAACGGGGTTGGGCTGGACAAGGAGGGGTTTAGGGAAAACAGAACATTAGCTGGTCTCTTGTCCAAAGATGAGGAAGCTCAGGGAGGAGGCAGGCGAAGGGGTATTTGGCTGTGCACCCCCACAGCCCGCACAGGGAGGCATTTCCAGGGAGAACACAGCAGTGGACAGAACCCAGGGCCAGGGAAGGAAAGGGTGGGTGGGGGTGGGGGTGGGGGTGGGGGTGGGGGTGGGGGTGGGCTGCTGATAGTATCTCCTCTAATGGTGTGTCTGCCTGGGGTCAGGGGTGACAGCCTGGCTGCCCTTGACAATCAGGGCTCTCCAAGCAAGGGACTGAGGCAAGATAACGAGAAAGATGAAGGTGACGGGAGCACAGGCTGCTCAGATGAAGAGCCTGCAGCTGGGGTCCAGTCGGTGTAGGTAGAGCTGAGCAGAGAGATGCAGACAGATAATCCCCACACTTGGGAGGTGGAACATCAGGAATTCAAGCCCCCCCCCATCTCCAGGTCCTCTGTCTCCCTTCCACACAACTGCAGCCAGCAGGTCTGATCCAATTCTGCTCTGAAGGCCCGACTGGCTCAAGCACAGAGCCTCAGGGTTCTGTCCACGTGCCCAGACCCCGGAACAAAGCCAGGACTCTCAGATCTGCCCCTCCCTCACGGTTGCTTGAGCTTGCTGCCCTGCCTTACCTCCACCCACCAACCATGATGGAGACAAACAGCCTCTTGGTGTCTGGCCATTCAACTCCCTATCTGCAAACTACAGACAGTAATAAGGTAGTTGGGCGACCGTGCCTCATTAGAACTCATCTAGTACGAAGCCGGGTATGATAGCTTACATCTGTAATCCCAGCACTTAGGAAGCTCAGACAGGAAAACTGCAGCGAATTCCAAGCCAGGATGGGCTACAGAATGAGACCCTGCCTCAACAACAAAAACCCTCATTTACTCTAACGACCCAGAAGGACTAACTCCAATACCACTCCCTCCTCAGCTGGGCCGCTAAGGCCGGGAGAGTAAAGGTGGCCTGCCTAAAAGCTCTGGCCAAGGCCCGGGACACTCGGCCAGTGCTCCCTGCAGGGGCCCACGCCCTCCAGAACAGAAGACTGCTGAGATCCAAGGACACCCACCACAGGGCGAACACAGCAGCTCGTGGGTGGGGGACGGAGCGGGAGCAGCGGGAGCGCCGGGAGCGCCGGTGCCTGCTGAATGCAAGTTGGAAAGGCCTGGGGTGAAGGAGAGCATGCAGAGCCCGCTTTGGCGAGAGGATGGGGGAGGGAGAAGAGAAGATGACTTGGCAGGGCCAGGACGCGGATGCCACTCTGGGAGAGAGCCCTGTGTTCAGTCAGCTGTGGAATGCCGAATTCTGTTCCCAAGGGACAGCTCCCTGCTCTCAACTGCAGCTCCTCTCCCTGAGGAGGCAGAGGCCTCGGCTTTTGCCACTTCCTGCCCTCCTGGCTCTCAAGCTTCTGAGCATCTGTTGGGTACTCTGCGAACCTCACGCACCACGCTGGGAGCCGGAGTGGCCGGGAGGCGGGGCGGGGCTAGTCCCGCAACTACCGCGCCCCTGCAGTCTTCCGGCAAACACCGCCCCCTTTCTCACCCAAACTTGGGGCTGCAACGGGAGATCCCAACAAGCCCCTGCTAGGACTGGGACCCGCTCCCCAGCAATCCCAGCAGCTTCCCAGAGTAGTTCTTGGGGAGTGGGCACCGGGGTGGAGGGGTAGGGACGGTCCTCGTTCACAAGCTTCTGCGGAGGGTCTCCCGCACCAGGACCTGAGGCTCTAGACCCCACCCTCCGCGCAGGGAGAGAAGCGGACCCCACGCTCACCCAGAAGACAATGTTGAAACCAAACAGGAAGTATTTCCCGCAGCAGCCGACCTCAGGGTCCTGGAAATGCTGGTGCTTGGCGGGCATGGTGAGCGGCCACCCGCCGCCCCGGGAACGGGAGAGCGGCCCAGCCCTCTGCGGGCCGCCCAGGCCTCGAGCCGCCCCGGGCCTAGCCCGGCGGCTGCGGCTTCATGGCCAAGGCCACACAGCGCGCCGGCAGCCCCGCCCGCCGTGGCACCGCCCCGGCGCTCGGACCTCCGCGCCCCGAGTGCGGTGCCTTCGTCCGGCCCCGCCCACAAGGCCAGTCCACGCCCCTCCCCAGAAGGCTCAGTCTCCCCGAAGCTCCGCCCACGCCCTATTTCAGACGCATTTCACACCCGCGACTCCGCCCCCAGCCGGTTTATTCCCCCTAGGTTCCGCCCGTGCCAAGCACTTGTCCTCCCACAGCCCCGCCCACGCCCCGCCCACGATTTTACCCTTAGCCCCACCTTTTAACCAGACCCCGCCTCCAATCCGCCCTAGACCCCGCCCCCAACTGGCCAATGTCCCCCTGGAGCTCCGCCCTACTCAGCCCCCTCTCTGAGCCTTGTTCCGCCTCTTCGGAGCCACGCCCCAGACAGCGCTTCCAGCCGTCCTCCCCAGCGCCCCTCACTCCTCCCCGAGAACCTGCTTGTGGGCCACGCTTTGGCTACACCCTAGTCACAGCCAACCTCCTGCAACTCCACCTCTGAGGTGCCCCCACTCCTCACCTCCGTCCTCCACAGAGGCAGCGCTGACGACGGAGTGAAGGCCCTGGACCTCCACAGGAGTCCATCGCCAGGAACGGGCACTTGGGGATGGCGGCAATGGCCACCGCCACGCATCTACACACACCGGAACTGAACACGAGCCCCGAAGACCCGGGGCTGGCCATGACTGTTGTGTGCCTGTTCCTACTGTAGCCCTGTCCGTACCAGTTGGTGCTCTCTCTGGTTTCCTTGGTACCTCGGACTCACCGGAGTCCTTTTGAAGCAGGACAGGGCAGATCCAGGTTCAAAGCCTGGATCTTAAATATTTCGATTCCAAGTTCATTCCAAAGTATTTATTTAGGACACATACAAATGGGCCCTGAAGCATCGTTCACCTTGAGTGGACCCGGTCTAAGCCACGGTGAGGCCCAGCCACCACTGCAATCCCTTCATGGAGTTAAGGTTTGCCCTTCTCCCCAGCCCCTCCCTAAGGCTGAGAGTCAGAACCCAGGGGACTGTGTTGAGATGCCAAGGCTGCTCGGGGCATTCTCCATCCTGTCTTTGAACAAACGCCAGTGTCTTCCCTCTAACCTGCTCCAGCAGTCGGGCGGGCACCAAGTCGCAGCTGGTCTAGGGAAGGCTCGGGGTTTAGGATGGGCACCCAAACGGCAGGTCTGACCCATTAGCTTTCAAGCAGCGCTCACAGAGAACTGGACCCCAACTCTTAATATCAGTGGCCTGGAGCCTTTCTCCCAGACAGAAGAGCCTGCCTCAGGCCGCCCAGTCCCCTCCCAGGCAGGCACAGACAGGCGCTGGCCACAGGACTCTCCTGTCCTCCGTTGGTAGGGTTGAGCGAGGACTTTGCTTCACGCTGCCTTCGCCAAAGGGCCACATGCAGAGCTGGGACTGAATGTACTTCACCAGTACCGGCCATCTGCCACAAGGCCGGGCCCAACAAACGCTGACGAAAATCATTGTGAATTCAGGCACAACTGTGGGTTCCTGTAATCCCGGTGAGGTGGGATGAGGCAGGAGGATGGCTTAAACCCATAAATGAGAGGTCAGCCTGGGCAGCATAGTGAGACCTTATCCAAGGGGCGGTGCTGGTGTGTGTTCCAAAACAAGAGCCCGGCTGTCTGCCCCACCCTCGAGCCCCGCCCCGGTCCACAGTGCAGCCTTCCCCGCGCATGGAACGGCAGTAAAACGGGCCCCAGGAATGATGGCTGAAGCCTGCCTCACACCACAAACTTGTTCTTGGCTAAAGAGTTGCTCTTGGCAGCAGTGTCTGCATGGGCTTGGTAGCCGATGATGGTCTTGGTAGAGAGGCCCAGGCGC
This sequence comes from Rhombomys opimus, assembly GCA_010120015.1. Taxonomy (NCBI): domain Eukaryota; kingdom Metazoa; phylum Chordata; class Mammalia; order Rodentia; family Muridae; genus Rhombomys; species Rhombomys opimus. Next base: position 5,007,784 of record REGO01000054.1, on the reverse strand, counting down.
TCCTTGTACACGTGCCTGGAGGCGGAGACAGGACAAAGACGGCAGGTGTGACCTAGGCCAGCTCCTGGGCTCACGCACCTCCCTGGCTTCTCGCCAGCCTCGCCTGGTTCGCTTGCACAGTACCAAGAGTGAATGCTTCCAGGTCGGGGTCTAAATTCCGGCTCCTTTTATACAGGTGGTAAGGAAGAAGGGAGAGACGGTACCAGGAGGGCCCCTCACCCAATGTACAGCACCGCCGCCTGGTTCTCGGCTTCGCACGTCCACACGGCAATCTTGTCCCCCTTGGTGCGGATGTTGACAACAGCTCCGCACACTTCCGGGCCGTGTTCCCCGAAGCTCTCCCCGAGCAGACACAGCAGCTGGAGCCGGGAGAGGCCCGCTCAATGCTCCAGCGAGGGTCCAGCCTTGAGCCCACCGGCCTCCCACAGGCCCCTCCTGCCCTTTCACCGCAGGCCCCTCCTGCCCTTTCACCGCTCACCGTCTCCAGCCACAGGCGGTCCAGCTCAGTGTGCCGCTGCTGCTTGGCGAGGCTTAGCAGCCAGCGGCCCCCGCGCTTGTTTCTGTTGTCTTCCCACATGGGCTGGATGCCTTCCTGTGAGGAGGGGCAGGCCGATGGCCTCCGTATGTTTAAAGGGAAGCAGGCACCAAGCTCCCTCTGCACACAGCCTCTGTGCCAGGCCTTAACCAGCCCTGCTTCTCTCACCTGCACAGCAGGCACCACCAGCGGCCACTCAAGCCTCCCACACGGGCCTCTTTCCAAGACCCCACAGCCTTACTATTGCCACCTTCTGCGACCTTATCTGTGTGCTTGTCACCTTTCCTGAACCGGGTGAGGGGTCTCTGGGTCAGAACTTCTGTGGGCTGGGGTAGACAGCCCAGGAGTGCTGTGTGGTCCCCAAACCTTGCTGGGCAGAAGACACCTGCTGAAATCTCTAAAATGCTGGTAGTGGTGGACCTCCAAGATGAGACTGGACATGATAGAAAAGCCCCAGCACCACCTTGTATGTGCAGTTTTGATAGAAGCGAGGCCACAGGCCGGGGTCCCTTCCTTGAGGTGCTCTTCTCTCCTGACCAAGCTGCCCACACCCCAGCTGTCCACGAGGGGAAGGCCTGGAATCAGCCCCTTGAGCAGAGCCTACCTTGAACAGGGCGTAGTCACAGCCAGAAGAGAGCTTACTGGCCAGCGTGATATGGCTGTACGTCCTGCAAAGATCCCGCCCCACACAGAGGTCCAAGGCTCTGCAGCGACGGCTCGCCTGACCCTGGCTTCCCAGCTCCGCACAGACCCACCTTCCGCCACCATCCCAGGGCCTTCCTACCCACTCCACACACACAAGGGCCCTTCTCAGGGAAGCCCCCTCCCCAGAACGGCTGCTGACGTCTACACCATTAGGGCATGTCAGCTGGGCCTCCCTCCTGGCACTGGGCACGTGCACGCACACACGCACTAGAGTAGCAGGGTTCACTCCTGCTTTTCCCAGGCCCCAGGCTCTCCCTAAACCATGAGAAGCCTTCAAGGGGGTAGCCACAGCCTGGCCAGAACCTACCAACCCCCAGCTCCCAGTAAATGTTGACACGCCCCTGAGAAGCTGGTGGGTTAGGGTGCCTTTGACCCCTACTAAGAGCTCCCGAGGGCACACACTCACGCCCAGAAGTCCTCCACAGTGCTAAACGTAGTAACTAGCTGCAGATTGTCCTGCCAGGCCCGGCCTCGGTCACTCTTGAAGAACCACAGAACCCACCTGGTGAAGGAGGGGCAGGTGAGCAGCTGCAGATTGATAGCCCTGCAGTGCCTGGGCTAACGCCAGTAAAGCAGGAAGTGAGAGCTGGGCTACAGTCCCCCAGGGTGTGGGGGTCAGTGATCCCTGCGGGCTGGGTGAGCAGGTTTAAACTGCCTCTGCAGGGATAAGTCCGCCAAGGGGAGGGCAGGTCAGGGGTCACAGAAGGCTGGGCTCACAGCAGGACTGCGTCCCTGTGCAGCCTCCCTACCTGGACTGCAGGGGGTGGAGCTCCTTCAGGACCTCAAGTGGGCATTCTCTGTGGCCCTTCCTCCCAGGAGTCAGGGGTCCAGGGAGGTTCTTGGCTTCTCCAGATAGAACCTTCGCATCTGCTTTTGATGGCTCTTCTTTCTCCACCTCCTTCTTGCTCGTCTGCCCTCCATCCGAAGATTCGAGCATCTGACAGAGACAGCAGGAAGAGTGAGCTGTAGCCGGACAGTGGTGCCACACGCATGTAATCCCAGCACTCCGGGGGCACAGGCAGACAGAACACTGAGTTGGAGGCCAGCCTGGTCTAGAGAGTGAGTTCCAGGACAGCCAGGGCTACAAAAAGAAACCCTGTCTCAAGAACCAAACCAAAACATTCACAGCAACAAGAAAAAAAGTGATTTGAAAGTCCTGGTTCTGGCTGGGCCCTGCCCCCACTTTTTCACCCCAGCTAGTCATTGGCTATGGGCTAGGCAGATGGGTAGACTCACGGGACCAGAAGCAGCCATGACAAGGCTCAGGGCTCCATCAGCAACCAAAAGCCCACAGCCCTTGTTTTTAAAACGCACCAGAGAACCCAGTCCCAGCTGGGCAGACAGGTGGGTGGAGGAGTTGGTGCTGGGTAAAGACTTCCCAGAATCCTTCAGGTGGAAGGTGAGCGCCTCTCTCACAGCTGTGTCAAAAAACAAAACAACAACAAAAACCTGCCCTCGGCAGTGGGTGGGACTCAGAGAATTGAAAGTAAGGATCACCACTTGGAGTTGGTGACCCTTAGGGCATTAGGGACCTACTAAGGAAAGCCTGGGTTTGGAGCAGCAGGAAGACAGAGGTGGCGACATTTCCATGGCACCTGCCCCCTCGTGAGCACGCCCCATTCCACCCTCACCTTCCCTTTGTGCCTCAGTGCTATCTGGGGGTGTTTATCTGCTCTCGGAGCAGCTGAGTTTTGTAAAGGAGTAACCACTGAATGGGCGCATGTCTGTAATCCCAGCATCTGGGAGGTAGAGGCAAGGGGATCGGGAGGGAGTTCAAGGCCAGCCGGAGCTGTGAGAGACCCTCCACAAAACAAAAGGGGAACCATTTGCTAGCGTTTAGGGCCTGGGGAGGCTTTTCTATTAAAAGCCACATTCCTGCTTTGTCTTGAGAATTTGGAGGGTTTGGTACCCTGAGGCCCCCTACCTTGTAGAGACCCCTCCTGATCTCCTGCGGAGAAGCTACTGGGAAGGCACAGGGCCACAGTCCCTAGCATATCAGTCCTTCCCTACATACTGGCATGCAGCAATGGGCACCAAATGTGTGGGCAGAGCCAAGCAGCCCTGGGTTCCAGTCCCAGCACTTTTTTGTTTGTTTGTTTTTAAGCTGTACCCTCTGTTCTCGGAGTCTGTGGGGAAAAGGATCATCCGTGAGCTAGCTGCACAGACCTCAGTCCACACATGCACAGGCTTCTTCAAGAAAAGAACTCAGGCTGGGAGGAGATCAAGTCTAGGATCTGACCTGAGCCTTAGAGTGGGGTGGGTCTTGAATTGAATCGGAATTGGCTGCAGGGCTTGTAAAATGGGCGCTGGGGGCTCAGCAGGTAAAGGCACTTGCCACCAATCCTGAGGACCTGGCAGGAGAAAATGAACTTCCTTGAGTTGCCCTCTGGCCTCCACACCATGTGGAGAAACACACACACTTTAAAACAAGAATTTTAAAGGCTGCTGGGCCCTGCCCCGGAGTTTTTGGTTTCTTGGGTCTGGGCTCAACCTGCATTTCTGACTAGCTCATTTGGCTCACAGTTCAGAGGATTCAGTCTTTTGTGTCTGGGAAGGCATAGCCCACGTTTTCATGGACCAGGAGGCAGAGAAAGGGGAAAACCTCAGCTGGCTTTCTTCTTTACCCCTTTTCTTCAGTCCTTGAGCCTAGACCCTAGCATAGGGCTTCCCATATTGAGGCAGCCTTTCCTGCTCTGCCAATCCTCTCTGGAAATGAATGCACAGACACACCCAAAGGTGTACCTCACTAAACCTGGGCATAGACGACTTGAATCCACCTAAATAGACAATCAAAATTAACCCCCACAACACTGGGTGCACACCTTTAATCCCGGCACTTGGGAAGCAGAGGCAGGAAGATCTCTGTGAGTTTGAGGCCAGCCTGGTCTATGAAGTGAGTTCCAGGACAGCCAGGGCTACCCAGAGAAACCCTGTCGGGGGGGGTCAAAAATTAACCAGCACAGTCATGTCCCAGGGTTCTTCGCGAGGCTGTAACCATGAAAATATTTGGGGGGACACCGAGAGGATGTCAGTGCATGTCGGTTGGCAGAGGCAGCGAAGAAGATAGAAAGGTGACAAGTCTGTAAGCACCAGAGAAGGACAACAGTCCACACACCTGTTACCCTGCCCCACAGCCAGTCTTGGGGGCCTACATGGTAGGAGCCACTCATTAGGCACGCAGATCTGCAGTCTGGGCAGGACCTGTGTGGGTCAGCTCGTCTCTGCTCCACACCAAGACAGGTGAAGCTGGCTCTCAGCTCGGGGGTAGCGGGTGCAGCTGTCGGCAGGCGCCTGGGCTCCCAGAGGCCTCAGCTTTCCGTGTTCTGGCCGAGTTCCCAGGGCAAACGCCCCCGGAGACAGGAAGTAGACTCTGCCAGGGCCTTAAGGCTCAGGTCCGAAACCTGGCTCAACCCAGGCCTGCTGTGCTCCTCTCTAGTGCAAGGACCCAAAATCAAGGCACGGAGGGAGTCCTCCAAGGGCACTGTGGAATGCCTCACACAGGCAGCCTTGGAGGAGGCCAGGCGGGGACAGCACTGTGGGTAATTTGATAGCCTGGGGGAACAGCTCTCTCCAGGGCAGGGCATGGTCTCAGCTGTATCGGAGCCCTGGCTCTTTCCTGGCACAGGCCGGCTTCCAGGCATACCACCACCCTCCACACTGTCCAGCCTGGACCAGCTCCTGGAGTTAGGATTGTGTTGTGGACTGAGGAGAAGAACTGAAAGCAAGTCTCTGGGCCTGCTGGGAAGTTGGCTCTTCTTAGCCAAGGTCAGCCTAGCCCATGATGCCTGAGCAGCTAGCCGGGTTGATAAGCTGAGGTTCTTGAATCCCAGCCCTGCTCTGAAATTGTTTTTCTCTCTTTCTTTTTAAGGCTTTCACTTTATTTGTATTTATGTTTTGGTCAGTCTGTTTAGAAAGCCTGAGCCATTTCGTATTCTAGTTCCTCTGTGATCACTGTCCCTCTAAGAAGTCCTTCGCCTTTGTCAGTTTGCCTTTGTCATGGTTTGTAAATGAGGTGTGTGTGTGTGTGTGTGTGTGTGTGTGTGTGTGCTTTAGTTACTTTATATTACTGTGAAAAGACACTATGACCAAGGCAACTTGTATAAGGAAGCATTTGATGGAGGCTGTTGTTTCAGAGGGTGGGTCCACATGGCAGCGATCATGGCAGCAGGTCGGCAGGCATGGAGCTGGAGCAGTAGCTCAGAGCTCACACCTAGTCCACAGCATGGAGTGAGAGAGAGCTGACTGGAACAGCCTGAACTTTTGGAACTTTAAAGCCCAACCTCGTTGACACACTTCCTCCAATAAGGCTACACTTACTCCAACAAGGCCACACCTCCTAATCCTTCCCAGACAATTCCACCACTGGGGACCAAACATTCAAATATATGAGCCTATGGAGGCCATTCTCATTCAAACCACAACAGTCAGTGTGTGTGTGTGTCACAGGACAATGTGGTGGAGTCAGTTCTCTTTTTCCACAATGTGGATTTCAGGGTTTAAACTCAAGTTGTCAGGCAAGAAAGCCAGCTCACTGCCCTACATTTGTTTACTGATTTATTTGCAGTGGAGAGCAGTGTGAGTGGGTGAGCATTCGCAGTGCGCATGCAGAGGTCAGAGGACAAAGTGTGGCTGTCAATTCTCTTTCCACTGTGTAGGCGCTAAGGATCAAACTCAGGTCACTGGGCTTGGTAGCCAGTTTCTTTGCCTGCTGAGCCATTTGTTGCTGTTTTTAGCAAAATCTCAATTGTTTGATTTTACCAACAAAGACTTGAGTGTAAGGTGCTGGGGTGAAAGCCTGCTAGCTCAGAGAGGCAAAGAAAGCTCCCAGCTGGCCTTCCTTCTCAGGCAAAGCTCGAGAAGGGAAAGAAAGCTCCCCCTCTCCAAAAACACCCCTCAAATTAAATGCCCCTCCCTTTTACTTTCTGTGTCTCTCATCTGTCCTCCTGACTTCCTTTTACACTCTCTGTTTTTTCCTGTGTTTGCTCCCTGTCAGCTGGTTGCTTGCTAAGCCTCTTGACCTATGGTTGGTTTCATTTAATTCAAGCAGAAAGCTTTTAGATTAAAGGTATGTGCTAGGGCTGAGCCACACCACAATTAGAAACAGGTTTTTCCAGTAAACAGCACAGTCTCAGGATTCCCAGTATCATCAAATATCCTGCAACGGTTCATGGTCCCTCTGTCATGTTTTGAGGTCCCCACCCCAGATAAGCCTCACCAGCTCTGGCCTTGGCCACTGCGTGAGCCTTCCCAAATACTCTCCTTGCTTTGATCTTATAGACCATTCTTTGTGGTCTCAGAGAGGTCACCTGAATACTGATCTGATAGTTTAACTTCTTGGTTAACTTCCTGGACATCCAGAGTGTGATCCAAAGTTTAGGCTTGAGGCCAGCACCATCCCACCTCACAGGGCCCGTGTGCACACTGCTCCTACAACAGGCCACATTCATGCCTGCCTCAGCCTTTGCTTTTGAAGTTACTTCTCTCTCTCTTTCTCTCTTCCTTCCTCCCTTTCTCCCTCTTTCCCTCTCTTTTTACCTCCCTTCCTTCCTCCTTGCCTTCCTCCCTCTCTCCTTTCCTCTCTCATAGTCCATGCTGGCTTCAGATTCAGACTTGCTGTATAGCTGAGGATGACCCCAAGTTCTAATCTTCCTGCCTCCATCTGAGTGCTGAGACTGCAGGTGTGTGCTATCACCCCTAGTTTATAAGGTGCTGGAAATGAGCCCAGGACCCCAGGTGTGCTAGGCCAGCTCTATCCACTGAGCTACACCCACAACCCCAAATCACTTTAGGTTTTCCTCTTTGTCCTTCAGACAGAGCTCAGCTCAAATGTCACCTTCTGCCCACCCTCTCTAAAGAGGTTTGCAGTCTCCAGGCACTGTTCAGCTCACCCTTCTTTTTATATCCTTCTTAGCACCGAGAATCACACATTGAGCTATTCATTCGACAAATATGATACACACTTGTTCCTCCCAAATGGAGCCTGACTGAGAGAGAACACATGACAGACAAAACCAAACAATTCCTCTCAGTCCAACTCATGAATCAACGGGTTTGTTGGACTCACCTACGGGAGGGTGGGAAACCCCCACATACCTTCTCACCCCTTCCCTACCCTAAACCTCTCTAGTCAGACTGGGTTTTCCTTCTCCCAGCTTCTGATTCCTGTATAATCTGGCCATTTTGGCCATGTGCTCTCTTAGTTTCTTTGTTCTTCAAATCTTACTCTCTTACTCTCTTCACATTATGGAAGAGTCCCACCCCAGCACAGGTGAAAACCCCCTAGTCAGCCTTCTACCTGCTCTTACTGCAGGACTCCAGAGACCATGAGAAGACCATGTGTAGCTGGGGACATGGCAAGGAGAGTGCCTGGGTCCCCAAACCTCGCCACTGCCCTGATGGGAGGGGGCATTAGTGGGCCCAGGTTCTGGGACAGGCTTGGGGGGTCTACCCTGATTTTGAGAAGGCAATGGCTGTGTGGGGCCCAGAAGGCCATGAGACTGGGGAAACTGGTCAGGAGCAAGAATGAGCTTGAGATGTGTACAAACCCCGAAAATTCATCCTGAATCGCAGGGACAGGACTGCTTTCTCCCTGCTCTGGGCCTACGTGTCCTGGTGGATGTGGCCTCATATCCACCACCTCTGCCACCCTTGAGGTGGTCACATAAGGGTCAGACTTGCTCTCTCCTCATAAGGGCATGTCTACAAAGCACCTGGAATTCCTCCTCATGCAGATGAAGCATTCCCAGCCTCTCAGCCCCAGTGGATGATGTAACTTACCCAAAAGATGTTTCTCCTGCACTCACACAGACTGACTGAGCCCCTCTTCCACCCCACCTGCCCAGCTAAGCCTCACTCCCTCCAGTCCAGCTCGGTCTGCAACATGCCTGGGTACCCCGAGGGGAAAGGCAGACCCGCGCAGCCATGTCTTAGTAAGAGAGCTGTGTCCCACACCACAACCCACCACCTCTTCTGTGCCAGCTGCTATGTAGGCTTTCTGGAGAGCACAGCCTCAATCGTCCTCTTTGCTCTGGAAGGTTCCTTAGGTACCCTTTCTACTCTGTGTCCACTTGTTCCTTGACAGCCTCCCCCAGGCCTGGAATCAGTGTTGTACAAATGGTGATATCTCTAGCCCTGACCTAAAATCCAGAAAACATATCCAACTGCCTGTGCACCAAATCCTTGGGTGTCTCCGGGTCCCTCTGAGCCAGACCCCAGCTGTCACCCATGCCCAAGAGCCTTTGTCTCCCAACACAGCAGCAATTATAAAACAAACTAAAAGGTCAGCCGTAGTGGTACAGACCTGCCACCCTGGCACTTGGCAGGGATATATAGGGCATCACTAGATTCAGAAAAGCCCGGACTACAGCAAGACCCCAACTCAAAGGAGGAGGAGGAGAAAATAACAAAAGAAAGGAAGAAAGAAGAATGAGATCTGTCTCCTGTGTTCACACACACACACACACACACACACACACACATGTCCCCAAAAACGCTATCACATTTATTTATTTATTTTTCTTAGTGTCTGTAATCTTCTAGTAGAAGAGTGCTTGGCTTGTAGAAAAACCTCGGAAATGGAGGCAGTTGACATGACAGTTAGCTGGGTGAGTGTCACCATTGGTGTTGGCAAGAGCAGCACAACCCTGTAAGGGAAGTTTTGCTTTCTTTGTATGTCATGTAAATATGTTTTTGTTTGAATCCAAGTGTGGGATTTTGGTTGGGCTATAGTTTGTCCACACCTGTTAATTGCCTGGTGTGGGGCATGGTCTTTGCCAGCTGGTATCGGTCTTCCCTGACAGCATGGAGAGGGGCGCAGTCTAGGACTCTGAGAGTATAAATATGAGAGTGGAGACAGAGAAGAGGTGGCGTTTGGTGTCGGCCTGTAGTGTGCGGTGCTTTAGAGAGACCAGGGACAGAAGGTGTGGTGGTTTGGAGCAGATAGACGGAGACTAGTATAGAACTTAAAGGAACCCCTTAGCCCGCAACAGCTGGGAGACACAAAGGGGGCCCCCTCTCCCCACTAACCTTCTCTCCCATGTAAGGTTGTGGGGTTGGAAAGCAGGTTGAGGCCTAACACTCCAAATAAAGAAGAGTTTTTAAAATGAGCTTTACAAATCCCAGTATCGTTTGCAACCCTGTTTGCTTGTTACAGTCTCTTCTAGCCTGCTAGATGTTCCAGAAGTCTCCACTGATCTTGTTCTCATCCAAAGCTCACGTATCTGGCACCCAGTGGACACCCAGGAGACAGTGGGCAACGAAAGAGATGCCAGCGACTTCCTTCCTGATGAGATCTGGAGTGACGGAGGAGACACACCTCTGTGAGGAAGTTTCTAGCTCACGTATCTGGCACCCAGTGGACACCCAGGAGACAGTGGGCAACGAAAGAGATGCCAGCGACTTCCTTCCTGATGAGATCTGGAGTGACGGAGGAGACACACCTCTGTGAGGAAGTTACTGATGTAGAAAGACACGCCCTGAATGTGTGCACTGCCATCCGGTGCTAGTGTCCGGGACTAAATAGAAGGAAGAGAGCTGAGCAGCAGCATTTGTCTCCTTGCTGTGGACACAGTGTGACCAGCTGCGTCAGCCTCCAGTAGCCACGCCTTTCCCACCAGGAGGGGCCATGCCTTCTGCAGACTCTCATCACCATGGAGGACTTGAAGACCTGATACAGAGCCTAAAAGATAATAGCAAAAAGACTGCGTGTGTTCAGCGCAGATAGTGTTTGCTTTTACAAATTCTCTTATTTGAAATTTGATTTTTAAAATGATGTTTGAAATTACGTATGTGTGTGTGCAGGTCCGCGCACATGAGCACACTGCTTGCAGAGGCTGGAAAGTCCCCTGGAGTTACAACGGCTGGTGCTGGGAATTGAACTCTGATCCTCTGGAGGGGCAGTATGGTCACGCAATCACTGAGCCCTCTCTCCATCTCCTTGATCAGCCACTGGTTGAAGCCAAGGATGCAGAACCCTTGGATGGGGAAGGTCAACTGTCAATAGTGTGTGATAAGTACATACAGGGTGTACATACACACTTACATATTAATATATGCTAATCATATATAATAAATATGTATTGGTAGACAGAAAACTGTGTTCTTACATATTGCTTGTTAAATATGTAAGTGTGTGACATAATTTTCTATGTATCAAAATTAGCTTGTTGGACACCTACAGTCTTTGCACCCACTTCTCACTAAATAAAACCGTGTCTTGATTCATTAGTGTGTTGGTACGTGGGGGTTCAGCTCAAGGCTCCTAAGCACATCACAGCACGCTGGGAAGATGTGCTCCAAGGAAGTAACCAGACCTTTAAGGGGACGTTAGGACACTGTCAGTGTGTTCTGCAATGCCCGTCCTGCACACACGTCAATGTGCACACCCATGGAGAGCGACCCTCGGGTTGAGTTCTGGGAGGGGAGCTGCTGATCCGAAAGGAGCATGTATTCACACCCCTAAGAAGCCCTGCCAAAGGGGCCTCCTAAACACTCCTGCCAAATTCCAGTCCTACCGCAGCCCTGAGCATTTGCGCGCCCAGGCCCTGCTGGCTGTTGCTAGCACACCTCACCGCATCTCTCAAAACGCCCACCCCTCAGTTTAAAATGCTCTTCCGATTTTGTTCCGGGGGGGGGGGACATCTTACCCATCCCGAGCCCCACCTCCTCTTTACCTCTCCCCCTGACTCCCTGAACGCACAGGGTCCCTTTCATCCGGGAACTCCACACAGTCACTGAGATCTATTAAATCTCCCATCACCACGTTCAAAGGTGCTCTGTCTGCGTCCTCTTCAGCTCCGCTTCTGCATGGTGGTCCTGGGGCCTTTGCCCTGGAGGTCCAGCTCTGCGGACCTTACCCTCACCTGCCTTGGCCTGCCTTATTCTCTCGGACCTCCGCAGAGGCCTTCGCTGTCCCTGCCCCTGCCCCTGCCCCGTCTCTTACATCAGCGCCTCACTCTCTTCCTGACCCCTCTTCTCACAGGCTGGAATGAGCCTGTTTGCTTCAGATGTGGATTCATCTGTCTTGTTTCCTACCCCTCATCTCTGCTTAGGCATCTCCGTGAGATCAGAGCCTTGATTTTCTTTCGCGCTCTCTCCACCCACGAATCCGCACCCCCAGTTTAAGCGCTGCCTGGACAGGCACTGACTCCATCCTCGGTTCTAGAGAAGAGGAAACTAGCGTCTGAAAAGGAGAGCTAAGCAGCTCAAGATCCCACGGTTACTGACAAGCGAGCATTGGAGTGTCTCTGAGCTCCCAGGCCGAGAGCACGGCTTCGTTTCTTTCCCCCTCGTCGCGCGCATTGCCCCCTCCCACACTCCCCAAAGACTACGTGCCTCCAGCTCCAGGGTCCCCGGCTGCACGTCAGAGGCCCTCCCCTGGAGGCCCGCCTGCTCTGGGGAGATGTCACCCTCCCCGCCCCCTGTCAGTCAGGCGGAGGGGGCGGCGCGGCCACCAGGGGGGGTGCTGAGCTCAGAGCTGCCGCAGCGCCGAGCCGGAGCCGAGCGGAGCGCTCTGAGCATCCTCGGAGGCAGCGCGCCCAAGGCCGGAGCACTGCTGCGCTCCAGCGCAGGGAGGCTGAGCCGAGCGCCTGACCGCGGCCGGACCCCGCTGGCCCCGAGCCCAGCTCTGCCCGGCGCAGCCCAGCCCCGGCGCCTGCTCGCTGTCGCCGCCGCTGCGGCCACCAGAGCTCCATCCCCCAGCCCGGCCGCGAACCCCAGGTGAGGCTCCGGGAGAGGGACCGGACTGGGGACCCAGAGGGACCTGGGGCGAGGTGAGGAGTCGGACGGGGACCGCCTCGGGGAGAAACGTGGGCTCGGGGCTGGAGAGCGCTCAGCCGGCGCGGGCCGGTGCACTGCGGGGCGCCGTGTCTGTCTCTGCTTGCTACAGTCTGGGTGGACGTGCGGACGTGCGTCCGTGCCCGTGAGTCCGAGAGTCCGTGCGCTTCCAATGCCCCGTGTGTGCACGTGAGCATGTCCGTGGTGTGTGTTTGTGTGCAGACCGTGTGACTGGCGTGTGTACAGACAGGCCGGGAGTTCGCGCCGAGCTTCCGGTTCTGCGGGCCTGCAGGTTGCAGATCTCCGGATAACCGAGGTGGTGGCCCCTCCCGCGTCCTGGGTTTCAAGGACGCTAGGACTCACCGCAGCACGGCCCAAAGGCCGAGAGCTGGGGAGTGGAGTGGGCAGGAGGGGGCTCCCCACCCAGAAGCGCGCCAACTCTCAGAGAGGGCGGAGGGAGGGGGCTCGGGTCCCCAGGGAGGGCTGAGCGTGCAGAGCCAGCCCCGTACTGGTGTGTTCGTCCTCCCCAGGCCGCCAGGATGGACGTGTTCATGAAGGGCCTGTCCATGGCCAAGGAGGGCGTCGTGGCTGCAGCGGAGAAAACCAAGCAGGGGGTCACCGAGGCGGCAGAGAAGACGAAGGAGGGCGTTCTCTACGTCGGTGGGCAAGGGGCTGCAGGGCTGGGCGTCTTCTGAGGGTCCCGGGAAGTGTCCGTACAGTGACTGGGGGGTCTGGGCATGAAAATATGAGTCAGCAGATGGGCGAGGTCAGTAGGGGTCACTGGGGACACAACCAGCCCGTGGACGGAAGGGAGGTGGGAACGCGGTGAGAGCTGGGCAGATGATGTGCAAACGAAAGGCCAGCGTGGTGAGCTCGACAGAGGTTCCTTTCTCTCATCCTGTCCCGGGTATTAGCAGTGACCTGGCGGGGAGCCTTTGCTTGGGGCCAGGTGCCTTGACATGCCATAGCACCTAACGCTCCTGGCCTATACCACTACCGGTCCGGGATACGGGGGCCCTATATTGACCACTCTGCCCAAGGTCACACGGATGCTAAAACCTGAAGCTGTAGTGCAAACCCATCTGGAAAGCCCCACCTTCCCTGGTCCTGGTGGGCTCTCTCCAGCTACCAGCAACCTCCCCCCCCCCACACACACACACACACAGCCTGTGTAGCCTTGGGCGCGCTGCCTCCCGGTCATCCTCCTGCCAGCTGGTGTCAGGACAAAGGTCAGACAGTTAATATCTCTCACCCAAAGTGTGAAAGGAGTTCCGTAGGGTTATTTGCATACCGAGAGAAAAAGGCTGGAAATGGAAGTTACCCGACTTGTTTTGGAGCTCAGATGGCGGGTCCTGTGGAAAAGCTATAGAAAAGCTGGATAGTTTGCCAAGGTCACGGCAGGCTTGGACTGCGATGATTGAAGGTGTGCATTGTGTGGAGACAAAGCTGTGGTCTCCTCGCAGTGAGGAGCAGCATCTCAGTGGGGACATGAGCAGCAAGTGTGGGGATCCTTTGGGGGAGCTCCAGGGAAACGAGGTGCAGGATCAGCGCTGAACACTAAGGAGCCTGGGAAGGTCGGAAGGCAGGGCGCAAAGACCCTCTGCCGGAAAGCAGAGGGCAGGAGCTGCGCTGGAAGAAGAGTTCAGACTGAGAGGCAAGAACTGATCCATAAGAAGACCCTGTTTGCCAGGCTGAAGCAGCCTTGTGCTGCCATTACAGGCTGTGAGTGAGAGACCTTTGGGGACAGAGCAAATTGCAGGGAGGCGACATTGGCCCCTGAGGCAAGAGCAGCAGCAATTAAACCCAGCAGAAGAGTGAGCCCACATGAGCCCAGCCAAGGCCCTGGCCTCCCTTCACCCCTCCTAGTCTCTTAGACCCCTGGGACACACTATCGGCTCCCTGCCATGGTGCCTTTCCCCTTGGCAGGCACTTCCTACCGTTTTCCCTTGCCCTCTACGTTATGGCCTCAGCACCTAAAGCCTGGCATGAAGTCCCCATCATGCCTCCTCAGCCCACATCCCCAGCACTGTTTCCACCATTCCCGATGCTCCTGATACTCAGGGGGTCTTGCCTGCCTTGTTCCATGCTTTTGGTTCCCCTTCCCTAATCTCCTTTTAAAATATCCGTGTGTTCCCCATTTCTCAAGGCCCAGGCAGTGGCCCCACTTCTTGCAGTGCCTGGAGCCTAAGTATTTTCCCTACTACTCAAGGACAGACAGTGCGCCATTGGCCCAGGCCTTGCCCACATAACGTGCAAACACTTTGCTGGTGAGTGAATGAATAACGTGCACCCCAGTTCTGGTTGGCCTTTGCTGTGGACACACTGGCCTCACCCTTTCCTCTGGCGCGCTTACCCTCATCCCTTCTCAGTGGCCTTGGCCTGGGTTTGCCAGCCCAGGTCCTGGAGTAGTCACACCCTGCCGCCAGGACTTCTGGCTTCTGCCTGTGCCACCCGCCATCCTGGTGAGGCTCAGCCAATGCCACGAGTGCCTCCCACAATCTGCGCAGGACCTTTAGACTCATCTGCGCCTAACGCTCTCCACTGAAGGCAGAAGGGAAAGCTGACCCCTTGTGTGGAGGAGACGGGCTGGCAGACATGGCAGCAGGGCAGTTCGTGGGGCAAGGGCATGGCTCTGTCCCCCCGCCACCCGCGCCACTGCCTCCCATCTGGGCTACTTAGAAGCTGGGGGCAGGAGTTTCAACTCTGCCTTGAATGCTCACCCCACCACTAACTGATTGCAGGCCCTTACTGAGGTTCTGGTTTCCAACTATGAATGAACAACACCCCCCATCACCACCACTCAAACTGTTAACCGGGAGAAACTAGGAGCGTGGCTCTGGAGCTCAGCCAGCCTCCACGGGGGAAGGTGTGGGTTCTGGGGAGGGAACCAGAAGGTTAGTATGGGGTGACAGCTGTGGGATGTAGGAGCCCAGGGAGGCAGTTTCAGGGGGCCCACTGCTACCTGGGTATAGCCCCTATTGGGCTGGAATCTCTGTTCCCTGTGCCAGCTCCTTAAACATGCTCCTCTTTCTCCCTATAGGAAGCAAGACCAAAGAGGGCGTGGTACAAGGTGTGGCCTCAGGTACAGACCAGTCCTGGTGCTGTATGAGGGGGGAGGGGCACGGGCCTCCGGAGGCTTCTGTGTGGGGTTGCCCTGAAGAGGGGGACTCTGGGACACAATGTGGGGGCTTCTGGCACCCAATCCCACACCCCTCCCTGCTCTAGTGGCCGAGAAAACCAAGGAGCAGGCGTCACATCTGGGAGGAGCCGTGTTCTCTGGGGCTGGGAACATTGCAGCAGCCACAGGCCTGGTGAAGAAGGAGGAGTTCCCCACGGACCTGAAGGCAAGTGACCCCCACACCAGTCACACATGCCAGCACACACGCCTGCCACCCTCTGCTCCACCTCAACCCCTGAGCCTGGGGCATAAGCCCACTGGCTTGCTGCCTCTCTTCCTACTAGTGTGTGCTACACTTGGCTCAGCATGAGGCTGTGGGGCAGGGTGTGCGTGCAGGTGCCATGCTTCCTGTGGAGGGGCCCAGAAGGGGCTGGCAGTGCACAGCCCGCTCACCAGCATCGAGCCAGAGACCCCTGGCCACATCTGAGCATGCCGCCACTTGGTCATTCATCCCCTTTCATTGACTGGATGTCCACATCAGTGGAAATTTGTTCTCGGTGGCTCCACAGTGGGCTCCGTCCCTGCCACTGAGGCAGTGAGAGAGCACAGTGCAAAGCCAACTGGTGTGCATGGTGCTGACAGAGTGTGTGTGTGCAGTGAAGACGAGCACGCTGTGACGAGGTGATACACTGAGGGAGGAGACCTGAGCCAGGAGAGCTTTCCTGGAGGGGTGCCATTTGAGCAGACATCCAAAGGATGAGAGAGAGAGAGAGAGAGAGAGAGAGAGAGAGAGAGAGAGGAGAGATGGCCCTGACAAGATGTCCCGGAACTGCATTTCAAGCAGTTTTGAGCGGGAAACACCAAGGTCCTGTGGCAGGCGTGAGGAGATGACAGTGCACAGGGTCTTCAGTGCTGCAGCTCCACAGACAACGCTGCAAGAGCTGCGGAGGGAGAAGGTTTGGCCTGAGGACAGTGAGTGCTCCACGACCAGCAGTGAACCAGGGGCCCGCCAGGGCTACGGAAGGTTCAGTCTTACGGGGCTGGTGAGATGGCTCGTAGTTCAAAGCACTTGTTGCTCTTGCAGAGGGCCTCAGAGAGGTTCCTAGCACCTGCTCTGTAGCTAGCAGCCATCTGTAATTAGGTTCTAAAGGGCCCAGGTTCTTCCTGTGTCCTCTTTAGGCGCCAGGCATGTTCGTGGTACATGGACAGGACACACATGCAGACAAGCACCCACACACATAAAAAGTAAAAACTAAAACGAAGTTCTGGGACTTCTCTAACTTCCCCTACACACACACACAGACACACACACACACACCAAAAAGAAAGACATTCTAGAAAAGGACCTCCCCAATGAAGCCAGCAGCCAGTTCAAGGTGAAAACACCGCCAGAATTCCAGCACAGCGCTGTCTTTAAAGTGCCTTATCCCTAGCCAGGCCTGCACACAGCGCTGAACAAGCTGTTCCTGGAGGGAGTGTCTCCCAAACCTCTGTGTCCCGCGTGCTCCCCAGCTCCTTCCGCCCAAGCCCTGCCTACCGCCATCCAAGGCTACCTGCTTCCTGACTTCCATCCTGCAGACTGGTTGGCTGCTTTTCAGCCTCGTGTGCCTTGTGAAGAACGCTGTTGTCCTGTGCTGTTTCCCTGCCCTACGGGGTGACTCTGAGCCTGCTCCTGACTGTGCCCCGTCCTCCCTTCCCACTGGGCCGCGCCACTGTGGTTGGCCCCAGCCGGGAGCCTTTCTACCCTCCTGCTGTATCCATTTCCAAGCAAAGGGCCCAAGATGGGGTTTATTTGTGAACAGGGGGTGCTGCAGACTGAGCCCAAGGCCTTTAGCATGCTAGATACACAGTCCAGCAGAAACCTCAAGAATGTATCCTCAAGCCCTTGAGCTGGGACTCTGAACACGGTCTCTCCCAGGTTCTGATCATAGCTGGGTAGCTAGGGACAAACTAACATTCTTCATCACTGGGGTCAGCTCCGAAAAGAGAGGAATGAGCTGCCATCCTCGTTCACAGATGTAAAACCCTGCACCCACAGAGGCAGGGGCAGAGCACCCCAAGGGGCTAAGGCAACTGGCAGCACCAACTTCTCCAGGGTCCTAGGCATGCATCAGCCCCCATGTGGTCTCCACAGCCATGCACACACCCTGAGTTGTCATGCGTTTACATATGTGTGCTTGCCTGCCGATGGCCAGCCAGTGCCCAGTGTCCTCCACATGCATGCTCACTGGTCTGTGCCCATCTGGGCAGCAGATGCAGGGGGGAGGGTAGAGTCTTAGCTCACACATCCAAGCAACACCATGAGCTGTTGCTTCCAGCTTATCTTAAAATAGCTACAGTGAAGAAATCAGGCCAAGCTCAGCCCTGGGGGAGGGAGGGATGGGGAAAAGGCAGTGGAGGGAAAGCACGGAGCCCTTCTCCAGGGCCATACCTGAGCCTCCCTGCTCCCTTCTGCCCTGGAGGGGAGCTTCCAGAGTTCTCTCCTGGGTCCTATGGTCAGTCCAGCAGCTTGGCTGCACCTAGACAGGGCCCCATGAGCCGTTTCTAGCCAGTCTCAGTGACACAGGTGAGAGGCTGTGAGGTGGGGGGTGAACGGCACAGCACATTCAGCATTCTTCACAACCCTAGCTCCCCCGATGACCAGGTGGGAACTCCATCACACCATCTCACTTCTGAGACCTCCAAATAAACAACTCCCCTAAACATCCCTGGCACTGCCAAGCCACCCTGGCGGGCTTCACTCTTCCGGGCAACCAGTAGCACACTAGCATGGGATTTTAAGGGTCCGGCTGCCCACACCGCCCGCTCTGTTCACAGGCAGAGGAGGTGGCCCAAGAGGCCGCCGAGGAGCCCCTGATTGAACCCCTGATGGAGCCTGAAGGGGAGAGTTATGAGGAACCACCCCAGGTGAGGGGGCAGCGGGGCTGGGGGAGGGGCACCCTGCGGATCAGAAGCCACCCTGAGCCAGGCGGGAGGTGCCTAGCGAAACAGGGGGCGTCAACAACTCAGGGTCCGGGAGCTGGAGGCAGGGAGGAGAGGCCAGATGGCAGATGGGGCCTGACGCCAGGCCCGAGGCTCAGCTGCTGGAAAACCTCAGCTGGCCCTGCCTCCGGCTCTCCCCCTGCCCAGTGGGGAGGGATGCGCCAGGCTGCACTTGACCGCTCGGTCTCCGACTCTTCCTTTGTGCTCTTCTCTGTCCCGCCCCTCCCTCTGATGCAGGAGGAATATCAGGAATACGAGCCAGAGGCGTAGGGGTCCAGGAGGGCCCGCGCACCAGCAGCACAATTCCTTCCCGTCCCCGCCCCCTCCCCCAGCCAGGGCTGGCCTTCTACCTTGCCCCCAACCCCACCCCAAACACGAGATCTTCCTTCGGCTCCGAGGCGCGTCCTCCGGGCCTGTGTCAGTGTCTGCCCTGCCTTCCGTCTGTCCTGCCCGCCGTCCTCCTCGGGGCGCGGACTGCAGTCGGCCTGCCCGGCCGGGAGCCCCGCCCCGCCAGTGTTGCCCCTCCCCTCCATCTGGTCCAGCGTCTGCGCGGATGTAGCATGTTCTGTGTATTTTTTAACCAAGATGGGAAAGTTATGGCTCCTTCCCCATCCCGACAGAGGTTCTCCAAGGGGCCCCGGGCAGCCCCACTTCGACCCCTAAAACGTTTTTGTTTGTTTTTTGTTTTTGTTTTGTTTTGTTTTTAACTCAAACCAGGAGCCAGGTCTGCCATGCCCCCTCCCTCAGCCCGCTCAGTCCGAGCGCGGGCGTCGTGTGTTGTGATTGTGGCATGGAGAGCCCCCACCCACCGTGTGAGCGTGTCCCGGGAGGGCTGGCCCGGCCGCCCCCCGCGTGTCCATGAATAAAGCCAATCTGTCTGTAGCTGGCACCGCCTGGGCAGGGCTGGGCTTCGGGCCCCAGCCTGCCCCTTCGCTCCTTAGGCTCTGGCACACGCGGGTACGTCGCTGGCTACCTGGAACGTCAGCCTGTCCGTCTCCCGCTGCACGCTGGCCGGCGACCGGGAGGGCGGCCGCTCCCACCGCCGGCCGCGCTGGGACTGAGGCTGGCCGGGCGGCGGGAAGCTAGCGTCGGGCGCCCCCTCCTGGCCGGAACGGGGACGCGGGCTCCGCGCGGCTGGTGAAGACGCACGCACGCGCGGCGGCGTCTCCGCAGCAGGGCGGCGCGCTCGAGCGCACCCGCGTTTCCGTGGCCGCGGAGGCGCGTCGCTGGCCGCGGCGGCCCCTCCCGCCCGGTCCTGTGCGCCAGGCTCTGCGGGCAGCCGAGAGGGCCCCGACTGCTGGAGCCCACCGGATCGTCACTGGGGCCGCCGGCCCAGAGGGGACCTCGGGAAGAGCCGCAGCGCGTGGAGGCTCCGCCTCTGCCAGTGGAAGGCGCCGCGCGTCCACGCAGAGCCGCCGGCCGAGGCTCCGCCCCCGTCTGTGCGGCGGACACCCGGCGCTCCACTTTACTGCGGTTTGCTGCACCCAGGCAGCCTCCTTCCCCTCCGCCCCGAGGGCCGCTGCAGGGAGAGGAGCTGGCGCCCACGCTGGGGGAGCGTGTTCGGGTCGCCTGGGCCTTCGTGTCTGGCTGTAGGAAGCAGCTAACAGACGCCCGTGAGAAACAGACCGGTGGGCTTGGATGCGTGAGAGTGCCGGGAGCTGTACGCCCCCTCTGTTTCCCCGCTGTCTTCTGGAAACGTGGCCCGCCCTCTGGATAGGGTTCATTTACCAGCACGATATATTTTTCTAAGTTTGAATACCTTTGCTTTATGCGCACCCGTTCCATCGGGCCACAGCCCTGCCTGTCCTGATTTATTACAGCCAGCCTGTGTGTGTGTGTGTGTGTGTGTGTGTGTGTGTGTGTGTGTGTGTGTAGAGAGAGAGAGAGAAAGATCTGTTATTTTTAAGGCAGCACCTGAAACCCTTATCTGTTTGTTGGCTCTGCCTGTTATCTCCAGCCCCTGATCCCCATTTTTAGATGTCGAAACCAGATTCACCATCTGGACTGTGAAGAGATTTATTTCCTCCTTCCCAAGTGCCAAATCCTACACCTGGCCCTGCTGAGAACGGTTCTGCTTAGCCCCCGACACCCTCACCTGCCGCGGTCACTTTAAAGGCATTCCAGGCACAAATCCAGAAGTGTCGGTAGAAGATGCCAGCCTGAGTCTGATGACTGTGTGTGTGTGCAGCTCATGGGGTCTGAACCGTTTCCCAAGCTCCCAGTGTATTCCAAGCATGTGGGTCTTATTTTCACTGATTTCACATGTAACTGCTCTCAGCTCCTCCTGCGACAGCCTCTCCCTGCAGAGGGAGAGTAGGAGTTAGAGCGGCAGCCTGCTTGGCCAGGCTGACTGCTGAGGAAGGTCAGGAGCCACGCTCAGTTCTACGCCTGACTCCAAAGGCTAAGATCTTTGGAATTTCCCAAACCTGTATCCCTTGGCTTTAAAGAGAGACAAATGAAAAAACCCATGGATAACAGGCCAAGGCGGGGACAGAAATGTGGAAAGGACAGACACCTGTGCAGGGTCACGGAGCCTGTGGCGTGCCTGTTGAGCCACATGTGATGACACACATGTACAGATTACATGTATGCTGTGCTTGCATCTGTGCGTGTGTGTGCCTATGGCGTTGTCCATATGTGTTTCCTGCACCATGCTCTGCTCTTCCAAGTGACGGCTTTCAGGAAACTCCCAAGTTCTCAGAGCTCAAATCACAGGGATCAATGCCAGGTGTGGGGCTGAGCCAGAGGGACCAGGAGCTTGGGGCTAGCCTGTGCTACATAGCAAGACCCTGACCTCAGAAAGAAAGAGAGAGAGGATAAAGATCAATTCAAGCTTTAAGGAAAACATGAAAGGATGTGATGGGAAGTCTGAAGGAATGGGTCATGAGCAACACGACGAGGTAGCCACTGCACAGCGAGGTGGCTCAGCGGGTAAGGGCTTGCTGCCAAGACTGATGAACCGAGTTTGATCCCTGGCACCCACATAATAGAAGGAGAAAACTAACTTCAGAAAACTGTTCTCTGGCCTCCGTGATTGTGCCTCCCTACCCCCAAATTAATAAATATTTAAAAAAATAAGTCATAAAATTTAAAAATCAGTTGGTCAGGTCAAGCGTCTGAGGTGAGGTGGAGCTGAACCCTGAAAGGATGCCAGCAGGCTGTTGGGAGAAAGCGAGTGTTCCAGGCAAGGTCTGCCTCTGTGTGTGCAGTCAGGGGCTGAGAGCTGCCAGGCCCCACAGAGCCCCTGGAATGTGCAGCCTCACCCTGCTGATCCTGGCTCTCTCCCTTTGCCTGCCTTTTCTCCTCAGCACCTGCTCTCATTCCTGCTTTGCTGAAACAAACCTCTCTCTCTTCTGAGCTTTCCTGTCACTCTGAAGCCGTTTCTTCTCAGCGCCTTGCTTGCTGGTCCACATGAGCGGGAGACTCCACTAAGCAGCTAGCTGGGGAACTGCCTTGCTCCCCCAATGGAGGGTTGGGGGCTGTCCCCATGCCCTTATCATGTCACTTGTCTGCCTCCCCACCCCCAGCCATAGTGATGTGGCTTCAGGGATTTCTCTGGAACTTTATTTTTGTTTTCTCCCTTCCTTATTTATAGCTCTCTCCCCTCCGAACCATCTCTGCATCCATCCGGTTGCCTAGAAACAGGCTCCTGGGCTGAGGGTGGGGGAAGGCCAGACAGAGCCCAGGCAGGGGGAAGGGAGGCGCTGTCACCCACTCCCTGTTCAGCACCACCCCCACGCCTCCAAAGCCCACTCTGCCCTCTGCCCGGCTCCATAAATGTTTGTTAAATGGCAAAGCAAAGTGCTAAAAACAGTAGCATGGCTTTGAAAGGGCAGGGTGGTGGTTTCACTCAAGTCTCCTGATAGCTTACCATAACAGAGGCCTGGGGTCACTTTTTTTCATGTAAGAAAACTGAGGTTTCCGGAAGCAAAGTCTCCAAGACCAAAGCATTTTCCAGAGAAACTCCATGCTCTGAATCTTTTGGTCTATGACAGCGAAAGGTTTGAATGCACAGATAATTCCGTAATCCATTAGTTACAGAGAAGTAAAAAAATGTTTAAAAAATGCTTTAATCTTGTATATGCCTCTCACTGCTCTGATCATGGCCCAATTATGCCACACCACAGTACCCCTCTGATGCCCCATCATGTCCTCTGATGTTCTCCCCCTCCCCCATGGCTGCACATCACCTCACACGCCCACCCACCGTGTTTCCACCGCGTCCTTTGCTCGGCTGCGCAGTGCTTGCCTTCACAGGCCCATGTCTGTCAGCTTACCAGCTGTGTGATGCTGGCCAGCTCATTCAAGCTCTCAGAACTTTGGTGTCTGCTCCAAAGTGGGGGTTTGCGTTTACACCTCCAGTTAAAAAGGTGCTTGATAATGGCAGAGGGAGAGCAGTTGACTGGGAGCGATCAATGAGAACAGTTAATGTTGTCAGTGTTACTGTGTTAGGGCTATGAGTTGGGGGAAGGGAGCCAAAAGGAGTTCTGGGATTAGCCAGTAAGCTCCTGGCCCGTTTCCAAATGAAAGGAACCGAGTTGGTGGATGAGGAGCGTGGCCCTTTCGCACTGTGTCTGCTTCTTAAGCAGCCTGTCCCCACTGTTCCCTGTTCCCCACAACTCCATCGTCCACCCCTGCCTTCGAAATAGGCTCTCTGGGACAGAGGGGGAGGGGCTCTCAAGGAACAGCTGGGCTGTGATTCAGCCTGAGTCACCCATCCAGATCCTGGGCCACCCCAGCTTCAGCTGCTGGGGGAGGGGAGCTGGAGAAAGGCAGGATGGGTCTGTGTGGGCATCGTCATGCTCTCCCCGCTCCTTTTTCGATACTGGGGATCAAACCCAGGGCCTTGCCTACTCTGGGTGGCTGTTCTATACTGGGGATCAAACCCAGGGCCTTGCCTACTCTGGGTGGCTGTTC